>JAOWBL010000011.1:7444466-7468634 GCA_028564865.1 Zenarchopterus dispar | reverse complement strand
ATACTTATATATATACATACACACATATATATGTATATTTATACACACACACATATATATATGTATGTATATATATATATGCATAGAGAGAGAGAGAGAGAGAAGGAGAAGAAGTCAGAGTACTGAATCAGAGTTACAGCAAATTTGCTTTTATCCAGGTTGATTTACAGGCATGGGGGTGGGGGGTAGTGTGGGACACTTTTTCTTGATCAAGGATGCTCTGAAATTACTTTGAAAGGAACATTAGAAAAAATGAGGATAGAATCAGCCTTCTGATATAGTCGGAAACAACTACACCTTCTAAGCTAGAGGTTCCCAGTCAACGTTGTAGAACACATTAAATATGGATGAAGCCAATGCCGCTGAGACATGAAGCCAATGCTGAAGCTACAAGTTTTTTAATTGTTCATATACAAGAAAACATACCTTTTTTTTAATGAAATATGAACTTCTTTTATTTTTAACATGGTGTCATTAGCCAGATTCCCTGTGATTATTGTGAGTATACTTAAATATTTCAATAGAAAATAGTCTTCTGTGAAATGATCAGATCCCTTTAGGGATTGACCTCTTCACACATTTCTCTCAAGCTCTTCTTGTTTTGTGTGCAAGCTCCTTATTGCATTTCAAGTCTTTGTGTAGGTGACATTTTTCACACCAGGGGTATATGATGCTCTAATTTCCAACTCACATTTAAGAGGTTTATAAAACATATAGATACATTTTTGCTTTGTGAGAATTTGATATTGTAATGTGGCTGAAAAGAGACAAGTTACATGTCAAGGCTGCATATCACCCAGTTTTCTGTTACAAATCAATGCTGAGGTTGTAGTTGATGCTCAGTAGGTAATACCTCTTTCCCTCATCTAGAGGGAAATAATAATTGATCTTTGTCCTCTTTGTTCGACATAGAGCTATAGATTGACCCAGTGCTTTCACCCAAGAATGTGCGGCTAGAATCACACCCTAACATTTTACATACCTCCCTGAGGAGCAGCTGACATTCACTCTCTTAAATCTACCACATTACCTCAGTACCTGTCTCTATGTCTCTATTTCTATGTATCTCTCTTTTTTACTTTGTCCACAATACCATTCCATATCTAAGACATATTCAAGCGTATTGTAAAATTCTAGGCACTGGAGCTGAAAAAATGGCCGTTAAGTGACACCTTCAGAGCCCATGAAAAGATCAAATCCTTTCAAATTAAAACAACAAATATGACTCCTTTGGGATGTGGCATATATGCATCAAGCAAGTCTAGGCATAAAGAAAGCATTAAAATGAGATAAATAGCTGCATTTACCTAATCGTTGTTGGATTTGGTCATATCCTGGTAATTATAATATCACTGAATACTTAAAGTAAATGCTGAATGTGTAAAAAGCCTTGATTAAATGGAGAAAATGGGATGCTAATAGCACCAGTGATCAGCTTGAGTCCAAGTCTGTTTGGTCTTCTGAAATGTTAAGATTAATGACTTCGAATAACATGCTATTAATTGTGTAACTTTTCCAAAGCAGGAGTTACTTTTGAGTTGTTTAATCTGACTAAAACCTTTTGTTTTAAAATTCTGCAAATGAGAACGTGTAAAAGTGATTACAAATCTGCAGAAAAAGTCACAAAAAATTATCTGAGTCTTTAACAACTACATGCAAAATAACTTCTCCTTTGAGAAATAAATAAGTTCACAAAGCCAGATAAAAGAAGACAGAAAATAACAGCACCAGTTAGGGTATACAGGAGTTTAGAAGTGTATTAAAAGTCATATTGCTAAGCTTCCTGACAGATGCTAATGAAGTGATGTTTACATTTATGATTCGCTGGCTAAACAATGATAAGACATGCTCTCGCAAAACAGCAGGCCGTGCAATCCAAACACATCCATTGAGTCTGTCACCCAAGACATGACAGCTTTCTTCCCTTTCTCTAACAACAATAAGCTGCTCATTTCCATATTAATGAGAGAAAAGAAAGGCAAGTGGATGGAGGGGGAGTTGAGCAAAGAAGGGGTGATGTTGCTCCTTGTTGTCTTGGCACCTCCTGACAAATTCTTCAAATAGGTTGTTAATGACCAGCCTAAAACACGGGTAGCAGCCTGTGGAGTAATCATATCAACATGTTGTGTAGGCATATCAAGCTGCGTGCCGTTGCCATGCCTCCTATGTGGTTTCCGTTGCATAAATGTTTGGTATTGTTTCCACACATGAGACAGATATGTGTGCATTCATGCAGGGGCACGTGTGCACATGGATGCCTGCTCATCCACAAACACCACATGTACACACAACACTGAACATCATGTACAAAAAGAAACATCCTCATCCCACAGAATGCAGGCTTCAGTACACCCAAAGGGCAGATCTAAAATTAGCAAACTCTTTACTGTATTTTAGGCCAAATCTACAGGGGAATACAAAACATCTGGTGGATCCCACAGCATTTATTCTTCAGGATTTGTGAAACCTGTTCCTGTTGTCCTAAACCGACAGATTACGTTTATATAGATATCATAGATGTAATAACTTTTAATTGAATCCAGCCCAAATTAGCATTGCACTCATTTGTGGCCTGTTCCCCTGGTGAAAAAAAGGTAAATAAAGTCTTCCTTTGGCACTGTGTGTCACAAATGGAATTTATGGTATGTAGTGTGAGAATGTAACATATAGTTTTCATATAGCTTGGAGAAAAACATTTTTAGTCTGGTTGCTTGATGTTGAGTATTATGCAACAATTGTTGCTTCTTAGTCTATAGTTAAGATTATAGGTCAGTATACTTCAGCCTATGCTGCTTCAGATAAGTCTTAGGTCTTGAAACTTGAATTTTACTTGAGGCTTGTTTTATGACTTGAACTCATTTTAGACTCATATTCTATGGCCTTCAAACTTTTATTACGAACTTTAACACTGTATATGATTTTCATTTTTAAGGAGCCATATTAATTACATTTACACATTTATTATTTTAATTTTCATGTATAGTAGAAGATATGCCTTAATATCAGAAAAATGCCATATACACCATATATGCATCATCTTTTGTCCTCTGTTTGAAATGCTTTGTTGTAGGACATATGTCCACTTTGAAGTGCCTAGTCTTCTCTAAATGGTCATCTGGTAGTATCCAGATGACCAATCAGTGAAAGATCCTAGCCATTTTTCAAAAATGAATACTCTGCAATTGTGATTTTCTTTGTAGTATTGTATTGGCATTTGTGTCCAGTTTCCAGTTTGACAAACAGAAGAAAACAACAGAGAATAAAAGAAGAGGAATGCAACCTTATCTTAGCAAATAACTTTTCAGTGAGCTCTCACAGTCTGGAGGTTTGCGGATTTGTAAGTCGTGAACTCAGCAATAGCAGCATTGTTTATAAGCTTCAAATGATTTACAGCTTTTAAATTCTTTCATTGTGTAGGTACTGATACCGTAAACCCGATAATTCACTATGTCAAGGTATGTGCCTCAGGCTACTACCTGGAAGAAGTTGTGGGCCAAGAGCAGCTGGTGGGCCGTACGATTTGATGTTATTGATCTCAAACAGTTTCTCAAAATACAGCTGCTTTCCTAGGAGCTGGTATTTTGCTTCTCCTGGTCGAATGCCTTTCCTTTTGTTTTCTCCTTCTCCATTTCTTCTCAAGAAACTGCTCCATGCACACGGAGCTGAGTTGGCCTCAGTTTTGCTGCTGCTGGTGAAGTTTCCAGTGTTTCTGCTGCTGTGGGAGGGCAACATTGGGTCAAACTCAGCAGATGGTGGCTCCTCCAGGTAGCTATGTGAGGCAACAGGGTTCACCAAGGGGCTAGTGGCCAAAGTTTGGTGATAAGGTTTGTAATATGCCCTTGCTCAGCAGGCCTCTGCCTCTCTGATCACTATGGTCTCAAACCGGTTGACTTGCTCATTAGTTAGACCTCATCTCTGTCTTTAGTCACACTCTTAAAGACGTTTCTGGGCACTCTGACAAGAAGCCATCTCTCACCAGCCTGTGATGTGGTCACTGAATTCATCCTCTGCACAGAGTCGACCATCCTCGTACCCTTGTTACACTTTTAGGATTGCCATTTCCCAGAGTACTCATTTTGCTTCTGTTACTATTTTCCAAGGCAAAACAGCGCTGGAATCGTTTTTTTACTGGAGTGCTTATTTTTGAGTTTTATTAACTTTATGTGCTGCATTTAAATGCAAATCTGAAATCTCAGTTTCTTCCATTTTTAAAAGAGGTCTGCTTTTTAATTTTGATGCATGTGATGGGGAGTTTCAGTTGCTTTTACTTTGCATTATTATTCTCCCCATTAACAAGGCTGATTTCAGCATTCTTTTATGAGAAATTTAGAAATGAAGATACTTTGGTGCATCCACTGGCACACTCTGGAAATAATGTGATGTCTCTAACAAGAAGACCCAATACCTAAGATCAAAATTAAAAATTAGAAACTTGAAAAATTTTCTGTCTCTCTCTCTCTCTTTCTCTGCTTTCCTCCTTCTCTACATCTACATCGTCTCCCCTTCATCTCATGGCCAACTTTGATGCCATACTATTTGTGGGGAGACTTATGAACTCTCATTTTAATTTAGTCTATATGGAGATCAAGGCAAGGGATCAACATGATAGACTGATACAACACTACTGTTAGTACCACACCTCCTATTTCAGTTAGCATAAATCTCTTCAGTAGTCAAGACTTCTGAGTCCCCACGGAGATTTTTCATGCTACAGAGCAACAGATTTAATGTAAACTACAGCATGTTCAGAGCTGTTGGTTTTACATGTTAAAAAAATGCTTTTCAGTTTGTTCATAGTCTTAAAGGAGCCCTGTAATATTTGTACTATTTCCTAATCCTGTTTGGATTCAAGTAAAACAGGTAATATTGGCTATTCTTTTAGTCAAAACTGAGAGCAATAAAGTGTTTTTGACGCTTTGATTTTAGTCTGAAAAAAAATAAAACAGAATATTTTCAGAGAGCACATAAGCAATGGGCTTTGGAAAGATTTCAGCTTTTTTTCTTCACAGAGATTACATTAGCGTGTTTTGTTTCTTAACATGTGCACATTTGCACTGAAATCAGGCGCTGTATGAAGAAAAAAACGCTCATATAACACCTATGGTTTGCTGAGATTTTTTTTAAAAAACGCATAGGTTGGTCAATCATTTCTCTTTCCTTTCTTCTTTTTTTTTTGTTTTGTTTTAAACATAGTTTTTCCACCACCATTAAAGCACTTTAATCCTTGAGTGCTTAGTGCCATACAGTGCCCACCCCCCACTTATAGCCAGATGAGAGGTGGAAAGTCTTTGATGGGCAGATCCATTTAGAAGCATATGGAGGCTGGACAGAATATAGAAATGAAATACAGAAAACTGAATCTCTGCAACTGAACACAATGCTATGACTGGCACTTCAAACCGCTTCCATTTACTCTACATCATGCAGTGTCAACACAAAGTGCATAAATGAGGTTAAAATGGCAAGAAAAATCAACTAGGGTTGCTTTAGTCCGCAGCAGGGCCACTCTTAAAATGTATTCCTCAGAGGCAAATCCTTCATGGATTAATGTGATCATGTGGCTCAGCGCTTGTCCTTTGTGCAACAAGTTCCAAAATAAGAGAGTAAAAATGTATCATGTGACATCATCTGTGACTTAATGCATCCACAAAGCACTGGCGTCAGTGGCCTTCCTATAGCTACTAATCAAATCAATTATGTATGGGTCAAGTATGTACATAGTCACACTATACAGTCATGTGAAAGGGAAAAAGAAAGGAGCCTCTTTCATTCAAAACTTTTAGATTTCAGGGCAAAGTTGAAATAAAATAAAATAAAATAAATCAAACCGGTCCTCACGACTTCTCAAAATTTGTTAAATACAACCTCAACAATAGCACATGACATGACTGTGTTGTTTCTTAATTTGCAGAAACTAAGTCAAAATGTAGAACTAGTGTTTGAAAACTAAACAGATCCTATGATTCAAAGTGGCTTTTAAATCCATCTTTAGTAGCAGTAATGTGAAATCGTTGTTTTCAGTCTCTCAGATTATTGTGGAGGAATCTTTTTCAATGATTCTTTACAACATCGCTACAATTCATTGAGGCTTGCAAGCATGTGTTTCTGTTCAACATTTTTCACGGCCAAATACAGCAGAATGTCATTCAGCTTTTAGGTCTGGACATCATCTGGGCCATTGCAGCAACTTGATTTTTTTCTTTTTCACTCTGTTGTGGATTTTCTAGTGTGCTTGGATGCTTGACTTTAGAATACTTTGGTGAGCAGATGAGTTTATGATTGAGTCACTAAGTGAAAAGTGCTGATATAGAAGCCCAAATAATCATACCTTTGGCACTGAAAGTTGGTGTGATATATTCTGTCTGGTTTTCACTGAAAATGGCCCTCTATTGACTACGATGGAATTTAAAGTGTTTGAAAATTTCATAAAGTTTTTCAGAGAAGTGGCCTAACTTGTTTTTTTTTTGTTTGTTTTTTTAAAAAAAATTATTGCTGATGTTTTTCCTTCTTGGCTTTGTTTACACACCCAACTGAATGCTGTAGACCAGCAACCTGCCTAAATCAATGCTTTTGTCTTTTTTTTTTTGATTAAATTAATATGTCTAAGAGTTCATGTGTTATTGTTTATCTAAGCTTGCATTTGTAATTTTAAGACCCAGTGAGGATCAGATGAACTTTCGTCAACTTCAGTTATACTAAAAGAGTATATGCTTGCAGAGAAATTATTGTGAAAAATCAGGAGAACAAGGAATTGATACAAGGTTTTTAAGACTTGTCCAAACTGCTGTTCTTTGAAAAATGTTCGCTGGACATAAAGAAAACATGAAAAATGTATGTGCAATTACTGAAAACTAAAAAGGTTTTAGTCTTTGTTCACTTGGCTTTTCTGGAGTGTTTAATGAGCTTTCATTCAGCAGAACCCTGTTGTGATCAATGTTATAGAGAACAATTCATATTCCGTAAAAAATTAATGTAAGGAAACAAATATCACAGGCTTGTATAGATTTTTATAATTTCTCTGTAGTCTCTTACAACTACATCATAAATTATGAATTTAGTGCATATTCGAGCATCACAGGCACATTTATAATTCTGTGTCTACATTGTACATCTATTAAAATGAGAACAACATAAAAATGCAGATAGTTTTGAATTCATCTGCCCAGCTTTATTCATCTCTAAAACTTTTTTCATCACTCATGAAGGAGGGTGGAATCTTGTGCTGTCATTCTGTTTCCTTTTAGGACACTTTTAGGTTTTTTGTCCTCTGCACTGATTGACGTTAGGGTAAAACAAATTAAAAGACATTTTTGAGGTTTGAGGTGATGCCACAGTAAGACTAAGAAGAATGATGGTGTGCTGTAATTATAATGTTCATCACAGATTGCTAAATTTGTCATCTTGACTTTTAGTTAAGAGTAACTCTATTAGAAGAAAATTTGACCCTTTTTTTATTGTATTTTCAAACTGAACTCTTATTGGTTTCACTAGCTAACAGGCTGTGTTTATTTTCCACAGGAGTTTGTTCCCCCTTAACACATGCAGGGTCTATTAATTGTTGTGACTGGAAGGCAGGACAAAAAACACACCTAAAGCGAAGAAAAAAAACCCCATGTAAATCAGTACTGCCTTCATTCTCTCCACGATCACTGAAGTGTAATCCATTCCTCTCTTTTGGAAGACGTGCTTATGGCTTTTCAAAGAATAATTTCTTCAGAGGCCAGTGGTTTTATTTATAAATCTTGTTGGCAGCCAGGCTCCCAAGCTATATGTTTAATTTTGTCATATTTACAGAATAATCTGTCCTATTTGACTCCAGTTCCATCACCGTGATCACGTCTGCTGCAAAGGTTCCATCTTTTTCTTTGGGACTACGATTTATTCCTGACTAAACATCTTATTGGAACAGTCGGAAAATCCCACGTCAAGTGAGACCAGTTGAGCTCTGCTAATGGCAGTTCTTTAAGTTATAAACTGTGCTTTTACTGTACTTGATAAAATGACTTTTTCTGTCCTCTGAAGCACCATCAGAAATGTCATGGGGAAAAAGTTCAAAATAATTCAAAAATTATTATATAAATGAGATTCTGTCTTACAAGAGAGCGACCTGCAGTGTTTTCTCTGATTATTCTGGCTCTGCTTTCCTGTAACCTCAAGTGAAGAGGTGCTGAAAAAGGTTCAAGGTACTCTACACAAAAACAAATGCAAAGAGAAAAAAAAAAAAAAAAGACAGAAAAGATGGTCTCATAGCATTTTGTAACATGCTCACAAAACATATTCCTCTTTCCTTTCATGTTTGTGGACATGAATATAGCTGGATGTGAAAAGTCTCACAGTATATCCTTAAACTGTTATAAAATTAAGCTCCAACAGTTGTTCAATTGAAAAAAAAAATGTTTAGAAGTTAAAGTGAATGACAATGATTATCAATCAGGAAACTGTCATCTATCATCCATATCACACCGTACTTTTTAAATTTCATTTTATTTTAAACTTCCCGGTTGTTTTCACTAGTTGTTTTTTTCTCATTGTGTGGTTATGCTTATGCTCATAAATCACTTGGTTTGGTTTAAGTATTGAAAAATTACATGATTTGGGTTTGGAAGATGCCACTGGTTAAAACCTAAAAAAACCACAATTCAATATACAGTGGGTTGAATAATAAAAAATAATGAAATGATGTCTACCAGTTGTTAAAGATCATGTATTTCTTAATTACCTAGTGTGTGAGGTGACCAAAAGAAAAAAAAAAGAAAAAAAAAGACAAGAGAAATGCTATTGTAGTGAAAGTTGATTGTCAAAAAAGATAGAAATATGACATGCAATTTTGATCCATACTGGTAAATTATGTGTGTTTTGAAACTATTGAATTGTTGATAATGGAATATGGCTGAGGGAGAAAAATGGCATTTCATTTATTTTCTCTTTTTTTGCCACGTGTTGTCTAAATATCACCAGTAATAAGGGCAGAAAATAAACAATTTTTAAAAGAATAATCACAGCTGGCAATAAAAGCAAAACAATTAAATGAGAGATAATATTATGCCCTGTTGAGCTTTAAGAAGTTGGGCTATTAAGCTTTTGTAACTTCCACCTTTAAACAGAACAAAGACCCACTCTTAATATCAGAACTACCTGTTGATTGGTGAAGCTTTAAAGAATTAAAAAGTGTTCCATTAAAAGATGCAACAGCAGTTGTATCTGTTTAGAGACATTGTTAAAGGTCCTTCATCCATCCGTCCATCCGTCCATCCGTCCATCCATCCATCCAGCAGGGTCATGGGTTGTTCAGCTGGTGTCTATCTGAACTGACCCCATCCTGAACAGGTCGACAGTCTGTCGCGGGGGCCACATGTAGACAGACAACCATTTTCTGAATAACTGACAGAGCTCATTCTCTGTGGTCATAGTTAGAATTATTTGGCAGAAAACACCACTTTCAAAAAAATCTGTTGTCAGTATTCCTGCAAGAGTTTCACTGCTATGTGTCAACCATCTTCATGACTTTATAAGTTGTACCCCCCCCCCCACACACACACACACACTTTCTCTCTCTCTCTCTCTCTCTCTCTCTCTCTCTCTCTCTCTCTCTCTCTTCATATTTGGGTGAAGTGTCCCTTTAAGATAAATATTAATTTTAAAAACTCTGACAAGGAGATAAATGGTTCATTCCTGTGCAGGATCCCAAAACTGCCCATTTGACCTCATGTTTTGTTTTGAGCATGTGAGCAGAAGGTGTGTGTGTGTTTGAGGGAAAGAGAGAGAGGGAGAGAGAGACATGTGGTGGTGGTGGAGGAGGAAGGAGTGGGCTGGGGGGTGTTCTTCTTCGTCTTGGTTTATGTCATTGGTTTAAACGACCCAAGACCCCGCCTTGATAAAAAAGGAGAGTTAGACAGACTACAGTCAAAGGGAGCGAGAGGGGGAGGAAAACATAAGCGGTGAAACATTTAGACACCTATTCGGCGTTTATGCTTTATTAAACAAGTCCTCGGTTTTCACACGTTGCAGCCTGCTTCCTGTTAGGTTATCACTCCTCGGCTATCTGGTCATTTCTTCACCGTCTGCTGCAAAGAAGCCCCACGGAGGATTTAATAAGGTGGAATCAGAATTTACTCAAAAAAGAGAGAGAGAGAGAGAGAAACCCTCGTATGAAACATTTGTCCTGGAGTGGATGATGCTGCTGCCGTGTCCTTAAAGAAAGAAAAAAAGAGAAAGAAAAAGTCAGCTTCTCCTCAACTTGCGGTCTTTCATCCAGGTAAGACTGCGATGCATTTTTGCTCAGTTTGGGGCTCGTAGATGAGAGTTGGCCGCCGCATTCGGCTCTGACCATGTGTGTCCACCTTACTGCGCCATGAATGAAGATGAGGAATGGACGGCTGTTATTTCTGACCGCCCAGCTCCTGCTTTACTGTCCTTAAACGTTTGCGCGGAAAGGGGGGGGTATTCGTCTCCGACGAGGGGAGGACTATATATTGTTTATTGCACGCGACGAGTAAACCGCGCGGAGTGTGTGAGTGCGTACGTGCGTGCGCGCGCGCGCGTGTCGGTTAAAAGAAAATAGGAAGTACATTAGTAGCCACAGTGTGTTGTTGACTGGCTGAGGAGTTGTACTCGGCGGCGAGACTTGCTCTCATACCGCATACTTGATCCAAATGACTGAGTTTCTGGGAAGATAGTGAGGTAGCGAACGTCATCCTGGGTAACCTCAAGTACCACCCCCGTAAGCTGAGCCTGTTCATTTTGAACGAAAACACACCACAACGGAGCAAGTCCTCTGGCCAGCCTGACCTTCCACGCACACGTGCTGTGTTGTCATTTAAAAACCTCAGTGGAAGAGCTTGAAGAGAAACTCAGCTTAAACATCCTCAAACTTTTTTTTTTCCCCATCTTAGAGATCTACAGATGATCGGAGATCAAACACCTGCTTGTTATACCCAGAGGAGTTCCCCGTGAAAAGATTGTGTGGTTCACTGTGCAGTTTGGGATTAAAGTGAACTGTATTTATACAACTCTTTTCTAGTTATATTGACCACTCGGAAGTGCTTTTACACTGGAAACCACATTCACGCCTTCATGCAGCTCTAAGTCTACAGAGATCTATAATGATGAGTCTATTCTGTCCTCTTTCTAACATACACGCAATCCTACACCAGCGAACACACCAGAGGCGTGGTGGGGTTCAGTGTGTAGCCCAAGGACACTTCAACGTATTGACTCAAACCTCCAACTTTCCAGTTGGCAGACGACTGCTCTGCCGCCTGAACTCCTGCGGTGAATGAAAGTCGAGAAACACCGAACTACACTTGTTTCATGTGTCTTGAGGTCCCCTCCCAACATGACCCCCCAGAGTGTTCAGGACTTTGAAAGTGACTGAAGCAAAACCCCCTCTGGTACGCTCTGCTGCCTTTAATTGAGTTACTTGGCTTCACCACTGTTTACAGTGTAAACTTTAAAAAAAAAAAAAAAAAAAAAATTGGTGTGGAAAGCACATCTTCTGCTAACAGCCACTGCTTGAAACAGACAGTGTATGAATGAGCTGCTAATTGCCTTGTGTTAACTTGTTAATTACACACTCTAGTAAGTACTCTTAAATATTATTAGTCTAATTAACTCAGCGCTTACTCTGAAACATGACAACAGGACATGCGTTGGATTAATGATGGACTAGATTCATCTTTCTTTCTTAGCGCTCATTTGTTCTTGTCTGCTAAGATTTTCGTCCACTTGGCATTGCACCTCCAGAAAAAAATAGTTATCTTGATTGAAAATCTGTGTAAATTATTTGATGTCTGCGAGCTAAATAAGAGATGACCTTGGAAGCGCAGCTTTTTGTCTGTCTTATGAGTGCCCGTGTGTGTGTGATAGATCAGAACAGGGAGGTGTGTGTGTGTGTGTGCGCCTGAAGGATTATAAGGCCTGTACAGATGCGGACATGGCTGGACATCAGCTCTGTTGTGAACCATTGTCAAGGAAGCAGTTAAGATGGTGGGCAGATGAGCTTGACAGAGCTTCCTTGTTAAAAAACAAAAAAAACAAAAAAACAACTCAGTTTAACAGCTCCAGTCACGAGAGCAGCAAGGACAGGGTTATAACACTGAGCTCTATTCTTTTTCTTTGCATGCCAGGTACATTTACACTTATTATGGGTCCACAGTGGATTGTTCTTTTCCCGTCGGAGGATCATTTCCTCATTCATAACCAATAAACTTTCCATGCATATGTTGAGCTGGAAACATCTTTTCCTTCCTTCCAGAAATTCTCCTCCTTTTGCGTCTCGCGTTAACGCAAGCGTCTTGTTACCAGGGAGGAAATTGAACGGACTTTCTGAGTCGACCCCGCAAAGAGCCTGCCCTCTGCCATCCTCTCCCGTGTTGCCGAGCAGCACCCTATCACTCAAGGCAATCGAATGTCTCAGAGGGGACCTCTGTTAGCCCCGTGCAATATTTATTACCATCCATCATCCCCGGACTGGGGCTTTGCGGGTGAATAACAGTGGCTGCTAAGTTCTGTGTTAAAAAGTTCCCTCGCCGGCGACCATTAGAAGGGATTTATGAGAGCGGCTTTTGTGGAAGTGCTGGGGAAGCGAGACGGAGCATGTTTCATAGGCTGTGGTACTAAATACGTTTGGGCTGGACTAGTTGAAGCACTGTCTGAACTTCTTTTTTTATTCTTTTTTTTCATCTTTATTTTTTTAATGATTTAGTAAATTCCAACCATCACATCGCTGAACTCTTCACACTGACATCAGCATTGGCCTTGGACTCCACTGTGAGTGGAAAACAGGATCATTTTTAGGGATTTGATTTAGATTTTGACATTTTCTTGTCACGAGTATTCGGATGAAGCTTATCAATGTCACACGTATATATTTAATGCACTATACATGACAAGTATTAACCACATGATGAATGCAGAAGAGAAACCAAACACCTCTGTACCATCTGTGAAATTATCTTTGTAGCAAGTCTTTCTTGGGACAGAGAGTGTGCAATGATCTAATATTCACTATCGTCTTTAAAAAGCATCATCTAATGCATGCATACTGGGTTACTGAGCTGACAAATCCTGCCCTCATATTCTTTAAATGAGTGTGAACACATGCTGTGGGAAAATTAGTATATCTCTATTCTCCCTCTAGTTCTCGATGTAGTCTTCAGCCCTGCAGTGATTAGAGAGCTGCTTCTTTTCTCGTCTTTCCTTTCCCTTATTTGTCAGTTGACAACAATCGGGATGAATCAGATAGCAGGTGAAGCTACGTGGACGGGGTGATACAATGCTTCTTTTGGGTCAATTTTAATATGTGTTTTTAATTGGTCTCTGAAGGCTCGGAGTTCTCTTCTCCTTTGTGTCTTCCTCAAAAGTGTCTGTGTGATGTGACTATGCTGAGCTGAGGAGCCCGGCAGCAGCGGTGTTCATTTGAAGCCTGCTGAACGTGCTCATTATTCCCAACTAAAGGCAAGATTGATTTAACTGAAAGCCACGGTAAGTTTTGAATAAGAAAAAGGAGGTAGTACTGTAAATTGATCAAGACAGAAAACCTTGCCTCGGATTCCCTTTGGTCACAATGTACAGCTGTAAAAACTGTAGAAAAAAAAACTTACTCTTCACTTCTCTTAGCGACTAAAGGCACCATTACTCAGCCGTGGCTTCAGAACTCTTATAGCTCTAACCTTTAGAAATGGTATATTGAAAAGATATCTCAAAGAAGAAGTTTACTTGTAATTCCCATTTCTTTGCTCACTGTTGTCTCTTGAGGCATTCTGCATCTTCATTTTTCAACAGGAGTGTGTGGAAATATGTGAGGAAAAGATGGGAGGAGGGGGCCATAAGATTTCTCTGCTGTCATTTCTTACTCCCCCATTGTTATAATTTCATTGACAGTAGCTGCAATTGTGCTCTCCGGAGCTGTGCAAGGGTGAAGGATAATTAGAACCATGGATGCCTTTTTTCATGGTAAAGGGGAGAGTGGAACCCTGAGCCAGAGCTATTCTCTGTACTATACAAAAGGGATAAGATCCAATGATAGGGCTTGCGTAAGAGGTCTGCACTACTCTCCAACACAAACAGATGTGTTTTATTCTGGCTGAAACCACAAGAACCCGAATTTCGTAGTTATCTATAGCAAATTGGATTTTTCTTCTGTTCTTGGACTGAATCCGTCAGTCGCTCTGTGCTGTTACCTTGCACCACTCCACATTAGCTGTGGAGAGTGAGGCCGGGGTGTAGTGGAGTGGAAGTGCGTTGTCTCTGAGCTATGTAAAAGGTCAAGTAACACTTGTATGTTGGCCCCTGTTGGCCGTGTCAGACAGTCTTGTTAACGTTAAGGTACAGTGTCGTCACCAAAGCAGCACCACATCAATTAGAGTTATTATTTTTCTTTTTTTACAACTTAATACACTTTAATTTAATGCATATTAATTGATGTGCTCACTTAATCCACCAAGGATTTCTCAAAGGCAAGCACAAAGGCTTTTATTATCTTAAGAAGGAAATAGTCTTTTGGGATGTAATGTGCCCCTGCTCAATTGTATATTACATTATGAAACAGACATAAGTGAAATGAAATTACAACGCATCGTCAGCATGGTGAAGGATCCTATTGAATAATTACTTCGGCAGGGCCATTGTTGTAACGTCCGACTTGCTCTTCTGGATGTGACGGAGGGGATCTTATGAAGTCCTGATGCAAGGGAGTAAAAATCAGTTTCAAGGTTAAACTGTGTGAAGGCCAAATGTTTGGGGAGGGTGGATTAATTTCATGTCCCATAATGTGATTTGCAATATCTCCCCCTCTCTTGCCCTTGGTTTCTTTGGAGATGTGTGAGCCTGATGAGAGCTGAAAGCAAGAGGGGGGGTTACTCTGGCTATCTCCTGCATTTATAAGTGTTTACAGGTCTACTAAATGGAATTATGGGTGATGGTGCATGCTTACAAATTCGCTATCAGTCCCAGATCTCTGTTTCATTACTGAATACAAATGCAGGTAGAGGTTATTCCTCTTGTTCATATTAGAGAATTGATTTTTTTTCCCCTTCCAACTCATACAAGCCTGGATGAATGTAGCCACATACATCAATGCATAAAACAATACAAGCACAGTATAGGAGGTGGTTCCAAATCACTGTGTCATGTTAATTACAGGGCAGGCGATGAAGAAAGACCACCATGGTAACAGATCTCTTACTGCTCACTTGGCCTGAGAAGCCTGCCATATTAAAACTCTGAATCACACAGCACCTACAGCTTATCGTTGTGTATATGTATGTCTGCCCAGCTAATGACGCCGCTCTAGTGGGGAGCCACATTTTGCTGGCAGATTTTCATAGATATGTTTGCATTTCTCAAATAACCAGTTAAGATACATTTGTTCAGTATCAATGCAAATAAGAGATAAAATCTGGAAATTTTAGGTTGCTTTCCCATCTCAAACCACATGAGAACACCCTCACTGCTTTTCGATCCTATGTCCTATGGCCAGTCATGCCCATTCATATCGCGAAAATTCTGTTTTGTGAAATGGGTCTGCTTTGCCATGCATTCAAAGCCATTTCAACTGGTGCAGAACTTATCAAACCAGTCACAGTGAAGCAGGCTTTATGTGATGACTCATCAAGGAGCGTCCAAAAACCACTATTCAAAATAACCAATATGGCTGCAGAGGTGGTACACAGAGGATCAACAGGTTTGTTTTTCAGAACTGACGAGTCGTTCTCTGGCGTTCTTGCTTCGCTGTGTGCCACTTTGGATTTCTTTTGTTGATACTAGTCAAGATTTCCATAAAAAAAATTTTTTTTGACTAAAACAATAACATTGTTTTGTTTTGGTTTTTTTTGAAAGAGTATGTCAATAGGCTATTTACTCATAAGAGTCAATTCTTTTTTTGACTCAAGAATTGTTATTGAGTGGCACTATGTAACATGACGGCCTGCCGTCTGCTGGGCTGACCATTCTGACTTCACCAACATCAGAAGAGCTGGCTGATGGAGGAGATGGAGTGGGTGGCGGATTCATGCTGAATAACAATGGGGTTTGCGTAGCAACTTCCCTTAAATCGTGTTGCACAAATATGGCTGGCAGTCCCCCTCTTCCACTCCTGCTGGTGTTTTCATTGAACATAACTTCTTTTTGAGTCTCTCCAGTTTGTTAAAGTCCTGAGTTTTGTATCTTGCAAAGCAGCTGTCATTTTAGCAGTCAGTTGTAGATTATGGTTCTGCAATATTCTGATTTATGACATCCACATTCTCCCTGGACATCCTCAACTTGTCATCAACAAATCCTGCCCATAACTTGCCACCCCGCGTCACTTCTGTTTACATTATTACTGACACGCAATTAAGTGTACCCTCTGAAGTGTATTATTCGCAGGGCGAGCTCTACACTCCACCCAAAAGGGATAGGCAACACTCTAGATCTGCGTGTTAATCACAGGGTATTCGCCAATGTAACTCTAATGAAATCATTTGTGGAGGTGGGATTGTTCCAGATGCAGTTTACTTGTGTACTGAGTGTGAAGGAATTTGATTGGTTGATTCGCTATTCTTTTGAGATTATAAATGCATTCCATATATTAAAATGTGTTTTAAAAAAACTGCAAATAAAAAGACTGAAACATCCAGATTCAATGAATGCATGGAGAATCACAACTTGGACACTTCTTTTTATAGACTGACAATTTATGAAGCTTTCAAAGCACTCCATGAACACACTATGATCAAAGGAAGTATGCCAGAGGAGCAGGAAGTCCACATGGTTCAAAAATGTCTATGGTTGTTACTGCGCTCTTACCAGGGAACAATTTCTGTTGCTCATTTTAAAGAGAAGAATAAACGTTCTTGGATTGTTTATGAAAATATATGTTAGCAAAACTATTGTAGGTAAAAGTGGTGGACATGAGTGCTCGCATGGCTCAGTAACTCCAGCTCTGTGTTGAGGATAGATCTCAAATGTATCAAAGGCTTTTTTATTATTGGTCTCGATGCCAGAATCAATCTGAGACCTTCAGAAATGACTGGATCTCCAGATTTAAAAGACTAGGTAAATTGAGTGGTTGAGTCAGTGCTCGATTGAGTTGAAGGGCATTTAGAAAAGAGGGACCTATTCCTTTGGATTGCATAAAGATGAACAGTGTTTCACTCACAAATGCAGTGTTGGAAATTGACACATACCATCGGCTGAATGTGAGTATGTTTGTGGTGGGTGAATATAATTGATGTACCTACCTTATTGGTGTGTAAACACAAGAGGAATTATTCTGTCGTATTCAGTAGTCAGGCAACTTATGTATCAGGCCTCAAAGTGTCTTCATTGTTTTTTTTTCTTTTCTTTTTTCTTCAAACCTTTGAAACCAAACTACATAATGAATCTTTATCTTTTCATGACATTGGGTAACAGTCATTAGGTTGCAATCACTTCTTATTCAAGACCAGCTTTTGGACTTCTGTTTATGACTTTCTTGTTTTCATTCATTTGGTATTTATTTTCACCTCCTCCACAACAAAAGTACCTGGTCCAGGTTAGAACAACAAAATTGTCTGGTGCTAGAATCCAAAAGTATTTTGCTGACAGTTTACATTTTGTATTTAGCAACATATACGTTGACTTTTTCTGCCACATAAGTGCAGATTTTGAAATATGTTCTCGCTTGAGCTGGGGATGTTGTTGGACTTTTACTTTTGTGTTGGTGTGGAAATGCAAGATTTCATAGCGAATGAAGGTCGTGATGGAGCAAAACTCGATATTAACAATAATTAAGGTTGTATGTAGTATTTTCCCATACTTTTTTTCTTCTTATCATTTCTTCCTCTAAGTGAGGAAACTTTTTGCTGTTTGGTCCCCTTCCTTCCAAAGCTAAGTTTGACTATTCTATACTTGACCTTTACATAGTGTCATTTCCAAGGGTAATGCACTGTCAGTGCTTTGTGATATGTGAGCAACACACAGATAAAGACATGGAAGTATGAATGGTGCATAAACTGAAGAGAAGGTGGAGTCTTGGGTTTAGAAAGTCTCTTAAAACAGCCACAAAGAAAGTAACAGTGTTATCACAGTGGCGATTCGGGTCCTTTTAAACAAAGCTTTATCCTTTAACCTCGTATTTAAAAAAAGAAAAGTTTTTTTTTTTCTTTTAGGATATCCAGGTTTTGAAGAAGGGTGCAATAGTTTACAGTTGATTTCTTGTTTAGAATATTCTTTTATCTTATTAGCAAAGCAACCACAGGTTTTCTTTTTTATCTTCTGTTTCCGGCAACGGCTCAAACTAATTTAGATCAATATCAGCCTTTCAAAGAGTAAACTCTGTTTTTTGTTTTCATGCTGCTTCCTCTATCAGTTCAGCTACAGTTTGTAAAGTGTTAAGTCTGAACAATCCCTAAATATGCATCTAGCTGAAGTCACTGGTAATTTTTGCTTTGTCAGAAAGCTAATTCATGTATTTTAAATGTTAATGTGCATTACAGAAACAGTTTTTATTATAGTTTCGGAGATAACAGAGAGGAGATGAGTTATTTTCTGGCTCTACTTTTATGGCAGTTCAACGTGACAACATCCTTCAACAAGTACAGTTCATGCAAGCTCGTTATGTACTTTGCAATACTGGCCTGAGATTTTTGTAGCCCAGATTGGAAATTGTCAGAGACATTTACTGCAGCTGTGGAAACTCTCCAGATCGCTGCAAACCTCCCTCTACACTGTAAAAACACCCCATGTGGAGTCTTGGCATTTGAACTGCCTTGGAACTGGACTTCCTTTTTCGTATTATTTCCTCTACGTGTACCCTATAGCAGCACTGGCACAGCCCCGCAGTGCTGTTTTCAGCCGGGAAATGCAGTTAGTCAGAGGAATAAAAAGGACCAGGGCAGCTCTCGAACGCTTTCTTATCTCTCTTCCTCTCTTGCTTTTTCTCGTCTTTTTCTGCACGTATCCATCTCCATCCTTCCTCTACTTCAGTGAAGGTCTCTTTGCTTATGTAACGTGTCTAAACATTTGTGCAGCATTAGGGGAAGTCAGGCATGCCAAAACTGTGCAAAACGTCCCTCTGTGCACCCCATAGAGGTGGGACAGATGGCAACCCTTACTCTCAGCCTTGTAAACTGCCTGTGACAGGAGAGATGGCATATACACGGCCGAAATAGGGCAGCTCTAACTAAAGCTTTACAGACAGTGGTGGACACAGTTCCATGTACACTTATCAGTGGAAGGCTTATTATCAAAGCCTTCCACTGATGAATGTGTCCATTGCTTTTGACTGTTAATAACAATGTAATGTGTGCTGATGGGAGATTTATCAAAACATTGATACACGCTGTAAACCTGTGTTTGACATTGTGCTTTACCTTTTTTTTAAATGAAAAAAAGATAAACAAAAAACCCCCCCAAAAAACTATGAGATTCTCACATTAGATAATCCATCATAATGTTAAACAAGGTGACCTGGAGTTGTTTTCTAATTCACTCGTTAATCACCGCCACAGCAGAGTGTCGGGCACTTTCACTTTGTTCCCCCTAACAACTCTCTGGGCAGAGTCCATTACTGAGTAAACAGACACTGAAACGTAGAAGAAATGAACAAAGATGCTCAGCACCAAAACCCCAGAGGTGAGATGAAATGGGAGGCTCGCTGATGATGAGGTATGTTTATGGCTGACACTCTATTAAGAAGTGTCTCTTCCCTGCTGGCTCATAATGAACCTCTACCTTGTGATCTACTTGTTCATAAGCTTTTTCCTTACGCTGAACTAGGGGTCGTTTTCATCAAAAACGTGCCCTGATTACACTCAGCAGCGAAGGCAATGAGTTTTAGGCCAACTTGGCAAGGTGACTGTCTTATGGCAACATTATGATGTTGATATGAATACATCTTGACCACTGTTTCCCCTTTGTATCTTAATGAGAGTCAGTTATCCAATTAATGAAAGCCAGTTGTCCTTGGAAGATGGTATTTCAGGCCTGAACTCTTCTTTTCTCCATGTTCATGGTAACGCCTCCTCCAGATGTCCCCCATTGCGGGAGGCTTTGAGGCACATGCGAGAGCCTTGCTGCTAACCACACACACACACACACACACTCATGCACACGCTCTCAGATCACCTCTGGGGGAGGCCACCTCAGCTGACCTGTTATGAAATACGACTGCATGTGCTGCAGAGTAAAAGTGTGTTGTTTCTGTCAAGATGGGAGTTAAATATCACGGACAAAAAAAGGGCAGTGCGTGCCGTACAGAAAGGGAAAACATCGCAGAAAGGAGAGTGTTTTTGTAAATCACAGACAACGTACCATCTGCACACGGCAGGGTGTATGAGCGACACTGGACTACTGCTGTGAGGAACTATTGCATTGTTATTAAATGGCTGTTGCCTCACTAGCAGCCATATTAAAGCCTCAGATCTTGTGCCTGATGCAAGGCAATGAAGAGGAAAAATGTGAGGGGGAAGAAAAGTACCCCGGACCAGTCTGGCTTTATGGACCTGTCGACATGATGATGTGCAACAGCAATGGCACAGATTAGAAGATGGCAGTAAAACTTCTTGAAAAGGAAGAAAAAGGGCTTATTTTCTCTTCCTCTCTTTTTCTTCTGACCTCTCATACCTCTCTGTATCCACCCACCATCTCTACTTGCTCAACATCTTTTGCACAGTGCCATGATAAGACAGCTTTTTTGTACTCAGTAACAGATTGCCTTTTTTTTCCTTCTTTTTCACGATCATCATGTTAACCCAAGACACTGCTCATCCCTCCAGCAGTTCATCTGCAGAAATTAACTTTATTTCGCTTTAAGGTGTGCCTTTTTCCATGGCTGAGCAGTCTGGATCCATTTTTCCTGTTGACTTTTTGATGCTATGTGCTCATTTGTAACACTACTGGCAGACAGTTCATGAAATGCCACTGAAGAGTAAGAGTTGATTAGCTCATCTCATTCTCTCACACTCAGGGCAGTAAAATGGGATTGTACACACTAACAGTTTCTCGTTAACTTTCTTTGTGCCAGAGGTTATTAAAATCGCATCCGACTCAAATGCATAGATGCTGAATTGATTCTGACATATGCCAAGCTTTCTCTGTATCATCTGCTTGTTGTTAATAGAAAAACTATGTAGAGAATTTTCTTCCCTCAGCATGACCCTCATAAGCTATTGACTTTATCAAAACCGGTTTGAACTTACTGCAATACTGCGACAGATCTGCAACTGTCTTAAACGTTTCCCACTTAAGAGTAATCTTTCTCATTGCAGAATGATGGACTCTAAATTACTTGGAAATATCCTCATAACCCTTCACAGATTAATGAGCAGCAAGAATAGCTGATCTTTTATCCCTTGCAGGCAGGTGGTGTAAGCTGCTAATACTTTGCTAAGGTGGGCTATCTGATTACATCCAAAATGCTAAGGTGGGCAAGGCTTAAGACACACAACACAACAGAAATAACAAAAATGTACACATTCATCATAAATCATCACACACACAAAGTGCACACTTGGATTCAGAGAATCTCAGTCATCTGTTTTTCATTTTAAACAGGTAGAAGTGCTATAGCCTCTCCTTCACAGGCATCTTGTGACTGTATTATACTTTCATTTCTAATAAATTAAGTATTTAATTTATGAGTTAACATTCTCCCACATTAGATTAACTAATCTGTGTATTTAGAGAAATCAAATTTTAGACATATGTATTAAAAAGAACATGTAGGAGATGTAACATTGTTTCAGTGTGTGTGTTTGTAAACTGGATTGGGTGATATTTACGTGTAACAAGGAGTCTTAAAGTCAAGAGCCATAAGTTCATGGCTCTGTCAGACATATTTATAAGGTAAATGAACGCATAGACCGTATGAGTGAACCCTGGACTTGTCATCTTTGGATGGCCTGTTGCATGCCTGATGCATGGATTGCATCAGGCAAAGCAAGTTTCAAACGTCAAAATACGATAAGTTCATACTTGTTTGGAGATACTGTTTGCCGTGCATGAAAAAAATACTGTTTCATTCTCAAAAGGCTGAGGCTGCATTAAATTTAATCGAGGCCACCATCTCGTATTTTTGGTATTAGATCACTGCTGATATCTTTTCTTCTTGGCATTGTGTTAAAACACAACAGTGTTCCACGCCAGTAAACAAAAAGTTTTGGCATTTAAAAAGGTGCTCATACCAAGGGGCTACATCTGGCTCGCCAAACTGTCTGGATGATCGCTGGAGGCTGGCTACAAAAGCAAATCAATCTCCATTGACCCAGATCTTAAAATGAAAGAAATATATTTCCCACTTGGAACACAAACTTCAGCATTTTGTCTCTATAGCTAGATTTTACATTCAAGCCAACTATACGAGGGGTGAATTTTTATGCACCTCATCAGGTACAATTATATGAAGCCACAAATTCATGGTTACAGTAAGAGTTTTTTCTTAGCATATGGTGTTAATGATGATCTGTCCTCACTTTAGCTTCTTGGCAATACACACTTTTTGTGAAACTGACTTTGGAGCTGCAAATAAAGCACAAACGGTGTATGAGCATTCTTATTGTAAAGATAATATGGCTTGTTGTGCTGTTGATTGTATTAACAGACTTATTCTAGATGGAAAGGTCCAAGGTTAAAGCTTAGCTAGGGCGCATGCAGCAGTTACTGCGGCCAGCTGGAGGGCTGCCTCTAGTTTAGCACTAGCCCTGACAGCTGCCGTAACACCTGGCCCCTCCAGGAATTTTATTGTTCAGGTTTACTGAACGCTTCCAGATTGACAAAGATCACTGCTAGTTACCTATGTTAGTTAGCCATTTTTTGGCCTTATTTCAGGTCAGACCGCACTCATTTCAAATATTGTTTCAGTAGTGACGTCAGAAATGATGTTGGATGGACAGATTAGATCATAGCATCATTTGTTTATTTTGGAAACCTGACCTCAGATCGACTCTTCAGCAAACCTGTGGGTGATGTCTCAGGGGATTTGTTCACTTCTCTTTATACAGTCTAATACCTGGTGATGATCAGTTAATCAAATTCATGGGAGTGACTGCCAACACCTGGCTGATAATTACCCTCTTAATTAAACATCATGAATGTACATAGTTTTTAATGCACTGCTTCTGCAATTTTTGTGAAATAAATAACATGCTGCTGACAGTTTTATTTTTGTTCTGATATGTAAAACATAATCTGAAGAAGTGTACTTTTTCCAACACGGCTGTATGTATGTTGGTCAGGGTTTGAAGTCAAGAAACTGTCGAATTTGGCTAGTCCTTTTTATACTGCGGCTACTGCTCTAGGAGTGAATTTGTGAATACTCATAAATATACATGCATGCTCGAACTCCTGCTGAAAGTTTCCAAGGGCTTGATTTTTGTAGACCGTCATCCCGCTTGATGGAACCTGACATTTGGAAAGGTCCGTGTGAAGGATTTGTTTGTGACAGCTTCAAATTACAGTGCCACAGAGGGAGCAAGAGACAGGAGGAGGATGCAGCGATGAGGGGAAAAAACTCGCTCCTGTTTATTTAAATGTCACTTCGACAAGGTGAATGCAGAAGCTCTTTTTTTTCTTTTCAAGCATTACATGGGCTTGTGTCACATTGGAAAAACACTGCTTTCCATCTTATATTCTGTGCGTGTCTCTCTCCATCTCTCTGTTTGTCTCAGGCAGTGTTATTGGCAGAAGGCTTTAAGCCATGTGAAGCTTTGCCAACATCTTGACAGTAACTGCAAACCATTTAGTTGTTTGTTTTGTGTAGACACTGACTGAGGGACCAATATCTATGGGTCTATTTGGATTTTAGGCTTTTTGTTTTAGGCTTTTTGCATATATGGAGTATCCATCCATCCATTTTCTGTACTCACTTTATCCATTCAGAGTGTGGGGAGGGTTTGGAGCCTGTTCTGGCTGTTTTGGTTGTGAAGTGGGATACCCCCTGTACAGGTTGCTAGTCTATCTCTGGAACATAAAAGATTAAAAAAAAATATATATTTTTAGGTTGTCCTACTCTCCTTCCCAGGAGTGAGGAGAAGGTAAAGTTAAAAAAGAGACTGCTGTTGGTACAATGCAACGGAGGAAGAAGACGAGGAAAGTAGCTAAAGTGTTCTATTATTTCTGTAAATGCAGTCTCTATTATGTAACAGCACCTAAAGGGTGATTGTTTTTCTGTTTTTCCTCAAAAGACACCATTTTTCTTAAGCACTCAGTGGA
>JAOWBL010000011.1:7405964-7444366 GCA_028564865.1 Zenarchopterus dispar | reverse complement strand
GTGTGTGTGTGTGTGTGTGTGTGTGTGTGTGTGTGTGTGTGTGTGTGTGTGTGTGTGTGTGTGTGTTTGTAATATTGCAGAAAAAGGAACTAGTACAATAGCCGTCAAATATTACAGTTTCAATTTTTTCTAGTTTCTTTTAACTTGTTAACGACCCATTTATGGTTTCACCTAGTTGCAGCAGTCTGGACAATGTAATATTTTATCAACATGTGACTTTTCTGCAACATTGTTGATGGAGGCTGACATGGCAAAGCCCACAAAACCCATTTTGACATGCTGTTCCTTTGGGTCATGTCTAAAATAAATTCCAGGGACTGCAGTGTATGTGGAAAAAACATTTAGTAAAGTAGCAAATGACAAGAAAACCCTGTTTATCAAGTAACTGGGTGGAGAAACAAATGGAGATCATTCATGCATGTGTGTTGCTACATTCAATAAAGCAATGTCATTCTAAAGGATGATGAAGAAAGCTTTTCCTAATAGGAATATTACTCCATCTGCACAGTTTCGCTAATGGCTGTAAAAGAATGAAAATCATTTGAATAATAGTATGATCTTTTAATCATGTTTGAGACAGTTTGGAGAGAGTATATAAACTCTGCTGTTTACTTGTAAACCAGCAGAGTCTGCGATAGCAAACTCTAAAGAGGTTTTCGAAGCTAGCTAGTTTTAACGCACTGCATAATGGCAGTTGTTTGCACTTTTAGTACTTATTTTAATAGGAGCACTGATAATATGAAAACAAAGTGATCAGAGTCTCTCATATTTTCCTTCTTGAACACCTCCGGAGAAATGCTTCAACAGCCAAAAAAAGCTCAGACGCACTCACAGAGACTTAGAAAAAAACTCTCAGGCCATCTGTTAAATACACATTAACAGATCCTACGGTGTTGTACTTCATCTTTGGAAAGATGGGCTGCTTCGCACTGTAATCAATTCAGGTAGGGCAGCATTGTCTGCGGTGCTGCCACCAGAGCTGCACTGTACAATGACTCAAGGCGAGCATTTGAGAAGTGTGTGAGTTTGATCCTGTGCCAGGGTGATGAATAGCTGTTTTTTCTCTTTTGTTACCCATCAGCACTTTTATTCCGCAGTTAATCCACCAGGCAATGTGTACCTCCCCTGCTGTAATTTTTCACCTTGCTGTGCAATATTGTGTATTTGTGTGTGAGTGTGTGTGCTTATACATCCTGTTGTCGGTGGTTGGGCTCCTTCTATCATATAGACACCACTAACCCATTCCTGCTGGCATTGGAGCTTGATTTAGAGCTTCAGTGTGTGTATGTGTGTGTTTACCGATGGGATTGACATGTTGTGAAAAGTCACTGAGGAGTGAGAGTCATATATAACATGTCAACAGGCCCTTGTAAGCAGGAAGGCTTGTTACTGCTCTGTGTCAGGTGTTAAAAGGATTGTCATGTTGCACATAATGCAGCTTAGCCACTTGACTCCCAACAGTCGTGGGGTAAGGATAGATTCCTGGCCGGCCTCCAGCGGGGATGATGTCCACGCTATGAAGTCTGAATCTGGAAAACTTGTTTTTTATTGTCTTGAAATATAGCTCTTCATAAACAGTCTGCAGGTTGCAGTGCTGTAGATTATGACATAAAGAGACACATATGTGATAACTTTATGAGTCCCAACTTGGCATTTAACCATTTGCACATAAGCAAATGGAAGCAATTTAAGCTTTTAAAAAGAAAAAAAAATGGCTGCACATTTGTACAGCTTTAACAGTTTGGTTATTTGTATCTTTCACCTTTTGAGCAAAAAAAAAAAAAAAAAAATACACACACAATCAAAAGACACTCGTAATCGAAATGTTTTTAGATATTAATTCAGTAAATAAAGTGCACCAATATGTCAAATCACACAATTGCAACTGAAATATCACCCCTCACTTAAACGGTTTAACAAAACATCATGTTCAAGGATTTTATAAATAACAAAGAATCATAAAGCAAATAGTGCATGAAGATGACATAGGTATGTGTATATTTTAAGTCAAATGTTTGTCAAATTTATAAGTATATAATAAATGTTGACACATCTAAAATAAAGTCATCCTCAACTAAAAGTTGAGGAGTTTTTGTGGTTTTTAAAAATTGTTTTGACAGTTTTCAAATGTCTCTGTTATCTTTTTTAACCTTAGCACTGCTAAATTCTGCTTCATATTCTTTTAATGCAGCTTCCATAATGTAGTGACTTTTCAAGTGGTTGTAAGAGTCCATTCTACAATTTTAGTCATGATGATGGTGACAAATTAAATATTTTGGATCATTTCCACATAATTTAATGAGCAGCCAATAAAAAAATACATAAAGTAAGACTTAAAGAGGATCACTAATTAAACTGAGAGACTCTGTCTGATATCTGTGGTATTGATGGGCTTTCTTTATTCTTAACTGTTGTCATCTTTGACGATTGCTAGGATGTTATCAAACTGATAGTAACCTATACAGAAACATAAGTTAAAATTCTGAAAAGATGACAGCAGAGTAGTGCATTCTCACTGATGTTTTCCTTTCTTTGTGAAACTAACAGCAAAGTCTCATTCGGATGCATCTGTAGGGTGCACCACAGGTTTCCACATTATCATCCAGCAATGTGGACACGCAAGTTGAATTGGTTGTCATCGTTATTGTTCTACTTTTTTAGTGTGAATGACCCAATGATGGTGCCAAAGCTGTTGCAAGACACTTGCAAGACACTGTAAGCAGTGTCTTGCAAGTATTTTTAAATCCTGATCTGTAATCAAGGCCTTTGACTATTTAAATATATCAGATTTTGTTAAAATATTAATGAGACACCTCTCGTGACTCTAGACGTTGAGTGTGGTACCATTCTAGCTATCGAGGGAACCCATGAGCAGTTCAGAATTGTAAATTTCGCATGTAAATCTACCTCACTTGAAGGACAAGTCATCCTAACGTGTTCTACTCATCATGTCCCCTCTTTTTTTAAATGCTGCTGACTTTAAAATATACTTCTCATTTGCATATCTTCCATTCTCTTTAATCAGATGTTCAAACCGGTGTGAATTAGGGTCATTATCATTTTACCTGCACAATATTTCCATTGCTTTCCCATTCGCGTGTCCAAAATGTAACTCACTATTTCCGTATTGTTTTCCACGATTTGTGAAACCCTTTTCTGTAAAAGTTCAGTTGCAGCAACTCAGAATATTGAACTTCTAGTAAGCCTTGCAGTTTGGGGACTAGTCATACGACAGAAATCACATAACTGAGTTTTTCTGTCTTTAAAAGCATGTTGAAGATTAAATAGGGCAATTTTTTATTTTCATTTTTATTTTGTAGTTTTTCAGAAAAGATTTAAGGAAACTTTTAAGGAAATCTACCTGAAATCACCACACCAGGATGATCTACAATTGAAGGAGCATCTTGAGTATTAACCTACAATGTTTTTCCAGGCAAAAAAAGAGAGAGAAAATAAGTAGATGTGCACAGTGGAAATTTTAATGTCTTGGATTTGACAAGGTTAAAAAAAATCTGCTAGACAAACAGATCGTTTAATGGGGTGTAAGTGGAATGACCTGAAAAACTGCACACAGATTTACACCCTAACAGAGCCCCTCTACCCCTCTCTGCTCTCCTTCCTTCTTAGACCAGTTCTGATTTGAGAGTTGGGGCTCCTTGTGGTCATATTTTAAAACCAGCCTGAGCACTTTTAGGCCCTTCTCAGCCTCACACCCACCACATCACTTCTCGCTGTTGGGGCTAGCCGTCCTCCAGAGAGCTGTTCTACATACGACGGACAAGCAGCACAGCTTCGCGCAAAAGCCTGCTGAGACCCTACACCATTTATCTCTCAGCTGCAAGGTTGGGCCAGTACTAATTGACTGAGCTGTGTGTACATGTGTGCACACATGTGCTTCAATCCTGGTCCCTTGAAGCACGGCGCATTTGCAGAGCTGAGATGGTAGCATGTGGTAACGAGAGGGAGGGAGGCCAACTCCGTGTTGCAAGTCCATCAGACGGGGCTCAGCTAAGAAGCTGTCCTGTGAAGTCAGTTATCGGCTCTGGCTTCCCAAAATACAGCCTGTAAAACTCCTGTGGGAGCAGAATTAACACACAGCTGATACTCCATATAAAGATGAATTCTTAATCATTTGAGTTTCTTTTTTAAAAATCATCCTGTATTTTATAATGCATTCTATAAAAGTATACCTTGCCGGTTGCCCTTTTACCTTAAAAATGTCCTTAATTCTTTGTGGAATTGACTCTTGTCTCTGGTAATTTTATGCTGCTATAAAAATGGCGCATAACTCCACAACCATAAGTGTCCCTGCAACCTGAATTTTTGGAACTCATAAGAGACCAAAACAAGTTTCTGGGTTGGATTAGATATTTATACCTGTGGTTTAGGGAAGCAGTCTCATCAACCATATCAACACCATCAAGGTAATTTTTGTTCCACGTTGTTTTTCTCTATTTGTTTGTTTTTACTTCCTCTTTGCCGTCTTCTTTTTTTATTTATTCGCAGTTGGCAGACAGTGATGTGTGTTGGCACCTTACCACCAGTAACTGTTAGTTTGCTTAAAGTCAGTGATCCTACAGGGTCTGTCACTGTAATAGCTGACATACCTTCTGAAAGCACTGATGGGGCGGTTGGTCTTGTTGCAAAGCCCTGCTAATGTATTAAAATATACTCCCATACCATTACACTACCACTTGCTTGAAAAATTGGTATCATGACAGGATGGATCCAAGCTGTTTGGCCATGTTGCTTATGCCAACTTGTGACCTTACTAAATGAATGTTGTAGCAGAAGCCAAGACTCGTCAGACCAGGAAACATATTTTAAATTGTCTTTTGACCAGTTTTGGTAAGGCAGAGTGAATTGTCACATCGGTTCCCCTTTTTTAGCTGACAGAAGTGCCACTCAATGTGGTCCATCTGCTTCATGTTGTGCATTCAGAGATGGTCTTCTGCCTGCTTACATTGTAATAAGTGATCAGTTGAGTTTCTGTTCCCTTTCTAAAATACTTGAATCCGTTTGATCATTCGTTGTCAACAAGGCATTTTTCACTGAGAGAACCCCAACCTATTGGATATTTTCACTTTTTAACAGTTCTCTATAAACCTTAGAAATAGTTGAGGGAAAACCCCAGTGGAAAATCCGTTTCTGAAATACTCAGTCCGGCCTGTTGATTTAAGTGACTACAGAGTCACCTAAATCACCTTTCCTTACTACTTTGATGGTAGGTTTGAATTTTATTAGGTCATCTTAAACATGTCTACTTGGCTATATGTTGATCTGCTGCCATATACCAAAGAAAGTGCCTGGTGAGTCAATATTACCATGTCAAAACTGGACTAAAAAAATAAAGAAATATTCCACAATGTGTAACATAATGATCATCCAAGTTGTAAAGAAACCTTCTTTACTTGATGAAGTAAATACTAGAAAGCCAGTCTCTGTGCAATGGTGAATATTCACATTTGACAGATTTGATGATTCATTAACTGCTCACCTCTGAGTTAGTGCCATATGACCAACCTACAGCTTTGTTTAAAACATGTCTGTGTTTCTTCCACACATTCCTTCCTTATGTCCATGCTCTCATATGTCAACAGTTAGCTTGTTGCAACTATCTTTAATAAAACTGATTGCCAGAACTTGGCAAAATAGGTCAGACTGGAATTATACATAAGTGTTTCTGGCTGCGTAAATCCACGTGCTCTTTCTCTGTGTTCCTCTCGCCACAGCCTGGACTTTATCAACACCTTGTTTGACTTGGCCTCCTCCCAATGTAAACTCATGTACAGCACGGAGTTGGCTGTCTCACCATCCGTCGGGAGATGGCTGAAATGTGTGTGCGGTGTTGTTTTTTTTTTGTTTTTTTTTTCTTGTGGGCACATTCAGGATGGAGGATGGGTGTAGGGGAATAGAAGGAGTGGAAGCACCTCTTTCTTGGAAGGGACCCAGAGGGAGCAGGGCTGTGCCGGCTGGACTCAGGCAGGCCATCTGAGCTGGAGCCTGGCCTCTCGCTGACACCAAGCTGGTGGTGAGAGCAGTTCTGACTTCACCCTCACAAGAAGGTCCACGGCTTCCTCTCTGCTCGCCATGTTTGCACACTGCAGGCGTATTCCTCTGCCCGGAATGGTTTTCATCCCTGGTTTTGGGTTGTGGCATGTGCTGATAACATCAACTGGTGGAACTTTGAGAAGCAAGATTTTATTGATTGCACATAAATAGCACAAGGTGGGCTAGTCCACAGCCGGCTGCTGCCTTTTTTGTACATAATATCCCCATTACTTGTACCACTACTGCAAAAATTCTTCACTTTGAAGGCATTGTGTTTACCATGCTTAACAAGCTAAATATAATCATGTCGAGCTGTCACCTGCCTACGCTGTCAAAGGCCTTATTCAGTTCAGGGATATCACACTTTCCTCCTGCCTAAGATACAGAGGATCTGGGCATGTAAGCTGATATTAAAAGTAGAGCTGGGCTGCTGCTGCAGGGTGTCCACATCTCCCTGTTTTCTTTTTCTTTGTTTTGGCCCAGTGCTGACAGATTTTACCTCTGGAGAAACTCCAACATCTAAGAGGGCAGAATGGCCTCTGTGACTCAAATTGTGCTGTAGTGGAAAAACAGGCTTTTTTTTTTTTAAGCGAATAAATAATGGTTTTCAACATGGAAACTATAAACAATCTTCTTGTGTTTGTTATTTCTGAAGGAAATTGAAAGGATAGAGGCGTTTTTGTCCGGTGTAGAGTTCCTCTTTGGGTCAAAGAGGAAAAATCTTAAAAAGAGAAATACAGCTTGCTTTGAGGAGGTTCTCCTCCCCGAGTGTCTGAAGAGGTTTGCAGAGCTCTAGTGTTTGATAGGAATCAGTGGTAAGAAGGATAGAGATTGCTTAGCGTATCCCTGCTAAGGACTGTCAGATAACTTCAACAGTTGTCTCTTCTCACAATCTTTTTGTCGAGCTCCAGTGGGAAATTAAGTTAGGAAAAGAAACTGCAGAAGTTATCCAATTCTATCTTAAAGCAAGCGTTTTGTGTTTTCACAGCTTTGGCGAGGATTCCTCTCAGAACTCACATTGACACGTTACATCCAATTTCAGAGAAGCTGTAGTATCAGCTGGGAAAAGAAGTGAGTTAAATATAGGCTTTAGAGCTGCAGTGTGTTTGACAACTCACTGAAAAGATTTGACAAAAAGCTTCCAAGATTTTGTCAACTTACTAAAGATTCCCAGTTACTGTAAATAATCGAAATCTTTCTGTTTGTTGAAGTTTCAGTGTGAGCTCAGCTATCCATCAGCAGTTAAACAAAGCACTGCTTTTCCAAAAGAGATGCAATACTTACTCTCTTTGGAGATCTGACAAAGATCCCTCATTGCTTTCTGTGTTTTTACCACTTGTGTTTTGAACGGCTGTAATACATTTTAATGCAGATTTGTAGTGGCATAATAAAATTCGAGAAGATCCATATGCAAACCAGTTTTCCCCATCTGGTCTTACATCACTTTAATATTTGGATATTTACTCTGCAAGTGGAATGACGATGTTATATTAAATCGCCACAGCAGCTGCTGAAGATTTTTCAGAATAATTACTAAATAAATATTGAAATTAACTCGAATGGGCTCAGAGTACAAACAGTTGCCAAGCCTCTTCAACAGAGTAAACACACAGGGTGGAAGCCTATGAGGAAAAAAAGAAATGTTCATGTTGTATCTCAACATGAACATCCTTTAAAACTAATTATAGATACTTCATCACTGGCTTATTGGTCTTAGAAAAGCATTTCACCAGTTGTCAATCAAATCTGCTACATTTTTGTCTATGGTTGTTCTGTTGTGGTGAAAATCACACTTACAGACACGTATAAATCGAGAAACATGCACATATTTAACTGGGAAGAATTTTAATTTAAGAATAAGAATATCATGGTTTCTTCTAGATTAAGCACCATGTCCTACAAAAACCTGTAAAGTTTGATCCTCGGGGGCACCAAAATTTTTTAGAACTTGCCTTCCCCAAACTGCTCCATACCGGACTCTAAACAATGACTTCAGTTCTGGGAATTATAGGATCTTCACATGTGTGCAAGATGTAAACTTACAGAGCTGAAGCAAAGCTTAAAGGTAGGCAATATCTTACTCACTATGCTTTTTATTGGTGTCATAGAATGTGATATTCCTGAAGGAGGGAGGAGATATCTAATTTGTTGATGTTTTCTTTTAAAGTAGCATAAACAAACTTTTGCAGTTTTTTTTTTAAATCTCAGCAGGTCTCCGTTTAGGAGGGACAGTGAGATCTAGACGATGATACCTAAAAGTAATCAAATATTCCTTCAAGGAGTCACTGAACTTGTTTTAGCAAATAATGAAGGCTTTTCGAGAAAAAAACACCACATACAGATGGCAATTTTAGCATGCAGACAATGGTAGATGCATTCATTTATGATCACACAGATGGTAATTTTGTACCATTAGATTCAGACGTCAGATGTGTGAATCTCCGGTTCATCTTGTACTGAGTAGGTGTGCTGTTGGAAAAACAAATCCCCTGTTTGATTAAACTAACCTGTTTCCTGATGGTCTAACCCCACCTCACACACCTTGGTTGTAGATGAACGATCCGCCATTTGGTAAATGTGTGCGTGTTGGGTTGCGGAGGGAGCCTTTTTGGAAAAGACTAAAACACTGCATTGAAAATTAAAACAAGGAAAGAAAGACAATGGAGTGCTGTATTATATTTGTTTTATGGTTTTTTAATTATTTTCATAGTCCCTTGAGCGCAGCCTTTGCTTTTCTCTGATGTCTGTGCGAATTGCTTATGCTGTTGTTATTTTAACTTCTAGTTAATCTTGTGCACAAGCATTTTAAGTTGAGTCAAAGCACCTGTGGTCAGAGACAGAATTTTGAATTTGAAATCACTGTCCCACTTTCTTGGTTTCCTGTTTTATGGTTCCTCAGCTAGCTTTACTAACAAATCATTTAGAAATCATTGCTAGTTGATTGACATTGCTCTCACTTTTAAAGGTGCTAATCCGTGCACATACTGTTGGATCAGTCCTAAATGCCTTATCAATGCTGGAAGGCGCTGCTAATATCTCTTCGCATTGAGGTCTTTCTTCCCTGAGGATATGAGAACAGCCAGGTGAGAGGTAGATCCTAGCCCTGTCATGTTTGTGATGTGGTGTGAAAACATGTTGAGTTGGATTTCCTGGATTTATCCATCACTCAAGTGTTTCATTGAGATAATCTTTAATAGGTAAATCCCTGCTGTATTGAGGAATAACTGACGTGTGTGGAAATGCACCGCTGTTAGAAGTATAAATGTCAGAAACATCCCTGTGAAACTCCAGACCAGAAGCCTCTCTTTCAGCTCTGAGCTTGAGGCTTCACAAGCACTTCTTTTTACATCCTTAGAAAGTCAAGACTTGCTGGAGCAGACCCCAAGGCTTAATGTCAGCAAATTAATTATGGATTCACTCAATTAGTTCACAAACTACACAGTGTTCAAGAGAAAATGACTATTCCCCCAAATGATGTCTCTTCTTAGTCTTTGCCCCAGTGAGCATCGCTCCTCTCTTAGAGCCATGTGTGTGGTCGCCTGCGTGTGCGAAGCGAAACACAGCGGGCAGGTAGCCTGACCTTTTTAATTATTCAGTCTCTCAAACCCATCCACAGTAACTCGCTTCAAGTCCAGCCTTCAATCTGACACCTGTCCCTCACTCACACCTACAACAGGAAATGACTTCTTCTTGTAAGGCAGTTTAAAAAGAGCTATTTTATTTATTTATTTTTTAACAATTTGATCGTTACGATTTATTTGAACTACTTACTGCACACTGTGATACCAGCGTGTGTGTGTGCACTTGCATTCATGTGATTGCCTCAGTTCAAACCTACATCATACCATATTACTGATCACAAAATGTTACAAGTAGGCGTCAGAGAGACGATTCAGACATGTCGCAGACACTTGGACCTGCCATCTGATTAACAGAAAAGGGCTGGTATGGAAGGGCTACAGTTTTCAGCTTAAACAAACCTCATTCAGCTTGACTGGTCGGAACTATTGAACGTCTGGCCACTGGGATGGCATAAATTAATAGCAGTCAAAGAAAAACTAATTTGGTGTCACAGAAAGTTAATTGATATTAGTAATAATACTAGAAAATGTAGAAATTAGATGGAAAATTTTGCACTCTCAGGGCTAAGGATTGCCTGAGGGGAGAACACTCAAGAGATAATCCAAAATGAATGAGAGTCAAAAGAACTATAACCCCTATAATAGAGTTTACACAGGGATAAATCCCCCCCACCCCCCACCCCCACCCCACTTTTTAAAATCACGTTTCCACTCAAGAGGTTTGGAAAAAATAGTATGGTACAGGTTTTACTTTTGCTGTGTTATTTCACTTCTGGAAAAATGCATTTTTAAATGAATGTGACATCACATACAAGGAAACACATCACATCATTTTTTCATTTCATCATCATTTTTTAATCATTTTAAACATCTTTAACCGGTTTAGCTTTTTTTTTTTGTAATTTAAATGTGCATTTAGTTATTTCTCACAGGATTTTTCAGTTCGCTTCAAGAAAATCTGTCCGAACTCTGAGCACAATCGAGGTTAGAGATCCTGTTGTGATTTGTTCCAGATATCAACTGTCCAATAAACACTGAATAATAATAACAGAAAAGTGAGGGGTGGGTTTTGTTACATGATGTATAATCAGTACAGTATTTGCTTAAACGAAAATAAAATTGCTGTTTTTTTTTCATTGAGCCTTTCTTTTTTTTTCTCTATATCCTGATGTAAATAATAATTTTACCCATGTAGCTGCAGTTACTCTCATTCATTGAGGACTATCTTGCAAGTACCTCCTTGGTGTGTTGCAGGCTTTTTAAATGTGGATTGTCTAAGCACACCTCTTCCGACTGTGCCAGAAACCAGGAATCATGCCTTGCTTAAACTGGACACTCACACTAACCAAATTAAGAAGACTTTAGGGATTGACCCGGTTTGGGCGTCATGCAGGTTTCCTAGAGGAAATGTTCAGACTCTGTTAAAATTTTGCAACAGGGTTCCTCAAAGGTTCAATTGTTCATACCAGAACCTCCAAAAAAATAAGGAAATTAGAATCCCAGAACAGAACCAGATCAGTATTTAAAAGCTGGGACGAGACCTCAGAAGGATGTCAACCTTCTCCCTTGTGCGCAACCATGACACTCGACCTCATGCCCAGAAAGCTGGCAAAATGAGTTTGATTGTCACTTCCAGCATGACTAATCCACTTGTTGTTTCAGCTTAGAAGTCCATTTGCTGTCACAAATAACAAATGCGGCTTTTTTTTCTATAATCAGCTTTGTTTTGTTGGATTTAGTATAATAGAGATAACGTCCACTGTTTGCCATTTTGAGCTAGAATAACAATTGCTTGCTTGTTGCAGTGGCTGCTTAACCAAGCATCACTAATTTGTGTCTGTGCTCTTCCAGCCCAGTTCTGTGTCATCCTGTTATTAAGGTGAAAGTAAGTAGAGATTAATGGTTAGGGAAGGCCAGTATAATATTAATAATAGTTTGGAGCAGAAACAGCTCATTTGCAATCAGTTGGACAATACCCAACTGATGACTTTTGAAAATGTTCAGTCTTTAACTAAAGTTAAAAAAAATACAATGTTTTTGGCACAGAAGCAGTTATATTTAGTGAAAAGGTATACCTTTCAACTCAATCATGCCGATAATTAACAAGTAATGTAATCTGTGTTGACTTTAACTCAGATCTTAATGATCTCCAATGCACAATGTCAGGTCAAACTTAAAACTAATGTTCAAATTTTGTAGTTGAAAGGAAAAGGCTTAGACGATTAAGAGGCTGACATATAATATCACAGGAAAATTACAAAGAAGGAACTCAATGAAGAGGAAAAAATGATGTGGGTTGCTAGGCAACAGTGTAAAGAAGTAAGTTGTCAGATTGTGAATGCTCAGCTGTACTTCACAGAATGATGTAATCCATGAAAATATTTGGCAGAGTCGGTGGCTCAGTGCCGCAGCCAAAGAGAAGTTGAAAAAGTTGATTATAACAGCGCTGAATGTGAGCACTGAGTTAGGAGGAGGATTACATAACATGCATGCCCAGAGATCCATTGGATGTCTTCATCACTGAAGCTAAATGTGGAGCTGTGGACTGGGATTTGTGTTAACCGGAGTGTCTTTTTTAGATAATTGTGTATGAAGAGTACAGTTTGGGTTGTGGGTTCAGAAATTGTGGCGTAGCACTTACAGAATTTACTGGTAACATGCATTTGCATTAATATGCTAATTAGCCATGTGCGCCGTTTTCCTTACCACACATTAAGTAACCATGAGGAGTTGGTGTCTGGTGTAAGCCTGTATTACAAAAACAAATTTGTCAATACTGATGAAGTCTAGCTTCAGTGAACTGGCTTCTGCTCAGAGACGGCTGGGGTAGACTCCATTTCCACGTGGGATGCTCCTTGTGTTTTCAGGTATTTAGTTGTCCTCTAATATACAGATTAAAAAACAAACAAACAAAAAAAACCAACAGACATTTGCTGGTGGAGTGTAGCATCTTATCAGAGATGTTTTCTGGAGGTGAAACCAAACTAATTGTTTAGTTCCTGTCTGTAACAGGCCTATGGCGTTTGACTTTCTTCCTATAACGGTCCTGTTGAAGCCTCTGGCAAGGCTTTTCTTTTTGTAGTATCAGCAGTTTGCTGCAATTTTGCAGAGTACCCAACACCTTGCCACTGTCTTCATATTTAGGTTGGTTATATTTAAAAAAAGAAAGCAAATCCACTCTGACTGTCAGACATTTAAGGCTCCAGGTTCTGCCATCACTTTTTATTGAGCTTAATGGCACCACAGTAAGCTCTGGTGATCTTCAGCAATGTCATCTTCATCACACACAAACATAGATGCGCATGTGTTGCAGCAAGTCGATTCAGGATTTAGCCTCAAAATTTCAGCTGTGAGCAGAGACGTCATGACATGGTCGACAAGGGAGTAGCGTATTGCATCCCTGTGTTACTGTGATCAGCATGTGTCACAGATGTATTTATTAAAACCTCAGGACATTTTGTCAGTTTGTGGAAAAATGCAGTTCCATCACCTTAACTTCTGGCCGTTAGTCAAAACCAGAGCTAAGTTGCATGTTGTTTAAGTTTCCGATTGGTAAATCGGCCATGTAGATTGATTAATTGGCTTGAAGCTGAGAGTTGTAAGTATTTACCCATAAAAAAACTACATCCATCGTGATCAGTTCTGTCAGAACACAACCAGGTCCTTTCAACTCCAATATTAGAGTTTTTGTATAACAGTTCAGTGTATGTGAATTATATATTTTGTTTTTTTTGTTGTTGTCTTATACAAGAAAGTAGCGGTACCATCTACTGAACTTTTCCAGGCTTAATCTTCATTAAGCAGCCAAGATTGTTTTATATCGCTGCATAAAGAAAAGAAAAGTGTGGATCCTACTTTGTTCTGTAACTGAATAGTTTCAGAAACTATTTAGACACCTTCTCTTTTTGCATGCTTAAATTTGTTGCATATTTCAGTTAAAAGCTGCTCTTTCTGTCTATCTACGCCCTTTGAACTTTCAGACAATCTTGTGAAAGTATATAAAAAAAAAATACTAAACATATTAATCTTTTGTCACAAATTTTGCCCTCCAGTTATCTATCTCTCTGTACTGTGCTATGTTCAAAGACCCCCCCCCCCGAATGCCCTTCCCCCTGCTCCGCGCACCACGCTCAGGACAGTGATCTCTGTGTGTTGCTGGTGTTGGGCAGAGTTTGTGGGGTGTGATTGTGCTCACAGAAGAGCCATCTTTGGGAGATGGGGCCGGCCGTCACAGATATGGATTCCTGTGTTTATTGCCTCGGCCTCTGGCGCACAAATGTTTCTCTTTCCGTGAGCAGTGACCTCGCGGTCAGGGAGTTTTATCGATCATCTGACTTCTAATGCCTCTTAAATATTATGTGACCTTTGTGTTAGGATTGAGTGTGCAAAAATCCCGGCTTAGACACCGTTCCAAGCCCTGCTGAATCTGCTGCCAGCTTTGCTAAAAGCTGCTCTTTTACACTTTGATGAAACCGTGCCCTGCATCATGTGTTTTATGAAAGAAATGGGATTATTCTAGTGAGCGCTGGTGAAAGTCATGGAGGTTTTTTCTTCTTCTAAGGTTTGAGACTACTTTTCTTGTCACAACAGGAAAAGAGAGCAGTAGAAACGGTCATATGAACTGGTAAGAGTTCGGCCTCTGTGCGGGTAAGCACTCTCCTCTTCTGCCTCTCACCCTCTCGCACTTACTCTCACTCTTTGTGACACACGCATACAAACGCACAAGTGGATGGCTCTGGAAGAGGGCCCGGTGATTGATGACTCCGAACGAGAGACCTCAGGGGCAGCAGCACTGCGGAGAGATGGACAGATGAAAAGGAAGGAGGAGGGACTGAGAGAAGACTGAAATGAATCAAGTAGCAGGGCGAGGCTGTTCGGCGGCACTTAACGTGCCCAGGCCAGAATGCTGCATTGTTTGACAGACACCCTGGAAGAAACCCAAAATGTGGCTTCCTCTTATCAAAATCACTGAAGTTCAATTCCTTCTATTCAAATTTCATTGCTGAAGAAAATGATCTCCCTATAGTTTATGTTTCTGTCTGTCCTTAATGAGCAATCCCTCCTCTGCTTATTTTAAGGGCATCTTTGATTTCTGTCCCCTTGAAGTGAGTCTAGACAGAGTTTTTATCTGATTCTTTGTTGGTATCTGATAGCAGGAAAACCACTGACTAATTAGTCAAATAACATTGATCATTTAATCACAGTCTTTTGCACAAACCTTCAGTCCTGGAGTTCATGTGGATGCTACCTCTGACAGCACCTCCCTCTTAAACAATGCTGCATACCACACACACGCCCCCGTGGCAACAGTACTTCCCGATGGAAGCGGCTTCCCTCTGCAGGGCACCTCGCCACATTAAAAAACCCAGAAACTCCAGAGGAGTCACTGGAGGAGCTTTAGGAATTGCCAAGTGTCCCAACTCCTTTGATTCCAGCTTAATGAATCATCTCTGTGATGTACCGGGACAGACAACAACCATGCACGCCCAGCTAGACAGCCTTCAATACCCCCAGGACTCTCTGCTACACCTCTGAAGGTCCCATATCCATCCAGCTGATGGGTGGAAATGGTTTCAGTAGCATTTAATAAATGACTGAAAGAGTTCTTGACAGTCTTCATAGGTCTTGTTGGACTAGGTCTCTGTAGTCCCATTGATGTCAGTGTGTCCTGATAATGTCAAAAATCAACACCTCCCACACCGTCCTCCAGTACTAGGTCTGACAGGCCAATTCTTACAAATTACACCTCAGACTGATGCACAGGTCACCTCTCATCCACACCAAACTGAGTCCCCACTGAAAGCATCAACAGCCTTTAAGGATTTCTTAAAAAAAAAAATCTTTTATTATTTATTTTTTTGTATTAACGTCTGGCCACAAGGGACTGGTGAAGTCTTTAATGACTTTTCATGATGCTGTCTGACAGGAAGAGCAGGACTAGACTCCTTAGGCTCTAGTCTTTGGTGAGCAAAATGTAAAAAATGAGTTTCCTGAACAAGAAACAATTAATCCTGTTGTGCTCCAGTCACTTTATTTTCATTCACTTAAACGCTGATCCGAACTCTTTATATGCTGCCAGCGAAGAAGCGTACACTCCTCTGTTTTCTCTCCAACAAAGATGCATCTGTACACATAATTGCTCGCATGTTTGACAGAAATGCTGAATTGAAGGTTTTGTTGGGCAGCTTTCCCAGACTACTAATATTTTATTTATTTATTTTACTTCTCTGAAGAGTACATAGATAGTGTGCCAGGTCAGATGGAGGTCAGCCTAAAGTCAGAAGTTCACAGATCCAAAACTTGCCAGTCTTTGCACTGGCATTGCCAGTTTTGAAACAGGGAAAGCCTCTGCTCAGAAGAGGAACTAGGAATGTAGTGATTCCACTGTATCGAGCTTCATGGAAATGTATAGAAAGTAAGATTACAGAGTGGCTTTTAACTACCCTCTATTGGCTTGACTGTGTCACTGCACATCAGTCAGTCTTCATCAAACAGCTTCACTTTGTCAGATGATGAATTTGTCCTCTCAGGTTTTATCGACTTCCTACATCAGCTCCTATCCCATTGATAAGTATTCCTGTGCTTGCCTTGTTTTGAGGAGCTTTCAGAAAAATAACGGAAAAAAGAAAACCAGAGGAAAGATGCCTCAAAAGTCTGTGCGACCTGAAAAGGGTTGGGTGACAAGATGGATTTGGCTTCAGATGGATTTGTCAGAAAAGGAAAAATGCACTTCAGACGGGAGAAAAGTTGAGCTTTTAAAGCCTTGAAGTTTTGTGACTTTTTAAAGCAAATGGAGCACTTTGTCACCAGCAGTGTCTGATTGGATGCGTGTGAGAATGTGTGATGTAGTGATTTCCTGAATCTGTTGCCTGCAGCTCTTTGTGAGCAAGAACCAGAGTGACTTTGTTGTCAAGGACTCTCTAATGCTCTCCAAGTCAGAGATTTGTTGTGCTTTTACAGCAATGGCTTGTGCATTTACAGTGCATGTGCACGTTTAACCGTGTCCCTCTGTGTTTGTCCCTTGCTTGTAGGTGTATGTGCCGAGGCGGCATGCCCCGGGGAGTGGTGCTGACAGTGCACTAGGAGTCTGAACTTGTCAGTATTTGTGGCTGAGGAGGAGAGGTTCCCCCATCCCGCTGTGCCGAGCCGTGCCGTCCTGTGCCGAGCTGCGTTTGACGCCATGTCCCTGACTGACAAACACAAAGTGAAGAGACAGCGGCTGGACCGGATCTGTGAAGGTAAAGCTGCATCTGTCTGAAACGTCTTTCGGTGTCCTCACAGCCTATGTGGCTCCAAGAGCTATTTTCAGTACACACAGATCAAATATTCTTATCAATTACACTTCTTTATTTCACAGATAATTGAACGGGAACTGGGTGCTGTATTGATTCTTGGTGTTTAGAATCAAATCAAGCATTCTCTTCACTGAAGTCATCAAAATTATTATTGGCTTATGTGTGATTATTTATTTATTTTTTGCCTTTAAAAGTGAGAAACAGTTCAATAACTAATCTCAGCCTGAGAGGTGAGCAGAATAAGCCCTTTTCAGACATGAAATCCAGAACATTACTGGCTCTTAAAGTGATGGCGTTCTGTCATTCACATATTGGTCATTTTTTCATTAATGTTTTTCATGCTTCATTTACACGTTTGTAAAAGTGATGAGCAGAGCCATAATGAGTGCAAGACATCTGTTATTCAGAACAGACATTACCAAACCAAACTTTTTGCCATTCAAAAAGAAAAAAAACAAAATCATGTCACGAGTCAAGTCTTATCAGACGGGGGGTGTAGACTGAAATGTCATTGGTTTGAGGAGGGAGTTTATTCTTTCCCGTTTCATTGTTTTTGAAAAACAAGAAAGGAAAAAGGCTGGAGGGCAAAAGTTTGGCCACCCTGCGTCCTCATTAGTAACACCCCCCTTGGCAAGTATCACAGCTTGCAATTCCTTTTTCTAGCCAGCTGAGACTCGTTCAGCTTCCGTTTAGGGTGCATGTGCCCTTTCCTCCTGCCAAAGATATTTGTCTTTCGACGGCCGCAGATTTTCCTTGATGTTTTTGATCACTGTACTGCCCACGGTGAATCCTCCACTTTGTTCCTGTTGATAGCGTTTATTTGTTGAAACACGCTTTTATTTAGAACCATTTTCCTGTTGGAAAGACTTTTTTTTACATCTTAAGTTTTTTTTCCATACAGTGAGACACTTTCTTCCAGGATTTTCTGGCATTTCGTTACTTGTGAGGTGTTCTTTGTACACGACCACTGGCTCTAACACAAACCCAAAGCACATGTTGTGGTGACAATGATTTTCTTATAAAGAGTGAAATAATTCCATTTTCAGAGTGGTGGGCAGCTGCTTGGAGGAGATCAAGGTTGCCAGCTGAAAGGAACAAGGTCTGAAGAGATAGATGTTTGCAAACCTTTAAAACTTACATCGTAAAGATGGCTGTGAACAAGCCTCACAAACTAACAGTGTCTGAAGTTGTGGTAGAAGTAAACTAAGAGCTCAAACGTTTTGAGATGCACAAAGTTCTGCGAGGTTTGCTTTTTCTTTTTAGCACCTGGCAGATACTGTAGAGAGCAGCGTGTGAATGTTTACCCCAGCAGCAAACACAAATCTGGGGGATGTAAAGGACACCACTGCTTCACTCTGGCTTCTGTGTTTGAGTTTGTTTTTGTTATAGCGTCTTTTTTGCGGTTTGTGATTGGATAGACTGAGCATTTAAACTCAGGTTAGATTACTGTAGCGCATTGAATGTCTCCTATCCTTTCTCCAATTGTTTTTTTAAAAAACAGCTTTTTTGTTTTTCTTTTTAATCATGAACAAAGTGATGAGGGCCAGAGCATTGAAATAGGTGGCTCTTTTTCTGCACATATGGCTGCACAGTCAGCAAAGATTGTTTGTGTGGGCGTATAAACTCTGTCTGAAGCTTTACAAATGTACATTTTGAAACCTACTTGTTTGACTCTGCTCAGTACGTGTGTGTGAGTGTGTGTCTGTCAGAGTGTGTCTTGAGGTAAAAATCTTCTCTCTGCTGTCTGGATCCCCGAGAGGCTTGTTAAGCTGCTGGGCCTTCCTGGAACCAGTGCAAGGAGAGGCAGACATGACTGCAGTGCTGGAAAATGAAGCTAGACGCACCATTACCCCCCTGTGCCAGTATGTTTGCGCTGCTGCAGGATGTAACCACCTCAGTGTGGAGCACTTGAAATGACGGGGCATATGCCACACTTCCTGTCTGGGCTTGTGGTTATTTCCAAGCAACACCATCCTTGAATTGTTTTTGATTCCTGTCATTTTTTTGAATATATGATAGCTTTAAGAAAAAACGTTAGAGCACGGCTTAAATTCTATCACATTTCTTCTCTAACATCTGTTTTTTTCCCTCACATACTATATATTCTGTTAATGTTATCTTTCCACATAGCATAACGTAATTTAAGAGTATGGTATGTAATTAAATAATTTATTTCATATTTAAGTGCTTTAAATGCCAATCTGATATCTTTTTAATGTATTAATAATTCAAAACTGGTATAATTATTGTCTTCCAAGGACAATCAAAGTGGTTTTACTCTTACCATTATTATTATTATTTTTTCATATTTTAGGGCAAATTACTGATGTGTTCACTCCTGTGGACAGTAGGTTGTTCTATCACCTAAATGATGTCAAGCTTTAAACTATACACACACATAAATTTTCGGTTTTATACGTGTCCACAAGGGTGGACAGCATGTATTTAACTTTTTAACAGAAAAATAAATGAATATATAAATTTTAAAAAGCCTTCAAAAGGCCAGGTCACTCTAATTCTTTTTCTTGTCATTGTTTTATTGAGTTGCTTCTCTTGACCATTCTCTAGCCAACCTTGGAAAGACTTCAGAAAGATTTATTTTTAGGGACTAATATGAATCACCCTCTCAAATCTAAAGACTGTAATGCTAACATTATGAATTGCAGAATAAAGATTGCAGTTTTTGTAGGCTAGCTATTTTGTGCAACTACAATCAGATTTCTTTGTGAATAAAAAGACAACAATACTCTTACCTGGTTGCTTACATAAACGGGACCAAAGCAGTTTGAATGAGACAAAATATAACTTATGATTTTATTAAATACAATCCCACAAGTCAAGAAAGACTTTTTTTTTTCCTCCTTTGACTGTGGAAATTTGTCTGCGACCATGAAATCGCTCGTAAAATCATTACGTGTAAAGTCGACAAAAGTTGCCTCTGATTGGCTCGCCATCGTAACTTTGTGGACTAGCTCCATCTTTACCGTTGTGTAAAACTGTGCCATAAAGCAATATGCAGCTGTAGCAAGAGATGACTGGAACGCGAGTTTAAAATGACTTCAGATGAGTTTTTTTTCCAGGGAAGGGGGATCACAAGAGTTAGATGACAATTCTCCTAAATGCTGTCAAATATCCTGTCAGATACAATTGTAATTGGTATTTCTGGCTGATGTGCAACAAAACCATTTAAATCCACAAATATACTTGTCAGTAAAGCAGAGGGAAAAGTGGGGTCAACCTGCCCCTCAGACCAAAACTCTTATTGCTCCAGTCATCTTCACTTAATGCCATGATGTTCGCTGTAGGCCCGGGAGCTAATTTCCTGTGACATAGTGTCATAAATGTATACACAAAGAAATTAGAGGAGAAACTGATTGCTTCTGTGTCCAATCAGCAGACTTTGTGGTCATATCGCTATACAAACCTCAGAAATAAAGCTTGGAGAGAAATGGCAGAGATTCAATGAATCAGGTATGAGTTACGTTTCTGGGTTGTGGACATAGCCTACTGTGGCTAGTTTGTCACAATATCAGATGCAATATCCGTAACTACAAAGTTCATAAACATAAGCAGAGCTTCTTCACAAGCCCGTTACTTACATTTCTGAGGGATAAAAAGCACAAGAAAAGTGACGGGTAGCATGTCACAAGTTCCAAACTTGGATAACCGCTTCTGTTGCGGCTGCCTCAACGCTGGCAGACACTTGGCTTTCTTTTGTGCCAGGTTGGTTTCATTGGTTCGATAAAGGTATCATCAAGGAACAACTCAAGTCATCAGACACACCCACCCTCAAATATTGCTGCCGTGCTTGTATGTGAGTTATTGCATGTTATTTATTATTTACAGGATATTTGCAATTTCTTAAAAAATAAAAATAAAGGTTCACATCTGTCGTGTAGTCTTGTGACCTGTAAATTGGTGGATTTTATCAGATGCAAAACATGTCAGCAGCATGATTTTGCGATTGCACACTGTCTACCAGAAACCATGAAATACTCAACACCGGCCGCTAAAACCCATTTCAGCAGAACTCTGCTGTTTGTGCAGTAAATATGAATCTACCGCCAGCAGCTGGCTCGCTTAGCTTAGCACAAAAATAATAAGTTAAGAGACGGAACAGCTCTGGCTCAGCCCAAATCAAATTCCAGCACCTCTGAAGCTTGTGGCCATTTTTTGTGGCCTGGACCAGTTGCCAGGCAACCATTGCAGACACTTAAAGATAGTGGCCCAAGAAAGAGTGTGCTACATAACTCCCTGTAAAATTGTAATTTTCCGCACAAAATCGAGGATAGGTGTTCTCTACAAATATGATGGTGGTCAACCACCTCAATGAACACGCTATTTTTATTAATTTTAGTTGTTCACAATGACAAATGACAGCCTCCCAGATAAAAAGGACAGTAAAATGGACTAAAGTGGTCATAGGTCTGAGTGTGAAGAGTGCAAAACTGATTGTAATCAATCTAAAATTGACTGTTTTAGATTTTTGTCTGTGTTAGATCTCTTGTGAAATAGTGACCTCTCCACAGCACACCTCGTCTCTCACACCGTGACAGCTGGGACACGCCCCGACCCCACGGGGACCCTGAGAAGAATGAAACAGTTACAGAAAGTGAATGAATGAACATATCAGTATTATATCACAGCAGTAGGAGTCCACTGAAAGTCAGGGAGTAACTTTATTGAATAAAAGTGAGCCATAAAGGCAATTACATTTCATAGCACAGGTGGATCATTTATTGGTGGAAATCCTTCATGATTAGAGTTGCAGTCTACATCCAACTGCTGAATTTATTTGAGTCAGACTCCTGAGGTGGTTTGTTATTCCTGAGGGAACTACGGCTCATCTGAGCTCAGAGAGACTGGAGCAGCTGTTGCTGTGGTGCTGTTACAAGATAAAGTTTGTGATCCTAGAAGGAGAATTATTGTCACGTCACAGCATGATCCTGCAATATAAACCTCTAGTGGTTTCTAAATACCATGCAACACTGTTTTGACAATATTTGCATATTAGTCACAGTTAATCAGTCACAAAATGCTGGTTTCCAGATTAATACCTGTGCGAAAAAATACATGAACTGACCTGAATATGTAGCTCAGATCAAATTGTCAAATTATTGGCCAATGACGGTTTTTGGATTATTGATTGATTGGCCATTGTGTTGTTGCATCACTGCTGCTGATATTCCTCTGAAAATGTTATTTTAATAGATTTGAATTACAAGTCCCCATAATTCTCCTTCCACTGTGCTTCATAAAAGAAAGCCTTGTTGGTTTTCTGTGTGGCGTGCCCCTAGTAATTACAGTTTTATTTTGGGTTTTTAATTTATTTTAATAATTATTTCCTGCAGATGCACAAGATGTGATCTTTGCTGTAAGTCCACTTCATAGAGTGGATTTAATTACCTTTATTAAGAAGATAGTCTGTTGTATTTTGGAATTATAATTTGAACATTAAATTTTGCTTTTGTCGTCTTTGTAATTGGGCATGCAATTGGAACATATGCTCCAAAATAATGTTTCTATCACTCGTTGGTATTGATCCTAGTACCTGAGCCAGACATTGTCAATCTTCAGTCTTATCTCTTTAACTGGCAGACACGACTCAGTGTATGTTGTGATAAAACTGTTAGCACAGAGGTTCGTGTAATTGTTTCAGCATGGACAGAGAAATGTTCCTTCTCACACACTTTGCATGCTCCCACAAACACACACACTCCAGCTCTCCAGATGGCAGTCGTGTAGGATCAGTGAATCCGGCCACCATCTCGGGGAAAAAGAAAAGTGGGGGAAAAAATAGCTTGTGATTTGTGGTTTGTTCACGAGCCAACGACCAGGCAGAGTTGTCTCAGTGATTGCATGTAGCGGCATGATAAGGCTGCCATGGCGATTGTTTCAGAGCAAGGGGAAAACACACATTAAGCAATCGTTTGCTTTTGGTTTCACATGCAGGTAAAAATCCTCAAAGGGCCTTTTTGGCGACTCTTGTGAGTAACTCATCTTAATCCAGGTTCACACTTCAACCAGGTTCACAGTTGGCAAACAGACACAGAGCAGATGAAGCCGTGATTCGCGCCGTCTCGTCTCAGTCTTTTTCAAGTGAAATCTGGAATGCCGTCTTTCGCAACCGTCCACTGAGACCACACTCTCTCTCTGCACTGTCCAACAGAGGCTTCGCCTTTGTCTTCATTGTTTCCCTGCAATAAATCTCAACTATTTTCATCCAAGGCATCTTCCACACAACATGCAAGGTGTAGATTGTATTTATTTGAATAATACCGTTGCCCAAATTGTAGGTGTAGCTGCTGAATATCTACATTTGTGGCAGTGGGAACACAAATGAACAATCTCAGAAAGCCCACTGGCCAGATGACAAGGCTGATTAAGCCATTTAAGTCCTTGATATGTATTTGGCATAATCTGGCCTGTCTGCATATAAGAAGGCAGGGAACTGGTTGTGAATTTTTTTTTTTTTTTTTTAAATCAAAAGATGCTAGTTAGTTTAATCAAAGCAGCTGCTGGGAAGCATCAGCTTTAATTCAACGTTATGAGGAATAGAGAGAAGCTCTCCATGTCTCGCTCTCAGGGGTGGAGAGATTCATTTCTGTCGTCTGAAGAGATGACGTGTTTCTGTCAGCCTCGGGTCCTTTCATGTTCCCAACTTAATTTGAGCTGAACCACTGTTTATCATTGTGTTGCGACTGGGCCGAGTGGCTGGGAGGAAGGACGGTTCTGCTCCCCATCTATTTTTTTCCTTCTCGTTGCTGAAATTGTTGTTTTGCTCGTACTCCGTGATACTGTCATCCCTCTGGGTTAGATTAGAGCTGCTCTAATCTAGTCAGATAATGTTTTAATCAACATCTGCATTTTATTCACGCTGTGCAACATGATGAGTTTTTGTGCTTGTATAATTAGAGATATATTTTATCTGTATTAGATGTAGAAGTATTTGAGCAAACAGTTTTTTCTGCTTATGATGAAACAAGTGAGCTCGATTATTCATATCAATCGTCTTGTCTTCTTGTTAGTTGATCTGAATGCTGTTCTTCCATGAACAGACGAACCTGTGGCTGCAGATAAAACTTCTCACTGAAGACTGTGGACAACAGTAAATAGGAGAAGTTTGATCCTTCCCTCAAACTTCTCTGATCCCAACATGCTTATACATCTTCAAGGCAAGCTGGAAAGCCCCTAATTCAGAGAAACCCGACCTTGATACCTACAAGATCCCATGAGTCCAAAGTCCTGGTTCAGCACACTGCAAGGGTGGGTTAGCTGCCATCGATGTGATCAGCCCTCTTGAGAATGCAGCTTGATAACTAAGCTACCTGTACAGCACAATTCAAAAAGAGTGAATAAAATCAGCATGACTAACCTCTACATGAACCTGCTTTCTGTGTTTGGAGCAGTGTAATATTTTTTTATCACCACTTTTTTGTTTAGACTCTAATCATAGACTTCCCTTATCAAAGTATAAAAAAAGCTTATTTCTTCTTTAGCTTACAACCTTTGTTCAATTTATAAGCAAAATAAACTGGATCATTTTTTCCCCCCTAACAAAATATGTGCCTGTAATAGAGAATCCCTCCCTAGGAATACAGGGAAACACACAAATCCTGCATCACATCTGAAAGCTGACTGATGTCTGATGACTGGAAGATTTTAACCCTGTCGTCCAATCCTCATCTGCTTATAGCTCATTTTCCAATGATTAATTTTATTATTATTTTGATTTTCCTGTGACCTATTGAAATTTGCATAAAGCTGGCCAAACAGCATGATCTTATATTGATTATTACTCCATCACCTTCCAGCTTCACCATAGTTTGTCAGAACTTTGAGAAAATAATCATCAGAGATTATCCAATAATTAATTAATCTTTAACCTTATATTAAAGGTTTTCTTGTACACTGTCAAGTGTCCAGTCTCTTGCAACTCCCATTGGCCTTCCTACCTTTGCTGTGACTGAGACTGATTTATTTATACCAACACCACAAGTGAGTTTTAGACCCAGTTCTTATGTGTAGATGTAAACAAGTTGTCAGATCTTGTATGTTTATATAGTTGGATTTATTTATAGAATTAGGCATCAAACCTTATTCAGAAATATTTGTTGTTTGCTCTTTTGAAATCAGAAAATCAGATTGTTCAATTGGACTAGAGAAGTCCTGATACCGTTTTTTTTTCTTCCCAAATAATCGCTGATAAGGATACCTTTATTGTCAGTAGTATCTGTATCTGTAGTAGTATTTCTGATTCTGGTGTCAAAATTGGAACAACTCTAGGTTTGACCCTATTTTATGATGTTATTTTGTTAGGATGTTGCACAGCTGTTTGGTTTATGGAGTCAAACAGTGATGAATGACCAGTCCAGATGAAATAAGTAAATAAAATTAAGATTTTGTAATGGGGGGAAAAAGCGCAAAGGAAGTGCTGACCTTTTATAAATCAGTACTACCACAGATGGTGTTTATAAATGCAATGTTAGATTTGTCAGAGACCTGTGTGCAGAAGTGACTCCTCTCTATATATCTACTAATAACCACAGTTTAGTTGATTGTGGTGGCTTTTTTTTTTTTTTTTTTTTAGCTTAACTAAAGTCCACAGATCTATCTTTTCCATTAGTGACGCGGGGGCAAATTCCATTTTCTGTTCCATCCTTTTTCGTGTCCCCTCCTTCCCTCCCTCTTCTCACTCAGCTGCACACTCCTCATCTCTCCAAAAAGCAAGCGGGCCGCCGTCCCTCCCTTCTGTCTGCCCCATCTGTGAGGCAGTATGGGGCACTGGCTTGGTAACGACAGGCAGTCGGAGCGCGGAGCTGCACACGAGGCAAAGATGGGCCGCTAACATGGAAGACAAAACTCTGCTCGCTTGCTTCACCAAGTCTACAAGAGGTCTTGGCCTGTAACGGCTCCCATCCTCCCCCAGCCGGTCATGCAAATGTGTAACATGCTGCTTCAAACACGGCAGAGATGTGGGGCGATAAAGAGGTGGAAAGATCGTCTCGATAACGCAGCAGATGTAAAACGCTCTGAAGGCCATCGGACCAGAATTGGTACCATGTGTTTTTCTTTCCTCGTTGCCCCTCCTTCCTCCCTCAAGTTGTGCTATGGCGAGGAAAAGCCCAAAGGCTCGTTAAAACTTTAATATACTGTACAATCGCAGTAATTGAGTAGAATTTTCAAGTTCTTTCTGTTACGGTTTTAATTTATGAAGTCCCTATGAAAGTTTAATGGATCAGCAGTTGTAGAGTTGCCACTATCTAAATCATTCTGCGGCTATCTCTGCCCGCACTGCCTGCCAAGTCCTGCCGTTAGGGTCCTGTGCCCTAGAAAGATGGCCAGATTGCTCTGAAGGCATGACTGTTGCAGGACGTCTGTTCAGCACATTGTACCTAGAGGTCTTTCACAGAGCTGTATGTCAATTTGTGCGCAAGTATGCAGACTGTTGGCATCAATTTTCATGCCTTTCACCAAATATCCAGCACATAACTTGTATTGTATTATTAATACTTGCAAATACAAGGTCCCTGTTGCTTGATGAGCGCTGAATAACACGCTCACTTAATTATGAAGCAGCCCTGAGGAGAGGCATGGAAGGAAATGTGGACAAGATGAATTTGGTACCCCCATCCGCTATTTTCCTTTATATTAATTTGCTTGATGGGAGATATGATATGCCATATCCTTGTTTCAATTTAAGCAACACTAGCCTGACTGTACTTAGGATGTTTGTTCTTGTTATTAATATTTTCTCAGGAAGCCGGGATCTGAATGACACACAGCCCTGGAAGGGGCTTATTAAAAGAAGTTATTGTCTGCTATCCCTGTGGAGAGATACAACACAATGATTAATGGTGTCTTTTACAGACAAAAAGCACACAGCTCATACACAGAGCTGTGAGGACAGAGCCGAGAAATGACTGGAAAGAAATTTCTAGGTATGTTCTACCTCTAATGAAAGAAAACATCCCTCAGATGTGCACCTTCCTGGACTCAAGGCCACAAGGGACAATGAAACGCTTATGATTCCTTTTTCGTTTGACCTACTTAATGTTTTCCTCTTTCAATACTTCACAATTAAAGAAAAGAGAAAGGAAACCATTTATTCTTCTTAATATTTTATAAATATTGCATCACTGAGCCATGTGAAATCAAAGTAAATGGGTTTTACTTGGTGAAATGATGGCTGGTGAAACACCATTAAGAAAGCGAGAAACAGTCTAGTGTCACTCCTAAATGGTGATAAATTTAGCCTAACTCAGCTTTGGAAGATCACAGTTGGAAAATTTCCTACCTGCCACCCACCAAACCTGTGTTTTGTTGTCTTTTTGTTTTGTTTTGTTTTGTTTTGTTTTGTTTTGTTTTTTTGTCCTGTTGTGAGCCAGTATGCTCAACCTACCAGCTACTAGGCTTGGTACAAAATACAAATAATAATAAATAATAATGAAGGAATTTAAGACATTTCCCTCAGGAAACCGTATCTCAAGTCTATTTGTGTCACCCAGACATTTTACGTTAGACACAATAGTTTGCCACCAGGTTACCATGGCAGCGCAGTGAAGTGCAGAACTTGTTTTACACAATGAAGGAAAAAAAATAGTAATAATAAAAATAAAGAGCCTTCAGTTTTTGTCTAATTTTTTTTTTAAATTAAATTGATATGGTGTTACATAGCACGAGTTAAAAAAAACATGTGGAACCAGAAAAAGACCTAGAATAAGACTACTCGCAATAAGGAAACAAAAATTACGAAGTGGAGAATGAAGTGGAGGTGAATCCTGCAGCTGGTGATGAGATAACCGTGTTTAGTTTGGCTGACACCAATATGCTACCCAGTTGGATACAATAGCTTTTTGTTTGGAGAGAAAAACTAAATTTTTTTTTTTTTTTTTAAAATTGTGAATTAAAATTCCAAGCGCCACATAGGGAAAATATGTGTTTGAAAAAAAAAAAAATACTGTAATGATGGCAGTTAGGAGTTTGAAGATAGCGGATGTGGGGAAGATGGTCATCGCTCTCTCTGTCTTATTAGTTTGGAAGAGAAATGTGCAGGAAAATGCAGCAGAGTGGTCAGATTCTGATTCTACATTGTATTAATTATTCTAATCTTCATTTTTACAGTATGTATCAGATAAGAGGTATTAAGCATTTACCTTGCAGTCAATTTATATCAGTGTGTTTCTTTGGCTTTTATTTGATGAAGTAAAAAAATGATTTTGCTGAAAAGTCAAGCTTTAACATTAGATAATTACTACATTATTTTTAACATGTAGTTACATGATGCTAGTATAAGTGAGTTTAAAAAAATAAATAAATAAAATTAGGGTAGCTATTGAAATCTAGACCCACTGCTCTAAAAAGTGGGCAAAAAAAGAGTTCATTTTCAACCCTGATTCTGATGAGGTCAGACTTGCTGGTCTTGTAGACCCCTGTTTCTCTTTGGTAATACAGGCAAAGCACAAATTATAAACAGCCGTGGTGCTATCTAGTTATCACAGCCCAGTTAGCGCGATCCAATCATATCCCCTTCCTGTCTTTCATTGTCCTGTCTTTGTGCATCGTGGAGGTGAAGCCAAAACTGGCAGGCTATTTCTTATCACACACTTATCGAAGCTCACTTCAGCCCCTCCTGCCACTGGTCCCATTACTCTTGTGACAGCAAGTAAACACTGGCAGTTATCTCTCAATGGTAACATCTCAGATAAGCCACATTTGCTCCATTTCACATCAAGGTGAGCAGTTTGTACGAGTGAACCTGTGAATGGGGTAAGACAGCATCTTGCACTGACTGATTTTATTGAATCCTTTACAAAATTATTTTTGAAATAAATGTGCAGCTTTATTATAATATTTGTATATATTATGTCATTTTTATTCACATAATTACAATTATTGATTTCTTGGAAAAAAGGGTCAAAAAAAGAGAGTTTCTGAAAAACTCATAGATTATGATATAAAATTCCTTTCTTAATGCATGTATGTATGGGTATGTATGTCCCTGTATTTATGTTTGTGACTCTGTAGTTCTCCAGTAGAGGAGGCTGTGCGTTCTCAGTGGTTCAAGTGGAGCATGTCCTGATTTTTTTTTGACAGCCAGTAGATTAAGTGTGAACCTCAGAATTACTCTTGGGACTTGACTTGCCCCTCTCTCTAGGGACATGCAGTATACACCAGTCCCTGACCACTCCTGCCTCTCCGAGAAGATGCATTCAGGTCCCCTGGGATACCTGCTGCTGGCCAGCAGGGAAGTGAGCAGCACGAACCACAAGCTCTTGCAATGCACTCCATAAACATTTCCTGGGGCCTTGTTATGCCTACTATTTAGTTCAAGTGATGTCACAGGGGCATTGGATTTAAGCAGGTTTTAGTTAGACGCTAATCCGCTCGTGGTAAACGCAGTGGACGGCAGGACTGTCCCTGCCAATGGCGTGCATCAACACCCGATGGATTAGTGTGTCTCGTCCCCTCCTCCAGTCTGTTGTCATTGTCCAGCATGTGTGGGGGGTTTTTTTCACCCCAATTTCTTACCTTCAGTCTTAGTTTGGAGTGTAACCGTGATGCCCAGAACAAGCATGATCCTTGCTGAGTGGAGCAGAGCCTCACTCTGAAGGTGTGTTGCTTTTTGTCTGCATGTATGTGTGTGTGTCTTCTTTCTTTCATGTTTTATTATGTTGTGTCTCTCTTCATGGATTTCTAATGTTTCCAAGGCTGAATTATTTAGATAGGCTGCCAGCAGGGAGCTACATGATAGCACAGACTTAAGAGTGAGGGGAGGGTGAATCCACAGCTGCAGATCAGGTAAAAGGGTACTTCCTGCTTCACCTGTCCTTCTCTTCTCTCTAGTCTCCCTTTTGATTGGGGGGTGAATGTAATTGGAGAGCTGAAACAGAATACCCAGCTCTATTTTCTGCTTTTATAGCTGCCCTTTTTGTTGTCTTCACCGATGCCTAACTCAAGCGAGCAGTCGCATTTTGGTGGCTTTCTCAGCCAGCGAGGTCCTGAGTGGAGCGAGGGCCAGAACGACGGGGCTGCAGCTCGCTGTCAGTACTGTGGTACCATTGCAGGGCGCAGGAATTCTTTGCCACTTGGTGGTGGAGACAGTGAAGCGTGGATGCATCGTCATCTAGATATTGCTGAGAAACAGGATCCAGTTCGTTATCCTTCCTTTTACAGGCAGGTTGGCCGTGACCCGCATGGGCAGCAGCAACTAAGGAAGAACTCTGTGCCTGATCTGAGCAGTAACCTCTACCTCAGGGGAGTGATGGCAGGCCGAACCTCAGCACCGCCCCAGGATTACTACCTGGCTGACTCTACTTTATCTGGTCAGCCACCTGAAGAGTCTGGGTTTTACAGGGATAACCCGCACTTGCTCACCAGATCAGGCCCGCATTATAGACCCAGCGCTGGGGGGGTGAGGCCTATGTGGGATCAAGGACAGGCAAGGGCCACACCTTCTCTACTGGCCTCTGCTACTACACCCGTGCTTCCTCCCCCTCCTCCTGTCCCCCCGCCTCCTCCACCTCCCCCCCCTCCCCTTCATGAGCTTAGCCGTTTGTACAGGGAAACTCTGGGATCTAAGATGATCCCAGACGCACAGCGTATTGGTGGCAGTGCTTCCTCTCCTGCTGTCTACGGGATTCAGTCCCTTCTTCCTGCTTACGCCACCGAGCAACCAACTCTCCCTGCTCATCAAGCTTATAACGGCATCAGTAGCTTGCCCCTGGAAGCCCGCCAGCCAGCTGCCACCAGTTCAGTGGTGGACACAGCTTCTCAAGGAATGGACGGAGCTTTGCCTCGAGCTTATGGAGCTGTAGCCTCCCAGAGGCTGCCTTATGACCCAAACTATGATCCCACCTCAGCCATGGTGGCTGCCACAGCTGGAATTCCTCCCACCTTGCCTTCTGTCCATCCCAGTGCTGCAGATCCAAAGAAGATGGTCGACCCAACTTTCTTGGCTTTCCTGCGAGCTGAAGGCTTGGCTGAGAGCACAATTACTTTATTGCTACAGCATGGCTTTGATTCTACTGCTACACTGGGGATGATGGAAGAGCACGATATCCGGTCAGTGGCCCCTAATTTGGCACAGGCCCGTGTTTTGTCCCGTGTTGTACATGGATGCAAGACTGGTGGCACTGTGGGACCACGTACCCGATCCAACAGCTTCAGTCATCGCAATGATCTCTACATGCAGCCTCAAGGTTTGACCATGGACCCTGCTCTGATGCAGCAACCTCCCACAACTATCCAGGCTATTTCTCCTAGGATGGGAGAGTTTCTTGGAAGACGACCCAGTAGTGCACCTTCCCAACATCTCTTGGAGACCACCACTTACCCAGGAGTACGACCAATGGCAGCTGGAGCTTTTCCAGTTAGCCCTGGAGGATACAACAATGTGGGAACTCCAGGAAGACCCCTCTCCATGTACAATGCACATACTGGTCTCGCTATGTCTGCCATGGGACAGCAGCCTCCACCAGCTCCAGGCACCCCTGGAGCAGCACCCAAAACCTTCTCTGGCTCCTATTCCCCTATGGAGCTGATGAAGAGAGCTCCCAACCTCCCTCCAGCATCGCCTGTAGCAGCAGCGAGCCCCCTTCACAGCCCACAACTTCTCCGGAAAGGGATCAGTGCTGCTCCCGAGAGTACCATTGTTCCTGTCTCGACCTCCAACACTCTCCAAGTGCAAAACTTTAACAACAGCAAGATGGTAGGACGGCGTACTGGTCCACCTGTTATTGTGTCAACCATGGCCACGACACCTGACACAAGTAATGTGAAGTTTCACGTTTCTCACCATTTCCTCAAATCCTCTGTTTTGTATCCTCCACCTTTGTTGCAGTTCAATATTTTTCACAGGATAGTATTAGTTTTGCTTCTCTGATTTAATTGTAGTCACGTGTGAGGTGAATTTTTTTTGTCATAATACAACAAAATCACAGACATTATTTTACAGTGTAGGAGAAGTATGCAAGACAAGTTTGACAAGTTAAGCAGCTTTGCTCTCAGAGGTTTCTTTTTTTTGGTAAATTGTGCAACTGTTTATACATGTATTGCAACAGAGTTGTGTCATTTGCCTGAGGGGATCACGTCTTTTCACAAAGTTGAAATATTTCATATGAGCAGTCCTGCTATTGAGGATAACATTCTTTTGGTTGGTCTCTTTTAATTAAGCTGTTGCTCTGAATTATTTTTGAAGCAACAGTGTGCTTCGAATTTGTTTTGCAGCACATAGGTTGTAGTGAAATTTCAATAATATGCAAACATACTGCTGAACACTCATAGCCATGCTTCTGATATTCTTTTGAACTTAATCAAGTGTCACAAATACAACATCCAGCCTTGTTTTTAGTGTGTAAAAGGAATTGCCGCTTCTATTTTTCACTGCACTCTCTCCTAATCAGGGGCTTAACTGCTTCAAATCCAATTGCACTAATTGGATGTATATTTGCGTACACTATAATAGGTAACTGTTTTCTATAGCTTTAAATTCTGTTTGTGGCAGAAAATGGCTATAAGATTTCTGTTTTTTTGCCATCTTGATGGGTAAATTCAAACATACCCTTTAATGAAACAATTTTTTCCTTGTTCTGAGCTTTTTTTGCTCTCCAGCTAGAATTTTCATAAAAGTATTACATGCAATGTTAAGATCATTGCCAATAAAAACGCAGTTAGAAATTCAATTAGATCTTTAGTTTCATAGTCATGAATGAAATTACCACTACTGCTGTATTTTGAAGGTCACATAACTGTGCTGTTATACAGTTATGGAGAGACCAATGTTCATTTTTTGCGCTCTACAGTTATTACAGTTTTTCTTTAACTCCATTTTCACCTGATTACGGCAATTCTACACCTAATATAGGTGAAGCATTTGAGTCATTCATGGTTCATACAAGTAGTAAGGTAAGGCTTTTATTTTGTTTATTTGGTTGAACTGTGAATTGTTTCAGGCTCTATCACAAGATGATGTATTTCCTTCCTGATGAGGACAGAGTGCCTTATAGAAGATTTAAATCTTTTAACCTTGTTTTCATCAGTGTAATCTCACATTCATCAGACTCTATTGGGTCAGAGGACCTCTGTCTATCTTAGACAGTATTGACTCTTATGAAGTGGCTTCCTTTTATGTGTTGTGGGAGAGATGGGAAGCAGATCCAAAAGATGGATACAGGAGTTGTGGGGGAAGCAGAGATGGAAAGCACGAGCTTTGTGGAAATGTCCACTTCTTCTCCTGGTCACAGTGGGGGAACTCCCTTCACCCTTAACACTCTCAGTACAACAAAGTCATTTGCAAGTAGCTGACATTTGTTGCTTGAGTAACTTCATCTGATAATGAGCAGTGCTCGCTGCCGATCGGAAAGCATATTTCTTAATTGTGTGTTGCTAGGCAACCTTGGCTTCTGTGCTAATCAGAGAAGGATAATCTTCACAGTTACTGAAAGGAGAATATCTGCATATAGTGTTGCACGTTTTTTGCACTTGTTACCCACGTTGGCAGTATAGACCAGGAGCAAATTGAGTGAAAATAATAGAATGTTGCAAGGCGCTTAATGAAAACATTTTGTTTACTACTCAATCCCGTTCCTCTCAGAGTGCTGTGCTGCATATCTTAAGAAATTGGTTCTCATTTTTGGGCGAAGGCCCTAATACATCCGTGAAGAGCCTCTCCTATTACATGCAGGGCCTTTTTATGTTCAGTTGTGCATATTAATGAAAGGTTGACACTTTATTCTTTTTGTATTCGGTGAATAAATTGACAGTTCTTTTTTTTTAATCATTTTACATCAAAGTGCATGTACATTTCCAAAATGCTAATGTTTATTTCAAATTTATTTTCAAAGCAGAATTTTAAAAACAAAGATGTGAGCATAATTGAAAGCGGTTGCTTCTGGACGTATTTATATGAAAGCTGCAGGTGGGAGGGCCTGCACCTGAGCACTCCTCTCCACTGGGCGCTGTGTTGGTTGGCTAAAGCTATAAGTAGTGTTAATAATGGCTTTAAACGGTTCACTTGAGCTCAGTTGCAACAGTTCCCCTCTACTTAAAGTAGGGAGAGCGCCTTGCAGCACTCAGATTGGCCATGGAGTTGGCTGTCAGTAGCATCTCTCAGAGCAGCACAGGTGGGTAAACCCTAGCCTCAGAGTCACGTGAAGCAGAGTAGCCACCCCGCTATCTAGAGACGAGAGTGGCTTGTAGCCTGCGATGTGTGCGTGCTCAGTAGATTAAGTAAAGGTGGACACCTGCACGTGGTTTCCCTGTGGTGATAATCCTCAGAACATCTTCAGCTGTGCTTTTCTTGGCTGGAGAATTAGGAGGTGGCGTAGGGGATGCCAGCTGTGGTGTGTTCGAGGGCAGGGCTTGTAGCTCAGAGGAACAAGTGAGACCACAACTTTGCCGCAGGCCTCTGTAGCCTCATGGGATATGTTAGTTCACCTGCACGGTTTCTTCTGAACAGCTATCGTGTCACTAGTTTGTATCTACTCTTCCTTGAGTGTTTGTCAAAATGGGGCTTATCACTTTTCTGAAGGGAGGCCATCACTGTTGCTGCTGACATTTATACAACCTTCCTGCACATGGAGCCCGTGGGGCCTCAAATGGGCTTTTAATTTCTCTGCCTATGTTTGGAAGGACATTCATGAGGATTCATGTCTATGGTGCTCTCAGCTGTCTTTGGCTAAACTGCTTTCTGTCAGGTGCCTGATAGTGATTTTAATGTGTGCTCCTGCTGTTACCCAAGAGCTATAGAAAGCAGAAAGGCTCCCTGTGTGTCAGTTTGGCCCTTGAATTTCAGTCAGTTAACATTATTACATGGGTATAACTACATAAGTAAAAGTATGTGCATGTTGTCCAGAGGGAGGTAAAGCAAAATGGATTAAGTTCAGCTCTGAAAAGTATGACGTGAAAAGTTTTAGGAGTCATTGTTTTAGGACCTAGGACACAGATGTCCCTCTTTCCAAAGCAGGAAGCGTCCATTCTCATCTGAGGACAACTGGATGTGACGGAGCTGACAGCAGGACATGGGGACTTGACCTTACACTTCCTGTATCTGTCTGTTTATCTATTTACTGCTTGTGTAAAGGACAATCCAAGAGTATTAGAAGAGTGGCATGATTGCCATAGTTTTATCAACAGAAGAGCTAATCAGAGTGTCACTACGTAAGCTCAACGTTTAAAAGTGATTGGTGTTGGGCTAGCTGTCCAAAAGAACAAAAAACAAAACAAACAAAAAAAAAAAACAGTTTACACACACACGCGCACACACACACACACACACACACACACACATATATATATGTGTATATACATATATATATATGTGTGTGTATAAATACATGTATGTGTATATATTTATGTACATATATATGCATTTAAACATATAAATGCATATAAATATATATATATATATATGTATGTGTGTGTGTATGTATGTATGTATATCAATACACATTACTTTTTATATAATGCATATTACTTTACTTTACCTCATATTATTACTTTACCATCCCAAAAGTAACTCGTTATATTGCCTGGTATGTTACTTTTTATTTCATCATACACATTTCTTTTCATTAAAATTTACACTTTTTGCATATTAATATAACTTATGAAATTCAGGTAACTTATAATAATGATAATGATTATTATCACTTTTATTAGAGGAAGAGATTTTTATAGTTGCACTTTTTGTGAGACTTGCTCTACTTTCTACTACTGGTCCCAAGCAAGCAGGGCTTAGAGGTTGGGAAGGAGACGTTAGCAAAATCAGTACGAGTGGGTGAGATTATGAAAACACACAATTAAAAAAAATACAAGCCCCTTCCTTTACGACTACCTCCAAAAGTCACACCTCCAAAGGACAGGAACGCACAAGGCCTGTTGAGTGACGAAAGACAGAGTTTGACAGATGAGCCAAGAGTCCAGAGACTTAACTTGGGTCACACACAATAATTGGATGGTGTTTTTAGAGTCGTGCCACTTCCACAGGCGATCAATATGTTTTGTTTTAAAGTTAGGGCATTTAAAACAGTCTTTGCTATTGGTGTGCAAAGTTAATAGAGCAAAAAGTGCTTAGGAAAAGGATATACCACCTAAATGTTTAGGCTTAAAACTCCACTTAGTTTATTTTGTTTAATTCTTTTTTCTGTTGCATTAAATCCATAAAAGTTACCAGCAATATGTGAAGGACAAAGTGATCATTATCACTTTCATCCGTGGAGGCATCTCTAAGGGGGCGTAAATGTGGCTTCCTCATCTTCAGTGATTTTATTCTTTCTCCTCATAATCAAAATTAACAAGCTGGTATATTTGAAATTTCTTAATAAAAGTTTGATTGATTACCAGTAACAGTGGCCTTGACTTGGTTAGAAAGTTCATGTATTTATAGATCTGTTTAATCTCTGCACCTGTTTCCCCTGATGCATTTATGCTCCACAGTAATTTCTTCCATTTTCTTTTTACATACTTCATACAAAAATCAATAAAAGTAATATTTAAAGGAGTTACTACATTTCATAGTAATGGACATGTTACTGAAATACTCTTTATAATTAGTTGAGCTACACATTATTGAAACAAGTAGTACTATTACAACACTTGTATGAATATCCAGATAGGATGACCATTGACTGACTTCTAATCTTCCAAAAGCATAATTTCACTAAACAATAATACTCAGTATGTATACAAGATTCCTCAATTTTTTTGATGGGATTTTCCACCCCAGAGATCAGATGATTGAGCCATGTAGTCTGAGTGTGAAGTGGCTCCAGGATAAACTTTTATGTCAAACACTGTTCCAAAATAAAGATGCTTTTATTGTGAAGCCGATGACCAAATATTTCTGCGTAGGAGTAGGAGAACTGGAGCAGGGAACAGCCACTACACACTTGTGCGTATGTATGTAGTGCACAAGTGCTAGCATCGACGGATCATGTGTGTTTGTGTGCCAGTGGGAGTGTGTGTTGTTGTCGCTAATCCTTCTGATATGAATGAATGAAGACTGACAAGTGGTTGCAGCTCACGTGGCATGGATCAGAGGCTTTTTTTTATTACTAACACTGTATAACACCTAGTAATGCTGTAATGTAATTCAAACATCCTTCATTTAAAACTAAGCATTTTTGTCATACTGTGAGCAGTTTGTTAAAATGACGGATTATTGCTACATTTTATCTTTCTCCTTGATGTGTGTTAATATCCAAAGAAAAAGCACAGGACTGGATTAGATGTGTTATTTGTGATAAAGAAGTTGTCTTTTATGTGATAGTCATCAAATAAAATGAATGATTGGCGGTAATTGGAGCGGTTCCACGGCACGTCTTGTTTTCACTGTTCACCTCTGTATTCTTGAAAGCTTATCTCCATCTGCTGTTCTTCTTTTTGTGTCTCTAGTTTCTTGAGAACCTGCTAAATGTTACATGAACTGTCTTCTGCACCATCTTCACTCAACCTCAGTATTGTTTGTGTCCTGGGGGAAATATGGCCGCCAAAATCTATTTTTCCACTCCAACAGTTTTTATTTTCTCCCTTCAAAAACAAAACAAGTGAAAGAAAAGTGTCGCAGAGCCCCCGTTCGCTCTCCACCACCACTCATCAGCCTTCCATCTCTGTTTTCTCATGGTTGATCTTTCCAAAGCATTGCTTGCGTTCTCAGAGGGATTAATGGTTTCTGCAAAGCTGGCCAACCCGTGGAGGGAACTGGAGCCTTCGAGCAAATGAAAAACAGCTGGCCTCCCACTGCTTGTGACAGCAAGAGTGTTTGAGTGTGTGTGTGTGTGTGTGTTTGTGTGTGTGTGTGTGTACACAGTAGTAACATCTGACCTCTGCACAGGGTCAGAGGTGTTATTCCTGGTCTGAAAGTGGGCTGTAAGGTTAAGGTTTGCCCCTTTACACTTAAGCTTTTACTCTTTATCCAGTTTTATTTACATGCCACTAAATCAAACACATGGTTCTTAAATTATGGATTTTTTTAAAGCAGAGGTTTAGTCACAGCTGAAAAGCCTTTAGAATGTTTTTTTTTTTTATTATTTTTTTTTAGTGACGATAGATTGATTGAAATCATTGGAAGTGTTGATTAAAGCTCCAGGAGCAGTCTGTTGGTTTTTATAAGAAGTGCTAATGGTGTAGATGAAGTTTGTGCAGTGAAGTCTGTTAAAGAGAGGTTTGCTAAATTTAGATTATAACATCTAAAGCTACTGTTTATTGAACATACAACAAACTGAATTGGCTGAATTGATTTTTTTTTAGTTAAAATTGAATTTTAACTGGATATGAAACAGTATGATTCTACTTTGTTGCTTTGGCTAATGAAGAGGAACTAGATGTCACTCTTGCTCTTGATTAAAGGGAAATAATGTGATTTATGAAGAACTTATGTATGTATTTCTCTCTCTCACACACACATATGTATGTGTGTGTGTGTATGTATATATATATATATATATATATATATATATATATATATATATATATA
>JAOWBL010000011.1:7330519-7405864 GCA_028564865.1 Zenarchopterus dispar | reverse complement strand
TATATATATATATATATATATATATATATATATATATATATATCTATATATATATATATATATATATATATATATATTTGTTGTTACAGATTTCCACACCAACTGCTTGTTGCTCATCTCAAGAGTACATTGTATTTCAAACAAACAAAAAACCAAAACTCAAAGTAGTTTCTGTTTTTTTTTTCCCTTTGCATATTAAGTTAATAATGTGTCTTTTTTTAATTTTTGTTGTGTCATTTTCAGGTTCACATTTAAAAATTAAATTAATAAATTATCATTGTTATTACTTTTTTTTTTGTTACAGAGCAATATTAAGGATATATGAGTGAGTGGGTTTGTGTTCATTTTCTGGTCAGCCAAATAATCCTAAAGGTGCATTCACAGTAGTTCAGTTTCATTTTAAAAGGCAATTTTAAAGCAAAAATGATCTGTGTCCACATTAGCATTTCAACTTCTTATTATAAAAGATCTCTATCCACATTAAACCACCACAAACTGATATTGCATGGTCATCTATTCTAACAGACATACACGTACTAGTGAAAACTGGCAGAACTCTCTGTCTAAGGTGATTTCAGATTGCTTTTATAATGGCTTTCATCCTGCACATGCCGGCAGTTGCAGAATTAGTAAATGCAGACTTTGGCAGCATTACAGCTGATACCAAGGACAGCCAAGTCAGCAGCGCTTATAGAACTGCATCATCATTCCTAAAAGCTCTCAGTTTTGTCCATCTGCATTACACCACAACAGCTACATTTACAAACTGAAATGGGGCCTGCAGCGAATAAAAGAACTTCGCTGGTGTAATGTGGATGCTATCAGCGCAGAAATCAAATGTCAAGTTGAGACTGTCACGGCTGTAAATCACACACTTTAATATCTTTGTGTGTACTAAAGCACAAAATCAGATAAGTGTGAGCAAAGGCCATCTGGATGATGTACAGCTACTAATATATCTTTCTTTGTGTCTCATCTTCAGTGCTAGGCGAAGAATTCAGATGAGTTATGCTCAGGTGAAAGTGTAAAGTTGATTAATAAGCTTGAGTGGAAAATTGCTGCCACACCTCCTTCTCAACCTGTGCTTTGAGGAGCATCACCGTTAATGAGAGGGAGGTTAATAGACTGGTATTCTAAGCTCTCTGTGTGCGCCTTTCATTTATTTGTCAGAGCCAAAGCTCCTCAGTTTGAAATGATCGATATCAGTCTCTGGAGGCCCCTCTGATTGGACTGTCGCAGCCTCATGTCCTCCAGAGCTGATTGTGAGATGAGGAGGACTTTGACTCCGTGTGTTTGTTTGCAATGCGTCCATCCTCATATGTTGACTTTTTATGATCGGTGAGATGAATCGTTTGGCTATTTCGGTAGATCGCATTGTCATGTTTATTCAACTTGTCTCTCCAGCTCACGGAAATTTGTGTTTACACATTAGCAGTGGCGGGTGCTCTCTGCACGCTTTTGATATAATCTCCCCAATTATCTGTTGTCAATTCTGCTGTATATTACCGCTCTCCGCAGCAGCCGGGGAGGAGACGGGATTCGTGCTCGTCGAAAAGCAACAGCTGCATCCACTTAAACAGACAACTACCTCTGCACACCTCCCGAATCCTCCTTCTTTTTTTTTCTTTTTTTTTTTTAAGTCTCCCTCCCCCTCTTTCTCTCTCGCTCAGTGGTGGGCAGGTCACCCTGAATTATTCATCAGTGTGAAATGAAAAAGCTCATGGATATTGAATATCCTCTCTGAAGTGGTGGCCAACATTGTCTGAGAGTGTGTGTGTGTGTGTGTGTGTGTGTGTGTATTTTCTTCTGCTTCTTTTTTTAAAAAATTTTCTGCAGCCGAAAAGAGTAAAAAGCAGCAGATGCCATTGCCAGGATATTTCAAAGGTTAACCAATTGCTTTACCTTGCACTCATATTTAGTTTTTTCATGGTCTATGACCAGCGAGGTTGGGGGTAGAGAGCTGTAGGGGAAGAATAGTACTGAGGAAATAAGAATGCTACAGGAGTAAAGGTGGAAGAGTAATCTCTGTTGCTATGGATGCTTTTTTCTTTTTAGTAAAACTCATCTCATTGTGTAGCTGCTGCCGATATGCAAACCTTTCTTGCTGCGCGTTGCCGGGCCCGGGCCATCCCTTCCCTTCCCGGAACGAGCCTGCCTGTGGTCGGCTGTGGTCGTCCTCATCGACCGGTTGTTGTTCATTTCCCATGTGGCCCCACTGCGTTTCGCCATTGTTCTCCTGCCTGGTCTTTTGTCCTGTGGTTTGATCTGCGGCTCGTGCTTCAAATCAATGCTACCGGTTGCCATTCACTCAGCTCGGTTGCCAACAAACACAGCAGAGCCTCTCAGAACATCTCCCATGTGACATTTCAAACTGGCAGCAAGGAATAGCAGAAAAACAAAAATCCTTCAATCCTTATTTTATCTTTTTTTTTTTTTAACACCTTTAAATGTTATAATTACATTATAACCCTTGTCCACTATTTTCTGGCTCCATGACAAACAGAAACTTTAAAAGAACATTCCTAATGCTACAAAAAAGATGCTGAGGTATCAAAGAAATAAAATGCACTTGAAGCAAGTCCCACCATCTAAGCTTTGCAAGGGGCATAGACAAAAAAGTGTTATTATTTGTTCAATAATATCTTGAAGAACAGCTTAGCACTGACCCAGAGTTGCTCTCATTGGCCATTATGTTACTACTGCCCTGCTTCCTCTCAGTCATTACGGTCCATTTTCTTCCAATACCACTTTCTACTTGAGCACAGACAATTACCCAGGAATCCTTTTAAGAGTATTCCCAAGCTGAACAGAGACCAAATGTTGGTGCAGGAAGCAGCCAGGCCTTTAAGTGGCTAACCTTTTCCAAAACTGTTCTTAACAAAAGCATTATGACTGAGAGGAGGAGGGAAAAAAAGAAGAAAAAAAAGCTATTTGACTTTCTTATGAATAAAAAAGATAATTTGTGTTCTGGGAAACATTTTTACTGACTTACATTTGTTTTTTCACGCATTGAAAGGAAATCTTGTTCCCTCCAGGTTATTGTGGTCTCACCTCACAGGACATCATGTACATTTCATCGTGTGCCCGACGTACAAACTCCAGTTACAATAGGTTTCTGGGTAATGCGGGTTCTGGGGAAGGGGAAGTGTAAAATGTCAGGAGGGAGGCGGATGAGCAGGTGGGTGGGAGTTTATTTCCAGAGGGTGACGGACATACAGGGTGTTACGATAATGAAAATGGCTGTAACTCTTCAGCGAAGTGAGAGTTAAAAGGCTGTAAGTGGACACCGCATTGTATCTGATGGCTGACCCTTCGCTGGCGAGACCCCACGACCCCCGGAGTTTTTATCGTAATGGAGCACAGCTGGGCTGCAGCTTCGATGAGTTAATAGCCATGTGACAGCAGAGGGAGAGCGGGAGCTAATGTGTGCACATATTTGTGTGTGTGTGCGTGCATTTTTATTTACTTGTGCACTCTTGAGTGGCACGCAGGGGCCACGCTTGGGAGGGTGGGACTTTTTGCTCCTCTTGTTCTGCCAGGCCAGATGGCTCCTGTCACTGGAAGAGGAGGAGGAGCAATGAAAGAGGAAAAAAAAGAGGAAGGAGGGAGCTGTGAGTCGCCCTTAACGGTGCTAGAGTGGCCTGTCCCCGGAGCCACCACATCTGCAGACCACCTGCTGCAGGCCCGTCCCGCTCCCTCATCCTCATCTCCCTCATGTTCACTTTCTCACTCTCTCGTTCCAGATGGGGGAGGAGGAGGAGGTGCCGGTGGCAGGGCTGTGTTTAGCCAGGCTGTGTGCCCATATTTCTGTGACTTTAGTGTGCCTATGTGATGGGTGGAAGAGAAGGAGGTGCAGGAAGAACGGATCGGAAGAGAAGGAAAGGGAGGCGATGGTGGTGGCAGAGTGAGAACAGCAGAATATCATTTAGTTTTATGACTGCACCAGCCTCGGAGAGTTGTGGGTTTTGTTTTGGTCTTTTTTTAAAAATTCCTCCCCAAGTAAAAAGGGAGAGTGAAAATGTTTGCATTCTTTTCTCTTTGCTCTTACTACAACTGATCCACAGGCCACAGGGGGGCTATTCCTGCCTCGGAGATAAAGCCTCCTCGGCTATCCCTCCCAAAATAAAACACACTCATTTGCATTCCCATGCTGTAATTTATCCCTACTCTTTTTTCTTTCCCTTTGACTATCTCTATCCCTCATCCCTGCATCTTTTCAGCCCTGGTCCTCGCAGTTCTGCAGGGGACTGAGACGTGGGAGGGGAACAAAAGAGGGGGAGAGTCAGAGAAAACATCAGCATAGAAGCAGTGTTGACTTAGGTTAGTTATCTGGACCGCTGTTGAGGAGGACTTGTGTGTATGTGTGTGTCTACATGCATGCCTGGGGGGTGGTATTTACCCTGTCTGCTTCTACTACAGCAGGTGCTTCTCGGCGGATAAACCTGAGCTCCTCAGATAAATATTTGTTGAGAGAATATTACACATGCATCACCAAAAACTGCACTAATGCTGCTGTTTTTTTTTCTTCTGTCTGAAGAATGTCCAGGCTATTGAAGACCATCGTGTTTCCAGGATATCAGTGTTCCACAGCTGTATGTTAAGAGGAGCGACTGTCCTGCTTTTTTTTTCTTTTTTTTTTTGATGAGATGTTTCAGCCTTAATCTGGTTGCTGAATGAGCAAACCTACTCTTTTGCTGAGTTGATAATGCATTATTCATCCTTTGTGCATGAGGTGTAAAATGGGTTCAGTTGCCCTGAAATCCACTGCAAAATGTTCTACAGAAGTTATTTAGCTAGGGCTTACAGAGCATGGCTCAGACTTGGGTCAAACTGAGGTCAGATCACATCTCTGCCACAAATGAATCTCAACAGAGTTTAGTTGTGACCATTTCCTCTGAGGGCACTCTGAAGTGCGGTTTCATACAATACACAAGCGTCGTTCTGGCCAAACAAATACAGTATGCAAAAATCTCAGCAGAGTAATTATCCTGGACTAAACAACAAAGGTTTGAGTGGGTTTTTTTTTTCAGTGCAAGAGTAACAATGAGGAAACCAAAAATAAATGTTTTCTTTCTTACATCTCATTATGTGGCACAGTTGGTGTTTTCTTCATACAGGTTTTGAGATCAGTCTTTGAAATGTTTTTACCGCAGTGCTGTCGAGGAGCACGGATTTACATTTGTGTCGCTCACGACTCCGCGGAAGACACAGTCAGCATTATCCGTCAGGAATGTTTCTGTAGAATGAGAATAAGATCCAGTGAAAACTGTTGACAAGAAGTCTTGTGGAGAGTTTTGTGGGAAAGATATTTTACAACTTGAACTAAAAAAAACAGAGCTTTGCACGTGCTTTACTAGTAGAAGTAACTGAGAAAATATTGGGCTTGACTTGAAAGGGCCTCATTTAGTGCTTAAAATTAATAAACATACTTTTGGTTTTACTATGGTTCTGTTTAAGCTGCCAGTAAATCTCGATCTCTGGGCGTATCCAGACTTTATCCAAATCAGGACATCCAAAAACCCAACAGACCCGCTCTCAGAAAAGTGGCAACTTTTCTTGTGAAATTAAAGCAGCACAAAGGCCTTTTTCAGGTAAAAAAAAAAATACTGGTTTCACTAACATTTGATGGAAAATTGGAAAAATTTGAATTTTTTTAATTGACATTGTCTATCTTTCGCCATCAACTGAACTAGAACTCCAAAATACCTCTAGAGACATCAGTACCAATGGAGATCACTCACAGAGCTACAGTGGACTTCATGGCAGATGTGACCAGTGTTCACCTTGTACCTGACAATTTTCAAGCATTTTCAGAATTGGAGACAGATGTTCACAGCGGGAAGGAAATAATGAAGAATCTTGCTTGAGGCGGGATACATGACCCTGATCTCATTTTGAAGACCTGTCTCTTAGCCTTACGACAAAATCAGTCATGTTTAATATTATCACAAGTCTTTAATCTTTTCTCATGCAAACTGTTGTTCCATGATGCGATAGTAATCCGGGGCCAAGTGGGTTGTTTGTTGGTTGTAGTTGTGTAAAAATAGCTGGGCCAATTCACTTCATGGACTTTCTCTCTTGTGGGATGGGTCCGGTACAACCTCATATTCACAACCATTTCCATCAATACAGAATATACCAAACCAAACACTATTGTGTTTGGTTTGGTTGCAACTATTGCAACAATAGTGCAACTATTGCACTATTGTGCAATAGTTGTCTGAATGCCATGATTCGTACAAGAGCCTCCAAGACTCACAATGCAAAATGACCAAGATGGCTGCAGAATTGCTAAGAACACCTTGGATCAACACGTTTTTTTTACTGTGAAACCAATAACAGTCGTTCACCAGCGTTCCTTCTCCACTGCACAAAACTTGTCTTTTGTTGATAATTGTGGGGTTGGCATTTTAACTATGTTCTGTGGTTTGTTTTGTACCTATCCAGTGGCATCTAGAGGCAGTTTCTTCTGCGTTCACTGTTACTGCCACCAGGAAATCAAAGCTGAATCCAGAGAAACCAGACTATCTGTGAATCAAAAAGGAACAGATCAGGATGGCGATGGGTGTGATGCCATTAGCTAGAATCACATTTCCTGAACAGTTTCCTTTCAGTTCTTATAAAAACAAGTGCATAGCCAAACAGATATTGGATCTCAAACATCTACATCACACTTCGATTATCACTCTTCAGCTCCACCTTCTGATCCTAATATGGCTCTTTTCTGGCTCCATAGATAGAGACAAACTTAAGCCTTCAAAGCAGCAGTTCTCAAACCAGTCATCTACAGTAATATGACCCTATTCATCTTTTATAACCATTAGAACTTATTGAGAACAACCCATACTGATTGTGATGTGTGAACCCCTACACATCCAATCTGACGATATTCTAGCAGTTAGCACATCGAGCAGTTTCTCATGAAAAACACATTCGCAACAACTGAACTCTAAACAGAGCCATAAACTAAGGAGTAAGGAGTTTAAAAGAGGGAGAAAATAGAGAAAAGAAAGAAAAACTGCTGTAAAGGCAGGCAAGAGTCATTCCCTAGGGTGCAAATGCATCTGAGCTGAACCTGTTTTGACCCGAGTCCAGCATCTAAAATGAACCTCTGAACCTTCGGTTATAATGTGGTGCACTGAAGTCTCCCCTCCAAACGGCAAGTTGGCTCGCTCCACCACTTGCTTTCTTGAAATCCCTTTAAGTGCTTTAGGGAGATTTAACAGGCCTCTACATACAGCTTCCTCTCAGCAGCCAAGTTTGAACACTTACAGGAAAAGGGTGCATACGGTATAATTAGGCTAGTTAAAGAAGAGGGCTTCTCTCAGTGGTAAATCCGCACAGACTGCAAGGAGGCTTGGGCCATTTGTTGGTTCTTCCAGACCGTGACCGCTGCTCTTGATGTTTCACTATGCCAAAGGTCAGGGCTTTAAAGAAGGCATGCAGCTGGAGGGAAATTGTCTGAACCATGAATCTGGAGTGATAAATATTTATTTGTGCAGGGGAAAGAAAACTGAATCCAATGAAAAATGGCATGATAGCTCTAGTTGTAACTCCAGTTTGGTGGAGCCTGGCTGTTTTAAAGGCTGATCATTTATAAAGTATAACAGTGTTTTAATGTGAGGTAATTGGTTTAAACTTATTTTTAAATGGTTTTACATCCTTTTTATATTCTAACTGAACAGAAAGGAAAGAAGGGACGAGACTATAAAACAAATACTTTCAGATTTTTACGCCACTTGATATTTTACGAGCCAAAGAAATGTTTTTACCAAGTTTTTAAAATAAATTGATGAAATTGAAAATTTTAATGCGTAAACATGAAGAAAGAAACTTTTATGGTACCTCATATAAAGACAACTGTGCAAAAATGTGTTTTACTGTAGTATGGAAGAAAAAAAATATCAATAATTTAAGACAGAGAGACAATACATAGTATCAATTTACTTTTAAGAAATATTTTACAATTATTATGGAGACTTTTAGGATACTTAAATTTCTGTGACTTAAAAAAATATAATTTCTGAGGTTAAAAAACAAAACAAGTCTAAACTTACAATTCAAAACTGCTTGTGTAAGGGATTCCTGTAAAGAACTGCAGAGAAATAACTGATGTATTTATTTAAACATTTATTTCAACAAAAAATAAATAATGAAACATTTTGAAGTTTCAAACATTCATCAAAGCAGTCCAAGTATAGGTTTAAAAGTGTGCAAGATTTAGTTAAACACATAGCAGTCTGACAGTCCTAAACATACAAAATCATGTAGATTGCAGAGGTGACGAGTTGAATCATAATCAGTCCTCCAGAGTTGAAGATTTTATGTGACAGTGGTTGAATTGTGCCGCTTAGAAAATTTCATAGGTTTCATGTGATGCTGCTCGGACAAATTTGCGTTACGTGTTCGGCTCACAGTCAGGCTGGAGCTGCTCTGCAGAGGTCAGGAAAGAAGTGAGACGCTTTTCTGGAAAAAGAACGTGGAGAAAGTTGTTGAGTTGCCAACAATGCTGACAAATTGTAAACCAGTCTGCAGCTCACCATATTGCTTATAAACACGAGAGAAAATGCTACACTGGGACCAAATGCTACACGCGCTGGGATTGGTTTACATTCCTTCGCATCAACAGCATTGCTAGATTTTATATTTAGTGTGAGCTGAAAAACATATATAGATATCCCAACCCATGTACTTAGTGTGGGTGTTTGTGTACGTAGGCGTAAATGCTCGTGCTCAAAGGTGCAGCTGTGTCTGAGGGACAAACAGATGTAGTCGGCTCTGGTTTACAGCCAAGTATGACTGCCCTTCATCTGGAAAAAGAGTGGCTGATTTGTGGGGAGGTGCCCTGCTGTGCCAATCTGTTCTCATTAGTCTTTAGTTGCTCTCTTAAACATGTAACAACATGTTCGTCAACCGCTGGACTCAGGAGCATCTAAGTCTTTTTTTTACAGTGTTCTTAAAGCCGCCTATCACTTGTGTGCAGCTACATCTTCTATATACGTATAGAAAGGAAAAATGGAAAAAAAACTGCAATTTGTAGTCTCATGGTGACCATAAATACAACCAGTGTCTTAACTATTTTAAGAATCCGACATTTGATTACACCCCCAGTTTGTTCTTTTGAAACCAAGACTAGAACCTAGTTTGTCAGTAAATTGGGGGAGAAAAGAATGAATAAATGAATAAACCTTAAACCGCCACATAAGATAAGATTTTTTTTTCTAAGGATATTTCTCGAAGGTGATTGGCTAAAACCACTTGAGCAAAAAAAATGTCCACAAACAAATCAGGAAATTTTAGGATCAATATTCGATCTCTTGCCCACAGAGTCTGAATATTTAAATTTACATATCTTTTTGTTTAGAAAAGACCAATGTACCAGTTAGATTGCATAGACACTTAAGCACTAAGCAGAACCATCAGTTCAGTTCCTCAGAGGTTGCTGTGAAAACAGATTGAGGAGAAAATAATGTAAAAGAAGTGCATTCTGCTTCTGCTTTGGTGTTTATTGGTTTAAGAGCTTCTAAGACCTTTAGTAAACTGGTGGTTTTTAGCTCTGATTTATGTGAAAAAAGCTAAAAATTAGGCTTGTAATCATAAAAAACCCTTTAACGGGCTAAAATCTGTGGACAGAGCGACAATGGCAATTTAATTTCTCTGCTCCTTTTTATTATTTCTAACCTCAAAGATATGTTTCTTCTTGGAGGCTGTGATGTACCACAATCCATATTAACATATTGCTGTCAGTCACCCCCCACCCCCGTCACTCTCCCCTCTGCTGCACTTTCTCTAATGTTGTTACAGACAGAAAGATCAGAGGGGCAGCCGTATCTCCACACTCCATCAAGAGTGTGTGTATGTGTGTGTGTGTGTTTGTGTGTGTGTGTGTGTGTGTGTGAGTGTGTCCGACCGGCTGGCAGGAAGTTGGTTTCTGCTGCCTTTGATGGTCACACTCCCTCAGATGTGTCATTGCTTCAGACGGCGGCTTGGATGACATGCCGTGTCTCTGCTTTTTAGGTTCCGGCTGCAGAGAAAAGACAGCTCAGATAGTCACCTGAACACACACTCAAACACACATGAAGTGAGGGCACGTTTACACCCATCCTGCAGGACTGTTCCACCTCTCCACTTTACTGTCACTGATAATGGCTTCTGTCGCGTGACCGCAATGGACTCTTTGTATATTGGTTGCGCTTGTCAGCCGATGAGGTGTGTGTGTGTGTGTGTCATTATGCCCAGGAGTCGCTGCAGAGTTGCAGGGAGGCTCCGGCTGCTTTGTTATTCTGAACAGGGGTGTTTTCAGGCATTCGTCCTCGCAGTCGTTCACCAGAGCAATCTGTTAGTGGGCTCCCCTCCCTCCGCTTCCCTCAAGGGACCAAACTGTGAACTTAACACACTCGGCTCTGATGACTTCCCTGATGGTGCGAAAAACGGTCAACTCCACTGCTGTGATGTTATTGCTGGAGCGCCTTGAATGTTGTATTGTTCTTGTGGTTCGCACACTGTGCTTGCATGCGCATTGCACACACACACTACTCATATCCCTGTTCGGTAACCCAAAAATGCCAGGGTGGGGTGAGTATGTGTGTGTGCATGTTTTTTTGGGGGGGAGGCATATAAATCTAAGTGAAAGTGGAAAAAAAGAGTGGAGGAAACCAAATAATTGTCAGGAAAAGGGAGGTGAGGGAGTCTTTGAGAGTTTGAAGGGGGGAAAAAAGGGGCAGGCTCTCTCAAAACACTGAGGAGTCCAGATCTGAAATAAAACATAAAAAAGGGGAGAAGTAGTAGGAGGAGGAGGGAAAAAAGGGAGTGTGATATGTGCGTGGATCCTATGAAGTGATCGCAGCTGGGGAGTAAATTGCGCGAGCTCGGAGAGCACAGCTCCGCATGTTCAAGCTGGCACTTTAAATTTAGACAGAATTCCTTTTTTTTTTCCCTCTCTCTCTCTCCCACAAGATCACTGCTCGACCGCCTCTGTGTATTAGCAGCTATCACAAAGGCAGGAGAAAAGAGCAAAAAAAAAAAAAAAAAGGAAAAAAAGAGGACGCGCACTGAATAGATGTTGCGCAGCTGACAGCAGAGGAAGCAGCACAGAGAGTTTCGAGCCACGGCGTTCCCCGACTGCAGCCTTTTCTTCCTGGGAGATTTAAAAAAAAAAAAAGAAAAACGGACAAAAGCCTCTCCCCCTCCTCCACCAGCCCACAACCATCCGACCAGCAGCATCAACTTCCTAGTGTGTGCTTGTGCGCATACTGTAAGGACGCCGGTGGTGTGTGGTGCTTTTCTCCGAGTCCTGAAAAGGCATGGACTAGAAGATGATGCAGCCGGGGGGGTTAGTGTGAGCTCGCGCCGCAAAAGCCCCTTCCCTTCACCAGCAAGGCCAGACCAAGAGGAGCGCCTCCAAGGGAAGGGGCGGGGGGGTTAAAGCATCAGAGGAGGCGGAGGATAAGAAGAAGGGGGGGGATACCCTTCTTGGATTATTGCAAAGGGTTCTCATTTTCCTTTTTTTAAAAATCTTTTTTGTCTCTTTTTGTCTTTTTTGACCCTCTACTCACGTCTGTCGTCTCCCGTTTTTGCTGCGATGCAAAGACTTTAAGCCTTTAAGAATGTGGAGGCAACATTTTCCAGGCAAGCAGCATGTTTCCTGTTTTCTTTTCTGGATGTCTAATAAAGTCTGGCATGTTGAGAGGTGGGAGGGGAAGTAGGTGGATGGGGTGGGGGTGGTATGGATTAGAGGAGGGGAGAGGTTTGCGTGTTTGTGACCTGTGAGTTCAGCGTTCTCATTTCTAGGTGTGTCACACTGCTACACCTGGCCGAGGTGGTCCGTGGTCTTGTTTGCTCCACGGAGGAGGGAAGCTGTTGTCACCTGCTTTGGTCCCGCGCCAGAACGCGGGCGCTGCCTCGCAGTTGCTTCACAGAGGGCACCATTAAATACGCGCTCATTTTCTTGGCAGGGGATAGATTGGTGTGGTGGGCTGCCGGGCGGTGACGGGGTGTGGCACTGGCAGCACCAGGACAAGCCGCCTTTGTGTTCTACTTTTTGGGAAGTGAAGGGAGGGAAATGCAGGGAGGAGGCTGCCAACAAAAGGGTGCTAACACCCGCCCTCCTCACCCACTTCGCCCCTTTTTTTACAACTCACACAGTGACCTCGCACTGTCACAGGCAGATGAAGGTTTTTTTAAAGTATCAAATGAGTAATTCAGCATGGGTATACCAGCACAAGACTACAGACCGTGGCAGAATGCCATTTGAAATGGAAAAAAAAAAGTCAAACAAAGTGTTGCTTGAGTTAATGGCACATCTGTGGTGTATGCCAAGCCTCTGCTTTATCCCACAGTTGTGCTGTGGCACCATGCCAAGCTTCACTGTCTGTTCCTATTCATTAGCTGCCACATCCATACAAGTGCATTCCTGTTATATGCATGTTGTCTTGTGAATCTCACTTTGCCTTCGCAACTTGGGCTACCATAAAACACAGCTACTGTGTAATATAAAGTCTTCTTAATTCATCTGCAACTACTTGTTTAATTGGTCTCGTTTTATGTTTTTTTAAGCCTCTTGATCTATAGCTGACTTTCTAAGCTTAAAATTTTTCTGTTCTAATAGATGCATGAAAGTATTAAGTGGAAAGTCTGTTTTGTTGATGTTGGGTCAAATCACAGTTTAGCCTTAAACGAAACATTTTTTGTTTTCATTTCTTTAGTTAGGCATAAACTGCGTTTGATCTTCTGGTTTACGTAATGAAGTGCGGTTTCCACCATTTCACCAACCTGGAATTCAAACCAAACTTTGCATACTCGGGCACGTTCCACCATCCCAAACACAGGGTCCTGTAGTTTGACAGTGGCCTGTGTTAACAGGGGAGAGGATGTGGGTCGTGTTTCAGCACAGCCGTGCTCAGGAAGGTGTGGTACACGGCCGTCACTGTTGGCGGTCAGCAGCAGCAGCAGACCTTGTTGTCAAGACGGAGCCACCTGCAAACAGCAGCTTGAGGTTGCTAGGTAACGGATGGCAGGAGATGATGATAATGTGGTGGAGTGGCTCGTCTGGTCTCCCATTACCACGTTTTCTCTTCTCTCCTGTCCTCTTCACGTTTCCTTTTTTCCTCTTCTGACAACGTCACATTTCTCGTTTTTCCCCATCCCCCCTCTGGTGCCCCACTTCACCTCATCGGAGGCAACTTAACACCAGCAGCAGAGGCCCGTGGTAGGAAGAGACTCCCAGCTTCCCTCCAACTCATAATGGAAACTCTGGCCTCATCTCCCAGAGCTGCTCTGCTAAATCCTGCTGCCAGACTCTGACTAAGTGTTGCTGGCTGAGGGACCACAGCCTCCAGCCTGGGCTGACTTCGGCTTCCACAAATATTCCTCTGCAGGAATGATTAGAATTAAAATACTGAGCAGCCAGATTGAGGCTTTCAATCTTTCATTCTTCCTGTCTATATAAAGTAGTTCTTAGTCATTTCGTAGCAGGCCTAGATTTCCAAATTCATTTTCATTGTGACCCAGTTCTCATTTTTGACAAGTGGTGTGCATTTTAATTGAGAAAAAAAAAGTTCTATTTTCAGAATGCCAACAGAGGCAGCAACATTTTTCTTTTTTTTATGATTTGAAAAGTATGATATCCAGCATCAGAGGATGCAATTTTAAATAACAATTTTGACCTCGATTTCATTATTTAAAAAAAACACATAGTGCTAATTTCTGTTTAAAAGTCCCAAACTTCTCCTTTATCCCTTTGTTAGTGGGACTGAAAGTCATCCTTAAATAATTCTAGTGTACAGTAAAAGATGCAGGGGCATTTGTCATATTATTCGGAGGTAAATATTGAGTTTCACATGCAGAAAGCAGATTTGTCTGGCTTTGACAACTTCTGAGCAATTATTATGCAAGTTAATTACTAATGCAGGTAAAAAAGTTTATCTCAGGTTATTATTAGTCAAATTAAGTAAGAAAAACACTACTTCAAGCTCTGATTACTTTGTTAAAATATTGATTTGTCTCTATTTTTGATATGTTGTAGTCCAGGCAATAATTAATTTTGTGCCAGAAAATAATTTGAAGACTAATCATCAGTCAGGGAAAATCATTAGTTGCAGCTCTGGAGCTGACGTGCATCATTACTCAGACACAGTAGGGGTTGTGTGCGTGTGTGTGGGTGTGTGTATGTGTGTGTGGGTGTGTCAGTGCGTGTTGCATATTCCTTTGGTAGGTAAACCCACAACAGCATCGGCCCCCTTTAATGAAAATGAACTTGTACACAATCATCACATTAAAAAAAAGGCAGCTCACACTCACATTAGCAGCCTGGCAACAGTTTAGCAACAAGCAGATGAAGCCAGAGGAATGAGAGGAAATGAGGTGGATTAATTAACAGAGTAGAGAAATTAAGAGCACTCTTCCTCCTGCGGTTCTGTCATGACCCCAAACACTCCACGAGCCCCTGACCTCACTCAGCGCCTTCATTGACATTTGATGCACTGTGTCTGAGTGTGTGTCGTCCTCTTGTCTCCGCTTGATTCGAGGCGCAGTCTGGATCTCTGGCTGTTTGTCTTGAGGCGGCGAGTGGCGGCACAGGTGCCAGCGGAGAACACGGCAGAGCTGCTGCAAGCTGCAGATTGATTCCTGCACGCTGCCTCTGACAAGGTGCTGCAGCGCTGTCAAAACAAGAGCTGACGGAGCGCTCGCCGCACTGGAGGTTAAAGGCCCGTTTCCCTGCCACCTGGTAAATTTGTTGCCATCCCACTCAGTTAAACTCCAACCAAGATAAAGGATTAGAAGATTTCAAAGTGACAATACATCCTAATTTTAAGAAACCTTCTGTTAGATGGTGGATTCCACAGGGAGAAATGAAATTTTTGCTGCTGCATTGCTCTAAACTACCCAACACTGTATAAAGAAGTTAACTGGCTCACACGTAAACATCTGCAGCAGTTAAAATGCCACAGTAATGTGCAGTAAATGTCTCAATGAAGGTTTATGTCCCTCTGTTATCAAGAAAGACATTACAGGCTGTTTATGAATCCATATCGCCTGTGGATTACTCTGTTGGTTGTTACGGTAACGTCCTATCAATTACCTGTTATGTCAAAGATAACTCATAAGTATTATTAGACAGAAACAGACAGCAACAGATATGTCAATTTTCTGTAAATTTGAAACCTATTTCCCAGCCTCAAAAATTTTAAAAGGAAGTTTGTATTTGGTCAATTTTGATTAAGATAGTCATTATAAATTAAATTCCAAATTCTGTGTCCTCAAGTCCTGAAGGAATGCTAGTTATAATATTTAGATATTACAGAGAAGAACACAAATCTTTGTGTGCATAATAAAACAAACTATTTGAAGCTTTTCATATATTTCATGGCAGAGACTAATGAAACTACAAGTTCTACAAATAGCACACATCTGTGTAAATTCTTGCAAATATTGTGCTGCTACTGTGACTGGAAACATAGAAGAATAGAAAAAAAAAGCCAAACATTTGGAGTAGTTACAAATTTTATCCAGTCAGTGACTCTGAAGTCGAAGTCTGGATGAAATTTTCTTACTTCCTTGTCTGGTTAGCTAAAACAGCACATAAACTCACTCAGATTTAAAGTCACAGACATAAAGTCACTCAGATTTTCTCTTCCATAAAAATGTTTTTTTTCAATCAGTCACCCCTGCCATGGTGTCCAGTCTAGCTCTGTGACCTTGTTTTATCGATGTTGGTGGGTGATATAGTGCCATAAAATGTCCAAAGATATTTTGCCAACAGTTTGGACGGGAGACCACAAGAGCTAGATGACGCTTCCTTAAAGTAATCAGATGAAATTGAAACTGGTGTTTTAGCAGGACAAATACTCCTGTGTGTTGCTTTAAAGCCTCTCCCATGTCTCCTTATTTCCTCTCATCTATACATGGGAAGGACTTTTAAGGCTACACTTAAGAATATGGTTCTGCTCCTTTTTTCAAAAGTTGAGGTCTTAATAAAATGTCTGTAACTGTCTCTATGTAACTGAGACATAGATCTTATGTTGTAATTTGTACTAACGCTGCAATACTCGGCTTGTAAAAGGATGAAGAGGTGATACTAGTAGTAGTCACAGAGGTGGAAGTTGGGGTATGGCAGGGATATATGTTGGTTTGATATGGGTCTGTGATGTCACAGCCCAAACAATGATGGGATTAAGTTTTGTTGGAGTTTTTGATTTGGTTGTCACTTCAGACAATCAACTATACGCTTTCAAACAAGAACATTTTTTGTTTTTATAATATGTTCCTTCACTTAACTGGGAAAATGTGTTTAAATGGTTGTGAAACTCAGATCCACATGCAAAATCGTGGGTTGTGTAGCTGTCACTCCTAATTTTTTTCCCTCTTTTTAATAATTTGATGTTTGAAATTCCAGCATGTAATGCATATCTAAATGTATGAAACTGTCTTCCGCATAATTGCAGACTATTTTGAATGCACAAACCACAGGCTTGCTGTCAAGCCTCACCGCAGAGAGAAAAGGTGCTGATAAGGGTGTCATGAATGCATCACTTATCAGACATGCGAGTGGTGGTATTGTGAAGCTGACAGACCCAGTGATTCTGGATGAGGCTGGTTTGATATACATGCAGTCAGTTTAGCACGAGGGGAGTGTTGGCTGTCACCTCCCTGCCTCCCCTGCCCGAACACATCATCTCCTCTCCATCAAGATCAGCAGAGTGAAAATCAGTCTGTCGCACATCAGGACACGCACACACAAATACACACCCCCAAAAAAGAAAGAAAAGGAAGAAAAAAAAAACAAGCGAAAGAGAAGCGAAGAGAAAATGATAGGAGAGGAAGAGAAGGAATGACAGTTGAGGTGAAGGAATGACAGAGAGAGGAGGGGGAGGAGATTACTGAAAGACAGCTAAGGAGTGATAGCAGAGGTCGGGAGAGGAAATTTACGTGAAAAGAGAGATAAGGGAGCTGGATACATAGTGAGCCAGCAGACGCACAGAGCCGGAGACACTGGCAGAAACGAAGAGCTGTCAGAAGATGCTATCAGGGAGAGATCCAGGAAAATACAACACAGCACACGATGCTGTGAAATGTAACAGAGGAAGAGTCTGCCAGGAGAAGATTTAAAGAGTAAGAGACTGAAAGGTCAGGGAGGTAGAGAGAAATCCAGTGGATGATTCACGGAGTTCAGCCAATCTAAAGTTGTGCCCGAAGCTTTGATGCATCCTGCCAACAGCTCTTCTCCTCTAATGATTCTCCTGCATCTCTCTCACCTACACTCCCACCGCCGTTTCTAACCATTACATACAAGTATGTGCTGCTTAGATGGTTACGGTAACAGCTTTTTGTCACGGGCAGTGCCTTCATCATTTTTATTATGTCACCTTTTTTTCTAATGATGGTGTGACTGGGTTCACTGTGCTGTTTGATTCTTCAAAATAAAATCAGACTCTGATGGTTAATGTCCTACTCTTTAAAAAAAGATATGTAGTCCAAATATTACATAGCTGATGATTAGATATGTTAATCACAGATCACGATTCAGTTGTTTTCAGCATAAAGGTCGGAAAACTTGCACTCCAGCAAGTTGTTGTAAAAAATAAAATTAAATTAAATTAAAAAAAAAATATATATATATATATATATATACATATACATACATATATATATATTTATTTTTTTTGTGTATATATATATATATATATATATATATATATATAGTTTAAGTTTAAGTTTTTTTTAGTTTAAATCAAGACCTGTTTCATTTATTTTTAAAACTATAAAATGCAAATCAATTGATGCAAACAGTAATCTGGAATTGAAATATTAGTTTTGATTCAAAATCTGAGCTGCATCATGTGAAATCCCAAATATCAGTTGGATATATACTGTTGGACTTGGCCTAATCAATCAGTTTATTACTTTAGTGTTTAAATATTGAACACTTGAAGTGTAGAATCATAGAAAGCATCAGAAAACAGTTTGGTGTTGTGCTCTGGGCTCTTCCCCAGCAGCCTCCTGCAGATCTGGCACAGACAGCCACGTCGTCATGCTTCACCTTGTCATCTGTTGAGCAGGGAGTGTGATAAGAAGGTAGGAAACAATGGCTGGTTGTTTATAGTTTGCAGTGAGGGAGGAAGAGGGGGAGTGGGCTGTTTGTGTGCCAGGAGAGAGAACACCCTCCCACCCCCAACCTTCCCCCACCCTCTGCACCGCAGGTGTGACGAGGACACGGCCGTTTGCGCCTCAAACCTGAAGTCTCGGCGCAGATGCCGGAGATGCCAAAAATAAAGTGCATTAAAAGCGCCGGCGCAAGCCTGTTAAGTGATCACCATGACAACAGGTGGAACACACAGGGAGTTGACACCTCCGCTATGTCTCCCCCCCAAGGATCCTGCCCTCCAGAGGGCTGCTCAATCTCTGTCAGCTGGGCTTTCTCTGCATCTCTCCTGTCGTTAATGTCCTCATGCTCTCTTTTCATCCTCTTCAGTGAAATGTCTCCTGGGAGCTCTTTAGGCTAACAGGTGGAGTCTCGTTTACATTTTAATGCATTTCTTCTCTCTCAGGCCTTTTTTAGTCTGTTTATTTTACCACTTTGCGATGCTCACAGACAACTCTTTCAGTCTTAAACCTCCTAATCTCACCTTTAGCTTCTCTGATGTAATCCCAACCAACATGGACCTAATGAGCCTTCTTCCTCCGCTTTAATCGTCTCCACCCCCCTCCTTATCTGAGCATGGGGTCTGACGTCGTCGTAATCTCGGGGTTAACTTTAAGATCACACGGACGCATGTACACTCACACATGCACACATGCAAACGATGAGGTCACGCGTAAGCATCCAAACACAGATCCTGGCATCAAACCAATGGAAAGTAGGAACACAGGAGATAAGAGAGGTGACGTCTTACAGAGGACCTTACTGGTCTGTTGTAAGTCCTCTCTGGATTCACTTCCAACCACTTTTGTCAACTTAGACGGATCCACAGCTACTAATTATGAGTAATAATCGTGACCTGTGCAGTGATGGGGGACTGGAACTCCTCAGGGAATCTTTCCCTCTCAGCTCCATCCATCCACGGGATGACTTCCGAGCTACATGCAGCTCAGAAGCAGCACGAAAATTTATGCTCCTCACTTGTTAACATTGCATGATGCACGACTGGTAATTGTCTTTCTCAGTGCGACACGTCATCTTCAGCGGGATGTGTGGGAAAGGTCGACCCGCTGGGGAGTTCAGCTCCTCTCGGCTCTCTTAGTGAGAAAAGTGGCGAGGAGGAAAAGAGAAAGAGTGAAGCAGCGACAGAACTAAAAATGGCAAACGCACTTTGTCAAACGTGCCGCGGTGCAGATGTGAATTGGCTGCTGGTTTGTTTCAGGCTTGGAGAGTTTTCCCTGACATTCTCCATTTCAATGATGCATTGCTCTTTTGAGGCAGGGCAGCAGTGAAACTCATTCCTGAAGGTGTAGAGCGGAGGGTTTCTTTTTATTTTTTACTTGTGCTCTACAGCTGCTGCTTCCACTTAGGATCCTTGCTCTTGAAATGAATGTCCTTCTTCACACTGAAGTTATTATACAGACACACAAGGGAATACATCATCTAGTATGATCAAGTACTTACAGCATATAATATACTCTTATTTGCTTGTACTTGTGTATCTGCGTGTGCGTGAGAGGGCTTGTGTGTGTGATGCAGGTGTGTGGGAGCCATAGGACTATCTCTGTAAATCTAATCCAGTCTTGAGTAGGAGCATTGATTTATTGAGCAGTGCTTGTTAGCACGGAGAATCCTGCTTCCTGCTCTTTTTAATCAACTCGTGCACAGTGTATACATGCTATGGGTAATTTTTAAGAAAGAGAGGGTGGAGCAAGAGAGCGGCAGGGCAAATCAGGGCCCTGTCTGCAGTAATTCAGGCTCTGATCTGTTATAGTGAAGGTAATGCTCTCAGTTTACTGCTCGATTGATTCTCTGACCCTCACCTGTGGTCATGAACTGCGGGTAAGAATCAGAACAATGGGATTGGTGCTCCATCACATCTGGAGGAGCCAGCTGAGGTAGTTTTGGGCATCTAGTTCCACTGCCTCTTGGACACCTCCCACTGAAGGTGTTTGAGATATGTCTAACTGAGCAGCAGGCCTGAGAAAGACCCAGGACATGCTGGAGAGAAGGGATTTCTCAGCTGACTTGTGAACGCTGCTGTATTTCTCTTGAGGATCTAGGGGAGGTGGCTGAGGAAAATGAGGTCTGGGCCTCTTTTCTTCAGCTGCTCTTCCACAACCTGAACCTGGATAAGTGGGGATGAATGGATGGATGGATGGATGGACGGACGGACGGACGGACGGCTGGATGGATGGAGCTTGCCACACAGTGAAACCTAAATATTTGTCTTAAAGTTTGAAATTTTGCACTGCTTTTATGTTCATTTTCATTTTGACGACTTTTTTACGTTAAGTTTTGCCTGAATGCAACAAAAGCTTCAACAAAAAATATATATGACAAATCTGAAACCTTCAACCCCTACGAGTGTGACATACTCAAAGAGTGCACCAAATATTCCTTTCTCCCAAAAACGATCCATCATCCTCTTTTCGTCTCTCTCTCTCTCTCCCCAGGTATTCGGCCCCAGATCATGAACGGGCCGATGCATCCGCGCCCGCTGGTGGCGCTGCTGGACGGGCGCGACTGCACCGTGGAGATGCCCATCCTCAAAGACCTGGCGACAGTCGCCTTCTGTGACGCCCAGTCCACACAGGAAATCCACGAGAAGGTAGAAAACACGCACCCACTCCACTCTGATGGAGAGATTGGGTCATGCCTCTCGCGTATGTTGGAGCGCGTCATATTGGCCTCATGTACAGTGGCTTCATTATGATTTAATGTCTCTTTGTGGCACAGAGCGCGATGCCTATATCGGTGCCGTTGTTCTAATAGAGAGCCTTGTGTGGCGGGGATGCAGTGTAATTACATTGGCTTGTAGAGGCTCTTTATTGCTTTATATTCCGCGCTTCAGCTGCAAAACAATATATGTCTACAGAGATGGGTATCACCCAAGCGCTATCTCTCCATCTGAAGACGGAGAGAGAGCGATGTCACGTTTTTCCCTTCGCTGTCTTTATGAAAATGGTGCATATTAAAAACGAAGAATTTGCATAGAGATCAATTCAGCCACAGACCTTGGGCGGCGGGGTAGCTTTTTGTTTGTTTTAACACTACCTTATCAGGAAAGACATGATTGTAATGTTCACCTTTGCAGCATATTCAGCAGTTCACAGTAATAACTTGCAGCCTGGATGCCCAGAGGCGCGTTAGAGATTGAAAATGTCCAATCTCTTCTCTGTGCGGCGTGTATGCAGAGATGTTGAGAAGCCTCGACAACTGATGGAGTTTCAGTGTGATGTAGTCGAGGCAGACACCAGCTGCCGTACACATCTACACACACACACACACACACACACGAGTACCACAGAATGAAGAAAGCTATGGGAAAGACTGGCCAAGGGTGGAACATGAAAGCAGTTTGACGTTATGTCGGGTCTGCTAGCAGATAGCTTCTTATCTCTCAGGTGACAGAAAAATGATGGAACACACAGACAAATACTGTGCACGCTGGAATCACGGCGTCAGTGAGGGCACATCCTACATAAAGCACCAGTGCTACATCATCATCATCCAAGGTCAATGATCCTGTGTCTTCATCACAGCCATTGCGCCAACATGTAAAAAAGTTGGCTGATTGCCCACATGGCACAGCGTCAATGCTGTTTTTTTTTGTTTGTTGGTTTTCTTTACGCATTACCAGATGTAGGGATCACAGTTAATGTAAGTTAAAGATGCAGAGACTCTCATATGTTGTAAAACCTTTATGTTGCCTGTGTGTAGAATAATTTTATCAAACAGAAAAGCAAAGTCAGTTGTAATTCAAGTTTTAGATCGTTTTCAGCGTTTTCATTAGGATCAACTACTTGTTTATCATTTCTGGCTTGAAAAAAAAAAATTAAACCTGGGATTACAATGAGGGAACTCGAGCACAGGAAAGGGATGTTTACACAGATTAATATCCAGAACACGGTACACACCACCCCAGTTAGAAAGCGCCAGTAGTATAAAAGCCAGAGCACGATGCCATGGAAGATATGTGGTTTTATAGAGTTTATAGTTACTATTTATTAATGATAAATCTGGCCTGTCCAACATTATACACTCATATATTGTTGTTTAGTCCTCTACCTCTGTGAACTAGAGCATATTTGTATGCAAAGAGGGAATTTTTCCACTCCAGAGTGTTGTAGGAAGGTAGTACTTTTGGAATATAAAAACAATTAAACTTCAATGAGAGATAGTAATATAATCACATATTTTCCTATTTGTTTTGCTGGACTGCAGTCAAATTAGGATGCTAACTTCATGAGTTCAGTAAACAGTGAAGGAGGAGAGAACACTGACTGCTCTGTTAAATCCTCATCAATAAACAGCTAAATTATGAACAAAGATGTTTAAAAGGTTTTAAAGAGAATGTTGTCTGGTGTGTTTCTGGGTGAAAATAAAAAGATAGGAATAAAAGCAGAGTTAAGAACTGTCACTGAAGTTAAGAGGTATCTTGAACTATTAATGGAGTTTCAGTAAAGAGACAGAATTGTTCCTGCTACATAATTTTATGGAAAACTCAATGACATGAAACTGAACATGTTAAATATGAGTTTGTAAGTCACTGAAAAGGTGGATTTTGGACGTAGCAGCGGCGTAGATGGTAGCTGTTGTTGGTTGCAAACCACTAGAGTTAACTTCATTTTGGGGGGGAGGGTTTTAGAACAAAAGAATTGGATAAAACATCAAACTTTTTTTTTTTTTTGTATCTTTATTTTAAACCCCAGAGTACAGATACTTCTACATTTTCCCTTTATCACGTCATTAACACATTTCTTTTTTTTCTCACATACATCACTGCTGTATTGCTGAAGTGGATTTAGAAGATGCAAACAAACAGCTTCCGCTATCACGCACACTATAAAGTGCTGTCTTACAGCGTGGTTACTGTTTTTTTTTTACTCTTTGGTAACACACCAACTAAAGATGACTTCTTCTTTTTTTAATCGTTTCCTTTGTTAGTAATGAAATGTCTGTGGCATACTTTACTCCAATTTACCATGGAGTTTCCTTTTCAACCATTTCCCACCTCTCTTTATGGATCCCCAGTTTCATGGGCCAACTGAGCCACTCCACCCTCCTCTTCCTCGGAGATGTGCGGATTATTTGAAACTGGTTTTACACTTTAACGCTACCAATATCTGAGGTTCACCAAACCCTGCATGAAGTTGGGGAGATATAGAAGCTGGATTATTCTACTCTGAAACTAAACACTATGTTCTGGAGAGCATCAGAGGTTTTTTGTTGTTTTTTTTTTTTTGGTGGGGGCAGGGGGTTGTCATCATATTCCCCCTTTAAGAAATGATAAATGCTCAGTAGTAATAAGAATTATTAGTGTGAACAGAAAACCCTTCATTCCAGGTGGAAAAAGTCTGTTCTCAACATCCCAACCATCGCTCAACCACACTGCATCCACTCTCACTAGTGGGATGATTTCATAGCCAAAAAATCCCTCCTCAGGAAGCCACAGAGTCAAACACACACATACGGTACAGATTGTTCGTCACCAAATCGAAACTCCTTTGCACGCTCTTGCTCCCTACACAAACCAGCCGAAGAGGCTTTGCTCCTTTGTGAGGAAAGTCCAGGCATCTAAAGAAATGACTTTAAGGCTTTGGTTCCACAGTGGAGGAGGAGGTGCATTTATGGTTAGAGTTTTCATTAAAGCAAACTGCTTTCAGCATGAATCCGTTCCCCAAAAAGCAACGCGAGACCTTCGCGCTTCAGAAGGAGGGAGAAAGTTTTTGTGTGCGTGTATTATAGCTGTGTGTGTGTGTGTAAGGAGTGTTTTAACCTTGAACTAGTATCTGCAAGGCCTGTCCAGGACAAAGCGCTAATAAAAGCAGTATGGAAATTCAGAGCTAATCTACTAATCACAGGAAAGCTAATTCAGTTTAGCTGGAGGTGAATGTGGAGCTGTTAGTTGGGTGCTGACAAGGACCGGGGCTGATACTCACGGGGAATAGTTTAGATCCTCATCACACCGAGTCCCAGTTCAGGTCACCTTGTCCGTGTTAAGTGGCAGAGAAGCCACTGATGTCTCACAGTGATGGATCTCTGTAAGCGCCAGAATCCAGTCCTTAGAGTTAAGGTAAAGATATTTTCTTTTGTTTGTGAGATGGTTGAGTCAGATTGAACAGTGCCAACGTATTTATAGAGCAACGTTAGTCTTAAACTGTTACCTGTGTTTAGATCTGTACAGCCAAAGCGTCAGTAAGATAGACGTCCCTGATTGAAACAGATCCATTCGTCAATAGGATGTCAAATTAGTGCAGCAAACAAACATAAATGGTTCAGAAAGCAAATGTCTTGTATCCTCTACTGTAATCTGTAGGTGCTTTGACCTCTTTGTTCAGTCGGTTGCCCTCGTGCTCATGTGTAAACCCCCTCAGGGTCTGAGTGTAGTCGAAGCGCAGCTCCTGGCAGATTTGATTCTGTCTGTGTCTGTCTTCCCCTCTCTGCTCCTGTTTTACAGCTGTGTGTGTGTGTGTTTACTCATCATTCTGCCCTTTCTCAGCATCGCTGCTCTGACAGATGCTCTCCCCTCTCACAAGCCTTCCCAGAGTGCCACCTTATCTGCGTCCGCATGCACTCCCCCACACATAAACACGCCGCCTCCTCTTTGCTTACAGATTTCAGACAGCAGCCCAGACTAACTGTTCTTTAACAGCACATAGCTTTCTTTCTCGCCCAGTCCTCCCACCTCCAGCCTCCTCTGCTGGTCATTTTGGCTCCAAACAGTGTCTGCTGCCAGTGGGAGGTTGGATAGAATAAAGGCCTCCTGGTGGTCGGTCGTAGGATAACCAGCTGCACAGCTATACACTGATTAAAAGCACTTGGTGAAACAACACCAACATGTTGATCATTGATTGAATCAGCTTTTAAACACCTTCTAGGTGCATTTCTAAACATCGTTCAAAACAAGATAGTAAATTGAAAGTATATTAGTGATGCCAGCAGCCATCTTTGTTCCTGCTGGGAAACCCTGAAGTGTCCAAAGTCATGGCAGACGCATGATTTCACAGTGCCACTGTGGGGGTGTGATCTCATGAATGTCACAGGTTTCCCCTGAGCTCAGATGCCTCGTAAATAAGCGATAAGCTGTCGTTTGTGAAGACATCTTTTTTATTTATTTTTGCTCAGTATGTTTCGTGAATGTTTGTCTCCAGGTGCTCAACGAGGCAGTGGGAGCCATGATGTACCACACCATCACCCTGACCAGAGAGGACCTGGAGAAGTTCAAAGCCCTGCGCATCATCATCCGCATCGGCAGCGGATACGACAACATTGACATCAAGGCGGCTGGAGAGCTGGGTACTTGAACCGAACATGCATTCATTAATACTTTGATGACTAAAACGCACAAGAATTGGAGAATAAGGTTCAAATCTATATCTTTCTCCAGTTGTTGAATGAGTGCTTTTCTAATAATATGAAAAAGCAGTTGTAGCTGTGATGGTTTACTGTGTTGCTTTAAAATTGACCTCATCCACTTCTGTATCGATTTCCTGATAGAAAATAACATCTGTTTTCTTGCTTTTTTTGGTCGTTTGTTTGTCTGTCGGTGACATATGCTACCTCAGGCGCCGGTGGTTTCAGCGAGTCTCCAGGGAATGATTCATCATATGATTGAGTTGTGGCATTTGGAAAATTGTTGTGATGATCCAAAGAAGGCGCTGCAGTTAGATGTAAAAATAAGACATGGCCGTCGGTGATTGTTTTCATTAAAGGGGCCTGCTTCAGGCTGCTTGTTTACACTTCCCTTGTATGGATTTTTGAGAGGAGTGTATGAAGCTGAATTTAAGAGTCAGATGAACCGTGGAGACCCCACTGTGAGCCAGGGCCTTTCAAAGAGACGGGAGGAATCCGGGTTCCTCTCTGAACCACCACCCGGGCTCATATCAGGCCGATGGCTCAAACGGCTCTTCCAGCTGACAAAGCTGCCATTTCCCTGCCAATGCGAGATACCGCGTCTAACCGCCACCCACTCACCGAAAGCACTCTGCCTTTGTAACGCAGGAGTCAAAAAGCTATCGTGCCTGGAGAAGCCGGCGCAGATATGACGGCTCTTCTCTGGGAGAAGAAAAGGGGCCATTGATTGAGCAGACTCCGGCTATTTTTTTTCCTGTCCAGAGACGACTGTGCTGTTGCTTTGAGATACAGAGTGGGATGAGGACATTAGCGGAGACCAAGGGCAGGCAGAAGTGCTTAGAATATGTTGTGTAGCTGCAGGAAAGGCAAGGTAATACCACAAGGTTAGAGGTTTAACTGCCTGGAGGGAACAAAATTTAAAACAGTTTGCTCAATGATGCCTTGACAGAAAGCTCCTGAAGCTCACGTGTCTGCGTATTATCTCAGTAAGAAGTGGAAGACACGATTCTGAGGATATCATGGCGATAATATTACAAACTATAACTTAAAAATGACCAAATTATAAATAAGTTTTATCTTTTTTGGAATCTACCAAAGTAGATTTATATTAAATAAATTGAACTCGAAGAGTCAAAAGAATATTCTGGATTCATAATGCCTGCGTTAAAATAAAACCCAAAGTGAGTGTTAATATCCTTTTGGGTGTTTTTATTTTTATTTTTAGGCATCAAACATTGAATTTTCCATTCAGTTTTACACTAAATATCTGCAAACTGCCTTTTTTTTTTAATTTCATTGGAGTTAGCAGAAGTTCAGCTCCTACTGTAATTAAGCATACTCTGAAAGAGCAGCACAATAAAGATTGCAGTATTGATTTAGTCATTAGGCAGGTTAATTCCAGATTAATTCTTTACTGTTCTGGCTTCGCCCTGCTCTTCCTTTAGGCATCGCGGTGTGCAACATTCCCTCTGCAGCTGTGGAGGAGACGGCAGACTCCACTTTGTGCCACATCCTCAACCTCTACCGACGAAACACCTGGCTGTACCAGGCTCTCCGGGAGGGCACGCGGGTCCAGAGCGTGGAACAGATCCGCGAGGTGGCGTCCGGTGCGGCCCGCATCCGTGGGGAAACTCTGGGCCTCATTGGCTTTGGTAAATATTGGCTTCTGGACTCTGTCTCCTCTGTTTTTACCCTCTGGTTTGAACGTTGACCTTCTGTCTTTCCTATTTTTTTTTCTTGCTGCCTTGCCTTCCCTTTGGTGTTTTCATATCCTCTCGCTGCTCAATGTGCCTTCTGTTTTCCTGCTCCGATAAGGTTATTTTTCTCCCTCTGCCCGTCCCACAGATTATCTCAAGGTTGTCTGTTTGGCCTCCCCCCGGGCTGACTTCCTCTCTCTGGCGCGCTCTCCTCACATCCCACCGCTCTAACGCTCGACATTATATCTGTATTATTTTCTCTTCTCATGTTGTCGACTCTTCGTCTCTGTTATTGTGCTCTCCCGACATCTCGCCCTGCCATCATAAGGCCTCATGCCGGACTAGATTCTTCATTGTTGGTGTTGGTGTGTGTGTGTGTGTGTGTGTGTGTGTGTGTGTGTGTGTGTGTGTTTTCCCCTTGCAGCACCTGTTTCGCTCCTGATTGTGTTTGTGTGTTTTTGTTTGTGCGTCACTCTGCCCTGTCTCAACATCGCTGGCAGATGCTCAGCCTTCTCACAAGCCTTTTCCAGAGCGCCGCCTTATCTCTGTGTTCTCATACACTCCCCCCACACATGAACTCCCACTCTCCCTACAGGTCCCATGCGTCTGTCCAGACCTACTGTGCCACCACAGCTGGTCCTGGCGATCAAACCTTCCCCTCCTGTTCTCTCCTTTACGTTTTTCTGCTGGTCATCCTGGCTCAAGCCATCTCCGAACAACGTCTTTTGTCAGTGGGAGGTTGGGAAGAGTCTCTTGATGTTTCCCTCCACCCACACACACACACACACACACACAGACTGAAAACAACCTCAGGAGCACTTCAAGTATCAAGTGTTGTTTCTTATTCAAATGCAATGGGAACACTGTTGTTGCTTGATCTGGTCAAACTGAGTTGGAGTTTTGGAAGAGATTGCTTAGAGCCATTTATAATCCAAATTTTTAGCCAGCAATGATTTCAGTAAAGCATTTCTAGTTTAAAAGAAAAAAAAAATCTTTATCATGATATTGAATGCAGCTTCTTCGTCCAGTTCTGATAACAGATTAGATTCTCACAGATGCACCGGTTATGAAACATTTTGTTTCAGTTTGGATTCAGTTAAGTTCAGTCTCATGTTTTACTGCAGAATTTCATCTTAACTTTGTCTATGTGGAAATAAACGAGTGACACAAATTAGCAGTTAGTGGGAAAGAGTCGAGGGGAAGGTACGAGCGGCACACCCCCGGCCTTTTCTCCGACGGGCGAGTAAATACACAAGATGAAACTCTAATAGTCTTCCAGCGAGATACTTTTAACCATCAAAACATCTGCCAACAGATCCGATTGTTTATCCCCTCAAAATTACATATTTAATCATTTTTTCAACAATCCTGCAGGCAGAGAATTGTGTAATCTTGATTTCAGCACCTTCTCCATTACATAAATCAAGCTGTAATGCAGCTTCAAGATGATCAGGTGTGTTGTAGCCTGAAAATAAAAAAATCCTCCTCCTGCTGCTCCTGATGCCTGAATAGCTATTTGGAGCTGCTTTCCAAACCAGCAACAAGTTGATTGTTGTGGTGTCAAAGTGTCATCTCAGATAAATGGGGACTCGAGCAAGTGCAGGATGGTGGTTGAAGAAAGCTGGTTTTTACTGAAATCAAAAATGAAAAGGCAAGTGGACAGATGATTTATGAAATGTAATACAATCTGGCAACGTCGCTTTAAAAAATGTTGTAAGTAAACGTCAAAGAGGCCTGAGCTTCTATGCCGCTAGGACAGGAAGAGAAGAAGGCACTCCTGCGCCTCAGAGCCGAAGCGCTGGACACAACGCTCCATCACGAAGAGAGGACCTTGAGAGTGTAAAGGACCTTATCGATTCTTTTCACGAGCAACAGCATCCAAATCTCCATTACTCTCCTCCTCCGCTGCAGCTGCAGAGCAGCAACAGTCGATCCAGCCAACAGTCACGAGGCGGAGGGAGAGGCTTATTATGCACTCCAGAATCAGCGTCAGATTCACTGTCTGTCACCTCACGCTGCTCTCCTCCTGCCTCCTCACGTCTCCCTCAAACATTTTCCGTGTCGTACATAGTTGGAGCCGTACCTTATGATGGCATACTTTCTCAAAATATTGCTGAAACGCTTTTATGCTCGAGAGGCAGACAGGTAGCTATGCAGAATAAGTGAATTCAGCGAGTAAATGATGAATAAAAATCCCGTAATGCACAAAGGGCTGCAGTGTGAACTCCACCTCCAAATGTTCCACGTTTAAGTCTCCATTCTCCTCTTTGTGGTTCGTACACATAGAAACACATTTATTCACCGCTGGTTTTGGCTCGAGGGGTTTAACTGCTGGTGGTGTTTTTTTTTTTTTTTTTTTAATTTTTGCTACATTTTAAAAAATCATTTAAAAATTTCCAATACATTCAGTAGGAAATGATGCTCAAACTTCATTTTAAGAGTCCAGACTGATTTTTTTTTCTTCCCCATTTTCTGTTGATGTTGATATCTTCTTATAAGCTGAGCATGTAAACGGATCAAAAACCCCTCCGGGCTCCTTCATGTGATTGACGTAAACACCTACTGTTGTGTGTCCTCAGGTCGCTCGGGCCAGGCAGTCGCGGTGCGGGCCAAAGTCTTCGGCTTCAATGTCATCTTCTACGACCCCTACCTGCAGGACGGCCTGGAGCGCTCGCTGGGCGTCCAGAGGGTCTACACCCTGCAGGACCTGCTCTACCAGAGCGACTGCGTCTCCCTCCACTGCAACCTGAACGAACACAACCACCACCTCATCAACGACTTCACCATCAAACAGGTACATCAGCAGGACCGTGATGAGGCCCCCCCCCTCACGCAGCCGTGACCTGACCAGAGCTTTGTGCGGTTCTAAACAGAGCAGCTGGTGGTTATTTCCTCTGCTCTCAAGTGCATTAGAGCTGATAGAAGAATAAAAAAATAAAAGGCAGATATGCCTGCGTATTACCAGCTCTTTAACTTAAGCTGGACACAAATTCATTCCTCTGCTCTGTCAAATGCAATTATCGCCAGCCCACGGCTACGGCAAATATATCGACTAGGCTGCACAGCAGGAGGGGCGCTGAGAGCGCTGCGAGGGGAAAAGCGCTGCTCTGAGTCAATACCAGCCCTCTGAGGCGCCGCCTGTGGCGACACCTGCAGGGATGAGGAGGAACTGCAGCGGCTGAGGACGACTCCCTCCAGACAGCATCACCTCGCGCTGCTACTCGCCGCCCGTCTTTACCGCGCCTGTCACACACACACTTCAGAGATTTTCAGAGTTTCGGCGTGCGAGCAGATAAAAGGAGTGGGTGTCGGGTAACAGCCTAACCTAGTTAACTGTGTCTTTTCCGCAGCTTATGATTCTCAGCTGCCTCTTTAAGTGTGGCAGTGAAAGAACACTTTTCTCTCTTTCCCTTTCAAAATTTTGGCAGTGGCTCTTAGCTTCTAAAGTGGTAATGTATGTGTGTATGTTTGTGTATTTTTTTTCTTTGTCAGTGCGTGTGTCAAAAAAGCCAAGGCCTAATAAAAGACTGCCTGCCAGTGTAAAGGCTTTTCATGCCCCAGGATTTCAGCTTTTGTCAAGATTAAGGGATTACTTTCCTCTGAGCATATTCATTTGATTTCTCTCCCCCCCCCTTCCTCCCTCACACACTTTTGTTATGCTTTTTCTTTTTTGAACCACAAACAGCAAAGGGTGGCGGTGCTGCCTCATCTTTCAGCTCATCCTTCATCTCATCTCTCAGTTTCGGATAAAGACTGTTCCCTTTTCCACATCTGACGGTATTTTTTGCTTGATCTCTCAGGTGTCAGATGCCACAAAGATGTCATAGTTTCCATGTAATGTGTTTTCAGGCCCCAGATGCAGAGAACCAATCCAGATGGATCCTCTGCCTTTGATCGAACAAATAATCTGACTGTCATCCCCGGCCGCGTTGACTCGTTTGTGTGTGTGTTTTCGTGTATGTGTGTGTTGCAGATGCGTCAGGGTGCGTTCCTGGTCAACACAGCGCGGGGAGGCCTGGTGGACGAGAAAGCTCTGGCCCAGGCGCTGAAGGAGGGCAGGATACGTGGAGCCGCCTTGGACGTCCACGAAACCGAGCCCTTCACGTAGGTGCACACGCGCAGAAAGTCGTCCCTCTCGAATCTCACAGAGAGAGCTTTGCAGAGACAGATACAGAACAGGAGAAAGATGTGTGTGTGTGTGGTTGAGGGAAAGAAAGCTGTTGATTACAGAAAGAATGCTGCAACCAGCTGAAGAGGAGGCGGTGAACAGCAGATGAGTTAACGGCACCTCGCGCTCTTCTGAAAAGCTCTGTCAGGGCTCTGCAGGTAATCCGGCCGGTGAAGGCGATGAGCTGGAGAAAGCTGCGACAAATCCTCCCCTGGGCATCCAAGCACGGCTGCTCGGAAACTTCAGGACAAAGCAGAAAACTGTGTCTTTAATAATATTTGCATTTCTTTAAAATCAACAAGTTCTGTTCAATCAATTAAGAATTCATTAATGGCAATAACATGCACCTTTCAATCCTTAACAATGTAATTATATCATTTTTTTACTCAGTAAAGCAATCAAAGATTCACGGGTTTTCTTTTTGCACATGACTGAGAACTAAATAGTTTCAGGTTCTACATGACTGATCATTTGAAAATGTCCTTTAAGCTCTGGAAACCTGAGATCTACATTTTGCACATTTTTTTTTATCAGTTATATCAGTGGAGGATTAATTAATTACATTAAGTTAATAGCTTGCCATAATCAATTTAATTAAATGCTTGGGAAATTAATTCACGAGTGCAGAAAAAAAGGAAAAAAAATAATTTTAGCAGTGTTAAGTTTATTGGTTTTGTTTTCCTCCATTATAATTAATTTCCTCTGTTTTACAGAGTAATGTTTTTTTATGTAGAATGAAAAACGAATAAACCTAAAACAAAATATATGGATTATTCCTGTGCTTGTGCTCCATCTCAAGTTCAGCTGTGTAGTTTTTGTGCTCTCCTAAATTGAGTTTTTAGCACTAAGCCCTTGCTCTACCCTCAGCTGTCCCATTTTTTTTAAAGGTAGGGTAAGCCATTCTCCTCCATTTTCATCCCTGAGCACACTTGATGTCATTCACCATCTCTTTATCATCTGCTAGCTTCCCATCTTCCGAGTACAAGCTTGTTTTTATTTACAGCCCTGCTGGTCAAAAACAGAGTGGACCCACCTGTCAGACCATCACTAACGTTGATTTTGGAAAGCATTTTCACAGGGAATACTGGCAGAAGGAGTAAACAGGAACTAGCTTTTCAGGTTTCCTTGCTGAAATATCAGCAGATGTAGTGTCGTCCAGAAATCACTTACCGTGCCTTTAAGTGCCACATTTCACATCTCAGAGAGCAACCGGTGCTGATGTGGGGTTCACGCATGAGGGGCAGTGAGGAAGTTTGGGAGCTGCTTCTGTGTAGCTGGATCTGAATCTGGAGCTAATGACTCTGCAAACCCAGTATGTCACATGACATGGACATGGTGCGCTACCGAGTCGTTGCACCCGCAGGGCCAGGAGATCTCGCAAAAAGACGAAAAGGAAAAGGGGAACGGAGTTTAGCGCTGATCTGTTTTTTGTGAGCCGCATGAGAGGAAGGAATCAGGGAAGAATGAATCTTTGGAGCAGCAGGAAGACGATGGTGATGACGGTGAAGAACAGGACGCCTTTTATCCCTTTGGCCATGAGTCCAGATATAGATTCATGAAAATTATAAACAGGCGTTTTACATTTTAGATTCAGTGGCCTCAAACAAAGCGACAGTGTTGTGCTGTGTTGACGTTTTTCACCTTCAGACACCACGTTGCTTTTCTTTATAAGTTCTGCATTGCATATTTGAGAAAATGATCTTTATTTGTATTTACATCTTGTTTTTTTTCCTGTATTGCAGTTTTGCGCAGGGCCCACTGAAAGATGCCCCAAACCTGATCTGCACGCCACACACAGCCTGGTACAGCGAGCAGGCGTCTCTGGAGATGAGGGAGGCGGCCGCCACCGAGATCCGAAGAGCCATCACAGGTACGCCGTGGCTCTTATGAACCCTGTCATCCCACATCATAAATCCCCCTCTTCCTGCTGTCCAGGCTGACCTGTTGCAGGGCTTTCTTCCCCAGATGTCACATTTCCACTTCAATAGGCCCTCGGCAGCCTTTATTAAATCTGGACCTCTTAATAGATGTCATCATTAGCTCCCCGGCACAGAGCGCTTCCCGAGGGCCGGCAGCTTACCAAACATCCAGACTGTTAAATGATCTTCATTTGCATTTTGTGTATCCAAGCCCGATTTGTTTGTCAGTCTGAACTAATTAACACTTTGGCACCGTCTGGTCGCCCGACCCTGGTAACAAGTTGTTGCTCTTTAGCGTCTGATTTATGTCAGCGTGCTTCTTTTGACTGCGTGTGTGTTTCATTACAGGCCGTATCCCTGACAGCCTACGAAACTGCGTCAACAAAGAGTTCTTCGTCACCACGGCACCATGGGCAGTTATGGATCAACCAGGCGTTCATCCTGAGCTCAACGGCGCTGCCTACAGGTAAGAGCCGGAAATGTAGAAGAGCAGCAACTACGATGGGAAAAAAAATTGGGTTATTGCTTTGCAATAAACTAACAAAGAAGATTGTTTTGATTTTCCTTGAAAGTCATATAGATTTAAAGTACAACCCTAAATCAAGAAAAATTTGATTTGGAGAGCAGAAATTAAATTATTAACTAAAATTTCATTTGTTAATATACAAGCCTTTAGGAGGAGCAAAAGATTTGCAAGCAAGGATGTGAAAAGAAAAAGAATGATTCTGTTAATTCAGTCAGGTGATGTCAAGTCGTGGCCAGTGAAATGTCTCTGAGGAATTTCATAACAAGTCATTGAAACATTTAAAAAAAAAAAAAAAAAAACCTTCCCCAAAGAAAGATTGTAAACCTTTGTGATTTTTTTCCTTTGGTGCATAAATGATGAAGGGGAGGAGAGGGAGCCCGGGCTTGGAGACCGGCGATCTCTGATCCCACAGATGGCCCTGGATCAAGGCCCATTGCTGAAATCACCATATGGGGAAGGGATTACTTTGAAAAGTCATTTCCAGCTCCCAGCCCATAATGTCTGACATAAGTCAGCCCAGTCACTGATCATCAGCTCTTTATCTCAGTACTACGCCGTTACACTGAGGTCAAAAATAGGGACGCCTTGTGAAGGAGAGGACTGACTCCGCCCACTAAACCCAGCTGCTATGAAAAGAGCTGTAAACGCAAAGTTTCACAACTTTAAACTATCTCTAAGCTGTTTTGACCAAAATATGTTGTAGGCATTTCATTAAGCTATAAGGAAATTGTGTAAACTTAAAAAAAAAAAAAAGTCCTTCAAAACGTTTCTTTGCAAAAAAAGACCCTGTAGCAGTGAACAAAAACGTTGTAGTTAAACACAAACTCTATCTGGTTGTTTGTCATCAAGTTCAAAGTTTATTATTGTTTAAGGCTGTATTAATGCATTTGGAAAGGTTATTTCTTTTACTCTAATGGTATTATTAGTTGCAGAAATATACATCATTATTTTAAAGCAACGTGCTGCCTTCAAGATGAGGTTTTTACACATTTGTTAACAAGACGAGACAAAGCTCTGCACAGATCACAAAGCATGTGCAAATGTCAGACTGACCTGCCTGTGTCCTGATGGGTCACAAAACAGATAAAAAAATCAAAACAAAACATGAAATATCTTTGGTTTGTGGTGCCTCCAGAACATTTTGTTTCTTTAGCATCTTTCACATCATCCCAACCTTTTCTGATTCAGGGTTGTATAATATAGATGAGATTTTCCTCAGAAGCATTGTGAATAACAAAGTTTACTCTAGGTCCTAGAGCCCACCCCTCTGTAGTAGTAGAAACAAGAGTGTCCTCTGTGTCCCGTTCCGGGTCGTTGTTGATCTCAGCATGTCCACCTCCATGTTCTTCTTCCACGCAGCCAAGTGAGCCAAACTCTTCCGGCCGTAACAACCGGCGTTCCCCAAGACAAAATTATTGCCTAGATCAGGAGCAGGTAAATACCACAGCCTGGGTCAGAGCCTCTCACCTGAGCCCACCTGATGTGTGTCCCCTCCCCTGTAGTCCCCCCACCTGTTTGACTGAACTCAGACTAGAGCTGGATGCCGGTGAATGTGGGTTTTGAGTCTTCCAGTAAGCATGACACAAAGCCAGTTACACACATGGGCTCATGCTTCGTGCTTTCCCCTCTTTTGGGTTTTTGGGCAGCTTCTTTCAGACTGAATGTCTCTGAACTCCACTGTCCCTTTCCCCTCTATGGTTGATGGGTTTTACTGAGTTGTCCCCCCCGACACACTTTTCCATCTACAATAAAATCTCAGGAATTAAATCAGGAGCTTTTTTTGTTTTTGTTTTTGTTTTGTTTTGCATTTTTAGGGGTTTCAAGAACCATAAAGATAATTAAACTGTGACAACATTTTCATGCTGAATTAAATTTTGAATTTAAAAAAAGATAACTAAATGGTTACTTATAATTCATCTTTCTAGTTTTTGCTCCAATTAAAGTCATTCAAATGTGAAGATTTGCTTTTTTTTCTCCATTTAATTCCACTGTGAGCTAAATTTTTTTTGAGTTAGGACCTGTTTTCTTCTGGCTAAAAGAATTTTACGCACTAAGTAGTCAATTATAAATTAAAAATAATTGTAGATGCAGCAAACAGCCTAAAATACGACATAGACAAGATATTTGTTTATGTAATACTCATTAATCTGAAAGTTGGGTTTGTTTTTTTTTTCCTTTCAGTTAACTGGTTAGTAAAATAGAAGTGAAAGCCAGTAACTCCTACACGTTGAAATGCAGTTAAAGAACTGAAAAAGTTCCTGGAAAAGTTCCTGAGGTGGTAAAAAGATGCCATAGTCCTCCTGTAGGGACGTTTTTTTTTTTGTCATTTCTGGACCTAACTCTGACCTCTGACCCTCCCCGTCTCCAGATACCCTCCGGGTGTGGTTGGAGTGGCTCCGGGCGGCATCCCGGGGGCGTTAGAGGGCATGGTGCCTGGTGGGGTGCCCATCGCCCACACCCTGCCCTCCGGTACACACCCCTCCCAGGCCCCGTCCCCCAACCAGCCCTCCAAACACGGCGAGACCAGAGAGCACCTCACCGAGCAATAGCAGCAGAAGGGACGCACGCAGCAGACATCTCATCTGACCTGATGACGCTCAGAACCAACCGATCACAAAGTAACCGACCAACTGGGACCAAGAGACTGTTAAACAACACGAAGCGGCTGCCTGTTAGATCAGCCAGCACACGGGAACAGGAGAGGTGTTCCTGGGAATTTGTACTTTTATTGTTTTAGTTTTTACTCTGTCTCTCTGGGTTCAGTACCAACTTTACTCTTTGATGGGTTTTTTTTTTCTTTTTCTTTTGGGACATGCCTATTATTGTGGACACGAGGGTCCAGTGTTTTTAGTGCTCCAGGGTACCTGATGAGACTCTGTCCAGCCCAACTTGTACACCTCAGAGCTCATGGGAAACGTAGGCCCACTTCAACACACCAAGGGAAGCGCAAGAGGAAAAAAATAAATACATAAATAAAATCCAACCTTGGGCGTCATGCGCTACTGGACCTCATTACCTCTCCGACCTCCTCCTGATCCTCCCCACCTTTCCAACCCTCCTTATGTAACAAGTGTGTGTTGTTTAGGCCCCCCATTCTGCCTCAGAAGAGAATTATTTTTCTTTCTATCATCAGTGTGAATGATTAAAAATGGATTATCGACTTATATATATTTATCATTCGTCAAAAGAAGATTGCTCATCAGTTCTAGTAATCTAGAGTGGGGTTTAACCCTTTCCCTTTCAGCGATTCAGCTGACGGCTATCAAAGCTGCAGTGACAGACTTCCACCACTAGAGGTCACTTAACACTAAACATTCACTTTGTACATTTGATTGGAGCCAACTTTATACATTATATGAAAGCAGAGGGAGCCTCCAGGTAACTGTTGCTTTTATTTTCAGTCACCGATAGCTATTAATATGCGACTGAGCTGCAAAATAAGATAAAGAGGTTGAAGTGACGATAGCAGCTACCGACTCCCTCACATCTATGAGCACATTTCCCAGTGAAAGCAGGAAAGGGTTAAAGCAGACTTCATTTCTTAATGACTCAGGAAAACACTTTTTTGCAGATATTGTTTTTCCCATGAATTTTGTCTTTGAAAAGAAAGAGAAACAAAAAAAGAAGCTAAGACTGATCTGGTTAGTCTGAATATTTTCTCTCCATCTTCTCCATTGTGGTATTTTTCTATACAAGGCGCATCAGACGTTTTTTGGTGTTTAAAAGAGTTTTGAGGAGTCCTGTTAGATTTGTATTGCCTAGTTAAATGTTCCTATAACCATAGTCCTATGTGATCCACCCCTCTCTTCACACCTCATTATGATTTCTTTGTTCTATTGAAGGCCAGGTTCTGCGGGGGCGTCCTGTACTCAGTGAGAGCAATAGCTGAAACTCCTATTTAGTGTCCCCACAATAGCATAAGAGGCAGCCAGCAGTATGTTTTTGTTTTTAGTGTGAGTATTTGTATTTGTTTCTTGTACAAGGTGGACATTTAGCATTCAGTGCAGTTCAAATAAAACTGATTCTGAGAACTAGTTGTCTGTACTGATTGATCATCAGCTATTGGTCTTGAAGGTTCACGTCTCATTTTATGAGATACTTTCCAAGAGGTGTAGTTAAGCCCTTAATTATTCATGCTTGAGCCTGTTTTGAATTTGTTTTTGAGAAGTAGAGAAAAAATATATACATGTATTCAAAATTATGACCTTGTAGAGTCCATCGCTGCCCAAATCATGCATCTCCAGAGTCTCGGTTTGACGATCTTGTTCACTTTGACGGTGTAGTCTGATGAACCGGCTGAATAAAAGCCCTGAAGTATTTTGTTTGCATCACTAACTCGACAGCAGGGATGAGTCACTTCAGCCGTCTCATCTGACCGCAGAGCTGATGACCAGAGGCTTGTTTCTTTGTTCAGGTGAGATGTGGTGTCCATGGCGACCAGCACTGTGCAGCATCTGCTCCGAGATGGATACCAAAACTGTTCATGTTCTCTGGGATGGCTTCAGATGGGATCATATGATACTTAGATTTTGATGGAATTCCTACCTTTTGGCTCTCTGCACCTTATTTATTTATTTATTTTAAGTGTGGAACTAATATAGATCTTTGGCTTTGACCTCAGTGGTATTTATCAAGAGTAGAACAGCCGAATATATGAACAATTCAGTAAGACTACATTTTTGCAAACCATTTACAACTATCAAGAAGATGAAAAATGAGATTTTTCTCTTTGGAAAAAAAAAGAAAAAAGATTGACCAAGTTTGATATTTTTTCCAATGTGATCACTTTTCTATCAAGTGGGATTAATTAGAAACATTTTCATGATGGAAGAGCAATTATTTGTTCTTGAACATCCACAAAAACAATCTGCTTTCCCCCACACACAAGTTTGTGCAAAATGATCGTTTTACTTTAGCAATGTTTTCTATATCTTGACTTTAAAAAAAAAAAAAAAAAAAAAAAAGGTTTTTGAATACATGATCCCAGAGTTTTTTTCTTGCCCATTTAAAAAGGTCTTTAGTGTATTTAGTGTGTACGATGTGTGATTAAATACTAAACTATCACTAAAAAGGGAAATATTCTCCTCCATACTGCAGCCGAGACACACACATACACGAAAAGTGAAAACAAACTGCAGTTCAGTAGATGCAAGTGAATTAAATTTAATAATAATGCTCTCCATTGAAAGAGGCAGAGTGTTTGGTTTTTCTCTTTTCCCACCACCAACGTCACCATCACCCACCCTGGCATGAACAGGAGCCATCGTGTCACACTCACAGAATGCAGGGAATATCTGTGCAAAATAAAATACTTCAAGACTGAGTGGATCAAACAGAAACAAACAAAAGGCTCCTAAGGAAATAAATAAATCCAACATTAAACGGGGTTTGTTGAGGGATTAGCAATGAGGAAAAACAGATGCTCTTTAACCCTTCTCACACACACACACACACATATATATATATGAATTAGCATCTCGGTTTTAAGCAAAAAAGAATTTCGGTCACAAGTCTGAAAATGAAGTTCTTCATCTAGTGCAACTTTGGGATTTCCTTTAAAAATAAAACGAGTATATTTTCCTATGTGTGTAGTATTGTTCTGGAGATGATTACTTGTTAGGAGGGCGAAATCAGTACAGGAGGGCAAACCAGGAGGACTTGATGTGGTTTCATGGGAGCAGTAATCAGGTTTGTGTTTGACAGTGTTGGTATCTTCCCTACACAGAGCTCACAGAACACATGCATTATCACAAGTCAAGGATTTACGTGTTGGAAAAGGACCAAAAAATAAAATAAAAATAAGGGAGAGAGCTTATAATGTCCATTTTCAAGCTTGAGCTTCTCCTGTCCTCTCTACCTCTTCACTCACTCATCTTCATCCTCCTCCTCCTCGCCGTCAGAGAGAGAGGCACAGGGGCGGATCTGCCGGTATCTATCAAGCCACTTCTCTACCATCTGAGTGACCAGGGGGTGGTTCCGGCGGCGCGAGCTCTTCTGCATGGCGGCCAGCATGCCTCCTTCTGTCACGCAGCAGTCCAGCCACTCCCGCAGCAGCTTCTCCTGCTGCTCCTCGTTGCCCAGCTGAAACGCAAACACACGGAGGTCAAAATACCGCCAGCTTCTACTGTAGTGAAACCTTAGGTTGCGCTTTCCCGCTGTGGACCAGTCTTTGTGCCTACCTCCTGAGCAGACAGGAAGTGAATGTGCAGCAGCTTCCTCTCGCTGTCCACCAGCGGCAAGAAAGTGACTGTGACATCATCGTCGGTATTGAGGTTGGCGCCCGCACCACGATTGTCGTAGCCATCGTTCTCCATGGCCACCAGGGCCGAGAAATGGCCCCGCGTGTAGCCCAGGGCGATGGGGCTCTTCCAGCAGAAGCTCTGCTCCCATAACAGAGGCAGGTACACACCTGGAGACACACACGGAGCCAGTCAGACCAGCTGCTGTACGCCACAAAACACTCCAGGCTGGCACCTTTGAGAAACAGGCTCTGCAACTATGCGCACAACCATCGGCTGGGGCCGAGCGCCATCTCTGATATGACAGAGGTTGTTCAGCTGACTGGAAACAAACGGGCTTCTGTTACAGAGCAGCTCGGTGGTGCAGAGCCTCCTCCTTCAGAAGTGAGCGTACGCTCTGATCTGGTGTCTGAAGGCCACTTATCGCTGCACACAGAAGTTACAGTTGCAGTGCTCCACATTACCGCCGAAATGCCCGGAAAGGATTTATTCAACTTCAGTGCAACAGAGAGATCAAAGTCAAGATTTACAGGAATCCACTTCAACTGGATTCTCTCCAGTTTTTATATCCCTCTGATTATTTTGCAAAGTAAAAATTATGACAAAAGCAATCCTACTGTGAAGTTCCTGTTTCAGTTTGAGCTGCTGCAAGTGTTGAAATCCGAGGAAAACTTCATCATAAGTATCCGTAGGTTTTCAAAGTAACCAATGACTGAGCTAAATTCACTTATGTGCTGATGTAATAAAGATAATTCATCTGCATATGTTAGAACCCCTTACAGAAGTGTATCCAGCAAGTTGACTCCACAAAAAACTTCATCCCAGCAACTATGAGGAAAGAAAGCAGCTTCAAGAGTGACTGCACCACTTGTACGGACACCAGAGCTTCCTCACCTTGAAAACGAGTGTATCCCAACGTTTCTCCACGGAAACTCTTGTAGTATTTCACTCCGTAGACTATAATTGGTCTTCGAAGAATATGTGCAAGAACAAAAATGTGGGTTTGCTCGAGACTGGCTCCAGGCTGAAAAGACAAGTGGGAGGGGGGTTATCATTAAAATTTTATAATTCTTGCACATGTTAATTCAGTACAAGCCTAAGTTTAGTCAGTTTTCTCAACACTTGGCAGATGGGACGGCAGAAGCATCAGACAAAATTCAAATAAGGACCAACGGTACTTTGCATGCAGCAAAGGATTCATAATTATTTCATGTGGTTATCCAAAGAAACAAAATAAATGGGATATGGTTCCACACTTTATAATTGTAACACGTTTGCAGACTGGTAGCAGTGTTTGGGCTTCTTTCACTAAAAGAAGCTGAAACTCTTAAAGCAGTCTTCCAGCTTTGCAAAAAAAAAAAAAAAAGGAGGCGGAGCCAAATATTGCAGAATCTCCTAGACAAGAGAATTATCTGTGAATGTCTCAGGATTACCCCAGCTCAGCAGACGATCATCTCCACTCGAGTGTGACGGAAGTTTGGCTTCATGTCAAGAGCCTTAATGGCTGCTGGGCAAACCGACTGCACAGAGCGCTGTATGAGAGGTTTGTTAAACAGCACGACAAACGTGACATCAGGGCATTTAAATCTAGTTTTGCTGCCTTTGTATTTAGATAAATGATAAGGAGCTGTAATCGTGTAGACTTTTCCTAAGTGCAGCATGTTGGTTAAGTCCTGCCAACATGCCGCAACGCAGTCACTTTCTCTTCTCCTCATTTTGCAGTCGTACTAACTGAATAAGCAGAAGGCAGATTGTATAATTCTTCTTAAAGCAGACCACAGCTTCAATAATTCATGTCAAAATAAGGCCTTAAAGTCGTCTTTTATAAGGCGTAAAGAGAAACTCCATCCTTTAAATCTCGTCTGCCGAAGCCTCAGGCGAGCTATCAAATGGGAGCTTTTGAGCTGTTTGTTTTTACTGTCGCCAGAGAGGCTCTCAGATGAAATGCTTATAATCCCAAAGTCACATGTTGGGAAGGAGTGCTGCCTCAGCAAGCATGCACGCCAAGTAGATCAGCTGTCCGTCAACCTACAACTCCATCTTAGGGGATCTACGGTAATTGCTTGTGTCCTTGCTGTCATTTACAGATTATCCACATTCCACAGCGCCGTCTCTCGTTTCAACAACGGTGTCAAAACATCGTCGGGGAAAAATGCATTAAGTGGTAAAAGTGCTTTTATCTTTTTGTGCATTCGAGTGTGAACAGCATACGTCCAATTACAACTGTGTGTCTATACTGAAAGCAGAGAAAAAAAAATCTTGTTTGAGAGTCTGAACTCCTGCTGAACCGACCTGCCTGTTTAATGAAGTGTTTAAGCACGCCGCTGAAAACACGGCAGCTCTGCCGCTACAGCAAACAACAACAACAACAACTTACACCCTAGGAAAGGTTTGCTCCATCTTTTAGGCTGTGAAGTGTGCAATGTGCATGATCCACAACTCTCTGCTGAAGCAGTCACTCAGGAAAGCTGATGCTCAACTTTTCATTTTAAAAAAAAAAAAGAATTTTTGAGGGTTCTGTTTTTTTTCCTTTGCTAACAAACAAAGGACACACTATTATCGTGGGTACATGCATCCACTGGCCCAAACACTTTATACATGCAGTCTATCTGGTGTCCCTTATACAAGTACCAAGTGAGTGTATATTCCCTTTAGATTAAAGAAAGTATAGAAATGTCACTGATTTGAAGTCTAAAAGAGAAAAGTAAAAGAGGAACATTCAGTCTTTCTAAATGTGTCCTGGGGACAAGTTAGTGCAACTAAATAATTAGTTTGGTGTCATTTCCAATAATAGATGACATTTGAAATTTTTGGGTCATAAATCTTATTTTGTCATTGAGGACGCGTCACTTCAGGCCTTTTCCCATTTTTATCCTCTCACAACTCTCAGTCTTTCAGCTGATAGTGAACTAGCAGGACCAGAGGAAAAAAAAAAAGGGGGGAAACTTATAATTACCTGGCTGGCCAAAGACAGGATGAACGCCCAATCCTCCTGCCACTGCTCCTCACGAAGGGAAAAATGTAAACCAAAGCTCTGCGAGTACCAAGACTCCCACTCCTTCCAGCGTGTGTAAAACCTATAAACGTAAAAAGTCATCCATTTTCTGGTCTGTTGTTCCATATTTACAGGAAAGCTCAGTTAATATTCCTTCAGCAGTGTTTTGCAAATGGATTCTTACAACAGGAAGAAGCACGCCTCGAGATGCTTCTTTGCTCACAATAATAGGATTGTCCATGCAGCTTATGCAACACACTTCAAAAAGCACATTTCACATCGAAGCTGTTATAATTTCTGTGTTTGACAGCGGAAGGGACGTAGGCACACTAGAGTGTCTGCAAGGCCTCAATTAAAGAGAACATGATATGCTTTTCGTGACTTTGAAAGGTTCAAAACTTGGTCAAAAATGGTCAAGCTATAATATACCCAGATTTCAGGCCATCTCGCCATTAAACAGTCGTGCACTTCTTTTTTTGGAAGTGCATGACTGTTTAAGCTGTAAGTGAAAGTTTTGAAAGGGCAGTCACACCAGGAACTCCCAGAATAGCTTTTTTTCCTTTTTAAATGCTGCTTACTCTAGCATTGTTTACATCTGCAGATTTAACCACTGAACTTCAAGTGCAGATCAACCCAGCCCATGTATCCATCCCCACCCAACAAAAAAACCAAAAAAAAACATGCAGGGTTAGACGTCTCACCAGTGGGAGCAGTCGTGCAGGCTGTCATGGAGGGTCTTTCTGAGGACTGAGTCCTTGTCATAGATGCCCCAGGTGGCCTGAAGAACCGAGTCCAGCAGACAGTCTCCAGCTGTGCGATTCCACAAGGCGTAAAGACGACTGTCCAGGCGTGTGCCTAGCTCCAGGGACCAGTTGATAACGGGAGATTCTTCCTCTAATTCTGCACAACAAGAAAATGAGATGGTAAAGAGCATGTGGAGGATGTCTGTCTCCATCAAATCATAAATGTAAAACAAAAAAGATTATTCACAAGCAAGGATTTTTTCTATTATCACGTCTTCCTCGCTTCAACTGATAAATTGAAAATTTTATAAACAATCATCTAAAGTTGGGTTTCTAATTAAAATCACCCCTTTTCTGCTCAAAGGCTCATATTTTAATGACACTAAACCATTAACAAGCACGCTCGTTTCTTGTGTCTTCCGGACAAAAACCAAAAAACTCATCTTTTAGAGGCTTCAGTTGAGGCCACTTCTTTGAAAACTTTAGTGCAACCCACAAACCTAGAAGAGCAGTTACCAGCGTGAACCGTCTCTCACAGTCGCACAGATTGACAGTATGACTATGCCACTGGTTAAGTGTGTGGGAGAGACACCAGTGAGCTCAATTAGCCTTATTAGAGAATGAAGATGAAGCAGAAGGTGGCGAGCCAGTTGGAGAGAACATCAAGAGCAGGTGTCTCCTCCTCCACAGTAACGGCCAGATCATTAAGCACAAGGATCAAAAAGCCGACGCGTCTCTAAATGTTTCCCTGTAAATTTGTGCAACATAGCAGATACGCAAGATTAAATAATCTCAGGCACCTTTCTGCACGTCGCGATCCAGCACCTCATCAAAGAGCTTCTCCTGGACAGCAGGAGGCAAATCCTCGATATCTGCAGGGAAACAGAGGAGACTTATATTATTATTATTATTATCTAATGACACACAAGGCTGAGGGCAGCATAAATGCTACAATAATGATCGACAGATGGGACGTTCTCTGCAATTCCATTCACTGCACAACATCTCGTCAATGGCGCGCTGTAAACGCGAGCTCTGGACGGCATGTTGTGCTTCTGTGTGAACTGAACTGGGCACGCATAAAGCCAGAACACTGGTGGCCATTCTTCGCTTCAATAGTGAATGGCACTGGCTTTGTTGGAGAGACAGAGAGACAGAAGCAGAGACGGAGCGAAGCCCGCAGCTGGCCTCGGGCCAAATCCAGTCTGCAGTAAATACTTGACATTACACCCTCAACAAAAAAATAAATAAATTCAAATCCATCAGTGAAGCCTGCATAAATCTTTCATCCAGGCAGCGCTGGCAGCTCTGCATCATAATACTGGTAGTTCTTAAAAGCGAAGAGCGTGTCATTTCAGCGATGACATGATGCCACAGGGCTGAGACACTCTGAACTGTCGTCTCTGTGTTCAGTGCTTCACAACAAGGCTGGAAACCAGTCATCCAGTGAGGGAAAAACAACCATATGATGATGTGGATGAATAAGAAAATATCTTCTGGAGAGCAAATGTAGAAGAAAGGAAACTTAATTTGATCATCACAGACAAAAAGAGTAAACGGATGCGTTAAATTAAGACCACACAGGTGGAAGGAGGGACTAGGCTGCAGGTGGTGCAGTCATTGAGATGTAGACAAGTACCTGCAGGCAGAGTGAAGGTGACCAAATCAGGGAGGAAGTAACAGGGGAAGTCTCCTTTGCGTTGATGTAGTGAAGCTGCAATCTCCCTGCGGATCTGCTCCGTCAGCTCAGGACACACCATAGAGGGGATACACTTCGCTGCCTGTTGGTTTACCTTCAAAGACAAATGGCGCGTACGGTTTAGCAGGAACACGAACTTCAATAATGCTTTTTAGTTTCTATATATTAACAAGCATCGAATCTTGTTTTTGCTCTCATTTAGATATAAGGTTGACTTGTATGCATGTAGTTGTACTGAAGATGTCCCACTCCTGTGCACGTGCAGCAAAAACGCTTTCTTTCTGTCCTCAGTAGCTCGTTTCATCCTGCAGTGCTCTGTGCTTTCCTAATCATTGCTCAATCTCCTTTCAAACCACATCAGCTCTGCATCATCATGTCCATTAGGAACCAGTGACTGAAGCCAGACTAATCCTCCTGCTAATCCTCAGAGTGCACTTCCGCTATAACTCTGGGCATCTGCTATAGGGTGTTCAATATAGTATAAACAATTAAAAGTCCAACATAGGTGGGAAGCAGAAGCACGGGTTAGCACACTTATGACTTCACCATATTAGACTAAGAACAAAAACTTACCTCTGTCAACAGGATGGCTAGCATGTCCTGCCTCTTGAAGCGGATAGCCAAGTGGACGAGAGTGAAGCCTACGTCGAACGCTGAGGAGCGATTGAGGAGCTGCACCTCGTCGGCGGTGAGCTGCCGAGCGATGTCTCCGCCGGATGACTTGTAGGCCTCTACTGCCGCCAGGTCTCCCTCTACGACGCCTGCAGCAGTGGGAGGGACAAATGGAAAGAACCTGTTTATGAACACACAATAAAACAGCTTCCAGCAGGACTACAAGATGAGCTCAGAGCTGTATGCAAAACTGGGTGCAAACTCTTTGCAACCTTATGCAAACTACTTTTTAAAATCAAAGACCTGCTGTATATCCACATGACGAATCTATAAACTTGTGTCACCACTCTCAAACATCTCAAGAAAACACATAAACGGAAAACACACATGGGAATTCTTTCATAAATGTGGATTTGATTGGATTCAGCTCTACATCTTTGCTTGTAAAAGAAGCAAGATGTAACACAGACACCATGTCATGTTTCATGAGAAGACTACAAATTATGTGAACTAAACTAAGCCACAGTCACAACACTTTACACTGAACTCCAGGAGAAAAATGCAAGACAAGTCGAAAACAGTAGAAAAGCGCCAACGCAAAGGAAATGCAGATCTCTAAAGTCTTGACGTCAAGTCAGCAGTTGGGATGACCTCTGCTTGGCTGCCAGCTAACCCGGTGTGAGAACAGCCGTCACTGCAAGACGACTACATAAACGAACAGTGTCGCTTCTGATGCCGAGCTATCTGTGAGCTATGTCAGACAGAGGACACCCTGTACAGATTAATGTCAGCCCCTCCTCCATCATGCTGATCTTGACATCTGTTATGAGCAAAATGTACAACAGCAAAGTGGCAGACGGGGCACTGAACCGCTGGAAAATTCAAGCAAGCATTTTCAAATGAAAAGGACGGTACCTCGATTTCACTTCTAATTTTACACATGCTGGGTGACATTTTGCAAATATGAGTCCATGTGTAAATGCTGAATTATTTTTGGTTTGAGATTATGGTGCACCTGCCATGGTAGAGAGACTTTACTGAAGAATTTAAGATCAATATTTTGGTGGATTAACACCAAAAAAAAAAAAAAAATACATAAATAAATAAATTATAGAAACAGGTACTAAGCTCCCTCTATTTTTTTACATTCCCAGTAAAATTATAATATTCAAGATAGTTTTCTACTCTACATATTTTCTTTACGTAAGCAGCTAGATGACAGGTTTTAAGGGGTTAGAAGATGCCAGTTTGATTACTGCAAAACAAACACAGCTCTCAATATGAAGCAATAATAAAATTGGAAAAAAAAGATATACAAGTCTTTTTTTCCCCTTTTATTAAAGAGTTGTTTTTTTTATCTCAGTTTGTTTATTTTCTGGATTTATTAACAAGAAGGCTCCTAACATGTAACACATCGTCATTTACTTACAATCCAAATCTCAAAGAAAATGGCTAGATGTTGCACATTTCATTTGTATTATTAGTAAAGCAGACATATTCTGCTGGTTTGCTTTCCCACCAAAATTGTCCTTTGACATTAATGAAATACTTGTAATGCCTTTTGGTCAAAACAGCAAAGTGATATAGTATCAAAGCACCCATTTTCAACCATGTTATTACAACTCTGTTCATAGTAGCTGGTCTCGCGCTGGATTCGCAGGGCAGCATTGCACGAGTCGTCTTTATAGATTTTAAATGGGGTGACATCATCCAATCCCGAAATGAATTCTGGGTTGCATGTGCTGTGTTGATTATGTTGCCAGAAGTTGTGCGTTGAAGTGAGAAAAGTTTATAAAAACGAGTCCACCAATCAAGCTGCGATGACACCGCTACAGTGGTGAAAAGTGAAAGAGAGTCATTTTGACAACACAGAGCACAATGAAGGAAAATCTCACCCTTGCCGTCTAAAACCATGAAATTCACCTCTCCGTCTGCGCTTACGGCAAACACAACACACCCAAAACGAGCTGACAGATCGCCTGTGGAACACTGAGATCATCTCAGGCCATGATGCCAGTGTTGACCAGAAGCGTCAACCACAACTGTTGTGCGCTGCAACGCTCTTGTGTGAATCCAGCGTTACAGCATGGAGTCAACCACTGAGCCCCTCCAACCCTCTTGTCCAGTCCTTTTTTGCTTTTGTGTTTTGTTTTTGTTTTTTAATTTTATTTTCTGGCTAACGTCTTTACACTACAGCAAGTCCAGCACAATGAAAAGTTGGGTGAAGGGGGCTAGAAAAAGTTCTACTCTGTGATGTCACTGTACCTTTCAAATCTGTCAAGTTCACAAATGACATATCTTTACACTGAGAAAGCTAAAAAAATGTGACAGGATTATGTTAAATCAGAATTTTGGATTTAGTAGTCACTTCAGTTTACACTCTAAAGAGCACGATAATACGTCTTTAAAAATAGGGAGAATTCAGGAGACACTGTGTCTAAAAATAAAAAATAAAAATCATGTAGCCACTCACAATGAGATAACTGTTGAAAGAAAAGAAAGAAAAAAACTGGAGTAAAGAGCCAGAAAAGCAGCATTTTCTTTTGTAGGACTGAAAATTGGCTGAACATGTAACCAGAACTCCTCAAGAGGCTGTGTTGGAACAAGAACGTCAATCAGAGCTTTCTGCAAAGTTTGCAAGTGCGATCACATGTGCACGTCATGAAGCTCAGAGCTAAACACAAAGTCAGACATGTTTCTCATCTTACAACGGGGCCACCAAAACCTTCTCTATGAGATGGTTTGCATTGTTCTATAAACATCCGATTAACAATTTTACAGCCCTGCAAAAGTTAAGAATGATGGAACACAGAATTGGTGAACAAAAACTGACCTACCAGCTTTTGGCAGAACTTTGTCATGGGCTGCTGACATTTTTTTTTTTTTTTTTACCTATCAAAAATTCAGTTGATTAACAAACTCATGCCCTGGGCTTTTTAAAAAAAAAAAATAATAATAATAATAATAATTTAAAAAAATAAAAGAGATCCTCCTCTGTGTATGTGTGCAGGCTCCTGCTTACATCATAAACTGTACTCAGCATCTCTGTGACAAATGATAGAAATTCAAAAGAAAAGTCATGTCTTTGAACAGTTCTGTTAACTGCAATTAAAATGGGAGATTCTCACTGAAACAAAAATAAACTATGAACAAATAAACAATAATACTGCAAGAACAGAATCTGATCCTTTTCCAGGCAAAGTATAATCGGTTAGATCATACGATTCTGGCTTAAGAATGGGAATATAAAACAATAGAAATGTGGAGGAAACTACAGAGTGAAGTGAGACAAGCTGCAAGACCTGAGGAAGTGCTTGGCGTCTTTGTCAAAATGTGCTGCCTGAGTCAGGCACTTCCTGATAAACACTAAGAAGAACATGAAACAACACTAACAAGTCAGCTGACATGGTACAAGTAAAAGACAACTGCATTACTGAGCAATAATTCAGAAGACACGGGAGTGTTTATCTGTAAATCTAGGACAGGTTCAAAGAGGAAGGACAAAAAAAAAAAGCTCCATTATTAACACAAGAATAATGCTCTCTACAACCAAGTGCAATCAGTGCAAAGTTCAGGAGTGTACTGCTGATTACATACTGCCTTCATGGGTTTTTCTGTTGACAGTTTCTCATGTTATATCAAGGCTATTTTTGCCTGCCAGCGGCCCCTGCTCAGCACATAAGCACCACTGTTTACAGGGTGGGTTGACTGTGAGCCAGGAGAGACTCTGGCCCACAGTGCTCCACTCTCGCTGGGCAGCCCAGACGGCCCATTCATCCCCACCAGCTGGAAGGCACTCACAACCTCTCGGTTTTTCAAAGATGCTCTTAGTGGCACGCGAAGGACAAATAAGGCTTAAGTGATGAGTAGGATCAGACTCCCATTAGCTTGATCTGCACACATCATCATCATCATTATTATTATTATTATTCTGCCATCCACATCATTTAGTTTGTGCCATTTGTTACACATAGCCTATAAATACAGCACCTACTTCAAAAGAATGCCTTGAGAGAGGAAAAAAGAAACAAAACAAAAAAAAGAAACAGCAGAGCTTGCAAAGCTCGTGTTTTCAAATATCTAACATAATGTGACATGCTGTTATTCATTATGAGGCAATTTAAAGTTTGAAACTGGTATCACAAACCCACATAACAAAAGGACATGTCTTAGATTGTTAGCCTTATTTTTGTCAATAAACTTTCTCTGTGAACCAACTAATTGAATTATTTCACCATTTGGAAGAATTACATTATTAGAAGATACAAAAAAAGCTCACCTGCACAGGCACTGAGAAACAGCCAGTCTGTTTTCTTCATTCGGTTTCTAATCTGTTTCAACTTCTTAAAGTCGACCTCTTGCTCCTCCTTACTCACGGCTCCAGCTGCCAGCTCTATTCTCTGGAAATCCATTTTAACCTGGTCTTCCCTCTTGACCACTGGAGGCGATCTCCTTTGGCCCTGGCTTCCACTGCAAACACCCCTCCATCTCGCCACATCCTGTTCAATGATCAGGGGTGAGGGGTCTGCAGACTCTGGCAGCTCTATGGCTTCCTGGTTGTTGGGCTTGGGAAGGTCACACAACACACACTTTTTAGTTCTGGGCCAGTTCTGGTAAGTGCAAGCTGTACACGTCCAGTACTGCTGGTGGGTGTTGAGTCTGTTCCTGTCATTATACTCCTCACAGGTGTCCACGGGGGAGTGAACTGCCGGACGGCAGCCTGAAGTCTGTGGAGACTCAGTGGGGCTGCTGGTCCTCGGGCGCTGACACAGGCACTGTGTGCAACGAATTGCACGAGGCCAGTTCAGGTAGGTGCACATCTGGCAGGACCACTTATTAGCAATCTCAACCATGCTGGATGATCGGACTCTGGGCCTAGCACTGGAGTCAGGGCAAATGAGGAGGCTCTTTCCACTCTCAGTTCTGGCAGGATCCCATTCCAGGTTGGGATCCAGGTCAGGACTGTTTTTGTAAGGTTCCTCCGTGATGATGGGACCCCTCAGTCTCGGTGCTCGGCACATTGTACATTTGATTGCAGATGGCCAGTTCTCATAGGTGCAGTATTCACAGGCCCACTTCACCCTCTGTTCCGTCATTGTGGGTCACTTCTGGTGAGTGAAAAATCAATAAAACGTCAAGCTTAAACATTATACTGTATAAAATACACATCTAAGAGAGTGGTCTAGCAGTTCAATTAATTTGCATCTGGACGGTCATGGTCAATGACAAATTGGCAGCCAGAGACTTTGATGTGGTTTGGATTGCCTACCAGGTAGTCATTGTCAGGACCAGTAGTGAAGGTGGAAACCAGTCTCGATTTAATTCACATGACAAATAGCTGCACTGCGCTGATGTCTAATGATGTTCCAGCATTTAGCCTTAAATTGCTAACTGGCGAGCTAACCCTTTAGCATATCAGATTAGCTAACATAAACTTACCGAGTCAAGGGGCGCTTCGTAACTCGAATAAAGTGAGATATTTATGGAAATGTAAAAACAAAATATGTAAAACTCGTACCGTTTCGTGACTTTGTTCGTCTCTCTAGTGCTGCTGGAAACCACAACAAACCCTTCTTGTCCAGCCTCCAGCCCTCCTACTCCTCCTTCTCCTCCTCCTTCTCCTCTCCTGCTCAATCAAACCTTTCCCAATCCGGATTGTTTTGACTTCTTTCGTCTCTCACATGTTTACCTTTACGGACACGTCAACCTCTCACGGAACAAAGCGCACACTGACAAGGCCTTTAAGCTCCTCGAATCATGGTACAAATCCGCAGCTCTCCATGGTTTACACCGCCTCGGCCGAGTTTAATGGCGGCGACAGATAGACAAATGAGAGGCAGAGCCAAAATAAACGCTGGCCTGGCTACGTCATCAATCATCTGGCTGAACCTTCGATGCAATTGGATAAAAGGAAAATACTGTGATGCGTTCACAAAGCCTCGGAAGATTGTAGGGCTACTCGATGTTTATTTGATTGAAAATTTCTGAAAATACCAAATAATTCTTAAATTCTATCTGAAATTAAATAAAGGATGGGCGAGATTTAGCGAATGAAACCTTATTAATGTGGTATTTCCCGATCACAATACCTAAATGAACAACTTATTGGATATTTTTGTTTTTGCTTTCGCAACAACATGACATATATTTGGCTTCTAATCTAGCGTTCAAGTACCATTAGACATCTTAAATTTCCGGTGATGCAACATTGAAGGTTACAAACGTAATTATCAACTCGCAACGTACGTAATATATTTCCACCAGGATATATTAATGTTGGGTTTTTTTTCATGTTGAATTAGTTTTATTAACTTTTAAAAATCCATTCTAATTCATGATAAGCTTTTATATCGTTCAGCCTTCTTTGGTGGTAAAGTGTTTCTTGTTAATAGAAATTTTGTATCCATTTAAATGATCGATAACAAGAAATATAACCATTCAATTAATCTAAGCTGTGTTAAAAGACTTCTGACCTTAATGTCACACATTTTTTAACTTTATTTTTTTCAAGAATTAATTTATTTACTTATTTTACTTTATGTGCATACTTTATTTTTTCACAAATATGCCTGTTGGCATAATTGAAATACTAGTAACATTTATAATAACGTGGATATTTCCTTCGGGATAATAAAAGTATAATAAAATTTTAAAAAATAAAATAAAATATTGAATATGTTTCCTCTGATGCTTCACGGTTCAATGCGTCACTGTATGTGTGTGTGTCTCTATGTATGTGTGTGTCTTTATGTATGTGTGTCTTTGTGTATGTGTGTGTCAATAAAGTTTCCTCCAAAAAAAAAGCTACGTGAACGTTGGGCACACGCCCCCTTTCGAATCGTCAAGAGCGAAATCATGGCAGTTAACTTGCTACGGCTACACCACGTTGCTTTTCACGTTTTAAACGGGGAGAAATTGAGTTATGACCTCGTCTCGAAGTATAAGTTTAATTTGTTTGCTACCAGGGTAACTGATAGGTCCAGGCAGGTCGCTTTCAGAAAGGGGGCGGCTGTGTTTGTTGTCCACGAGGGACCAAGGAATAGTAATGTGGAAACGAATGAATGGCTGCTTGGTGAATCGCCTCGTGTCAACGTTGGGAAGCACCTGAAGGAGAATAATTCCCGGGCAAGTGTTTACGATGTCAGCCCACATCACCCGGTGGACTCCGTCAGCAACGTCTGTTTCGAGGTGGAGGATGTGGAAAGGTCATTTAAGGTTCTCCGCAATCTGGGCTGTAGTCTCCTGGTGCCCCCCACGACTGTCGAGGACGAGAATGGACTGGTCACCTACTCCGTGGTTAAATCGGTCGTGGGGAACGTGTGCCACACTCTCATTGACAAGTCAAAATATGGGGGAGTCTTTTTACCCGGGTTTAATACCTCAGAAAAGGATTGGAGCTTATTAGAAGAGGAAGATTCTTGTCCTATTACTCATTTTGATCACATAACTTATGCCTGTCCTCAAAAATCAGCTCACCAGGTCATGGGATGGTATGAGAAGATGTTTGGTTTCCGGAGGTTTTTCATTGTTGGGTAAGAAACTATTCATGGTTCAAATCAACATATACTCATTTAGAACTCAACATGACATCATTAATGACAAATATTTCTTTTTTATGTGAAGAAATGAAGACGAGGATGAAGGTTTTGTGGTACACGGTGAGGGTATTGGATTACGACTCACTGCCATGCAGTACTGGAAATGCAGTGAAGTGGGGATCGCCCTCCCCTTCGCAGATAAGAAAGAGCCCGATTGCAAGTTTGTCATCGCAGAATCACTACCTAATCAGGGTACTTGCATTCACTCCATCTTTCGATGCCTTTTGCTTATTCCATGTTTTGCTGTGTTCCGACTCATCCTGTGCTTCTGCGTATTTCAGGCCCCAACCAGGTGAAGACCTTTTTACAGCAGCATAGAGGGCCAGGGATCCAGCACATTGCATTGTACACTAAAAACATCATCTCGACGACACATGCAATGGCTGAAGCTGGTGTGCAGTTTTTCTCTCCTCCTCCTACCTACTACACCGAGGTTTGAACGATTCACATCAACTCATTTGCAAAAACAAAGACACAAATGGTCACTAAATTACTGCCAGAAATGGCCCAGGCTTTTCTTTGTAAGTCAAACTGAGTAACATGCAGTATGATTTTCATTACACAAAAAACATTCGGAGCTTTGGAGTTTGTTCAGGCAAATTTGCTCGCAACCCAGTAACAACAGCAGCCCAGCAGCAACATTTTCAACAGTTAAAAATGTATCCATGCAGATACATTTTTTTGAAATGATCAAAGATTAATGACTACTAAACTGTTGTGCCCCATATCTGACCTTTGTTGAAGATAAAAATGGCTAATGTTTTGAAAAATGCTTTAACAAAACAATCCAACCCAGTCTCAAAATGTCCTTGGTTGAGATAGTCAGTAAACAGTTTTTTTGTTGTTTTTTTTTTAAGTATATCTTTAGGAGTTACAGTTTTGTTTTTCTGTTAAGTTGTGGTAGTTTAACCTACTTGTCTGACACTGGGCAAAATATTTCTTTCCAAATTGCCTCAGCAGTTTTCTGAAGTCATCGTTCTTGACAAATTAGGTGCTCCTCAGTCCAGAGGCAGCAAAGGAGCCCCACTCCATACTGAGAACTTCCACCATCTTTAACTGAAGATATATATAGATACCTTTCTAAAAGAATTCCGCTCGAGTCCTCTTGGCCTTTGCACATGAAGCCTTATTTGGGTCAGTATGGGATTCCATGATACAAATACAGACTGAAACCACCTCTCCACGTTGCTGCATGTCGGTCGGCCTCAAGCTGTTTAGAATGTCCAGACCTCAATTATTTAGTTACTTCCTTGAAAGTAAAAGTAATGAAAGCACCATTTTATGGAAAGAGTATTTCTTAGATTTATGAGGTAACGTGACAAGGAGCTTTGATTTCTTTTTTTTTGTTCCTAAAAAAAGAAAATTGAGTTCATCAAGAAGGTTCTAATAACTGATGCTTGGAATGAATTTTGACTAGTTTTTTGTTTTGTTTTGTTTTTTTCTCCCTAAATGTCAATTTGCATTTACATCTAAAGATACTGTTTCTGTGCTCACATCTCAGGGCTGTGAGTGATTCGGACCCGCACTGTATTTGAAGACCATCATTGTCAGCAATTGTTGAACTCTCTCCGTGTGTTGTGACAGGTGGGAAAACAGCAGGAAATAGAGGAAGTAGGACACACCCCCCAGATGCTGGCGCAGCATGGCATTCTCCTGGATGCAGACCTGAACCAGGAGCTCTCATCACAAGGAGCAGACACTGAAAACAGAAAGTGAGGCACAGCCTGGAGCTGGAATCTCTCACCTCTTTTAAGCTCAACTCCTAAGGGTTTTTTTTTTTAAATCTTTTCTAAGAATTAAACGTTTGGGGTATTAACACTGCCATTGTGACCAATATGAAGAGTTTTATGACGTTTCCAAAACCAATTAAACAAGACTGTTAAACCATGTTTTAGGGATAAAATATATATTTAACAATGAAAGCTTGTGGAAACAGATGCTAGAAGCTGGAAGTGGGATCATTTGTAATTAAAGATCACAAAAATGTCTTTACCTTTGTGTTTTCAGATACCTTCTCCAGGTGTTCACCAAGCCCATATTTGCTGAGGACACCTTCTTCCTTGAACTCATAGAGCGAAAAGGGGCAACGGGTTTTGGCGAGGGGAACATCAAAGCTTTGTGGAGGTCCGTGCAGGCGTACATGGAGAATGAGATGCGAGGTTCACAAAGAGAGGAAACCCCAAAAAATGTGCAAACTGCTCAGTACTAATCACTCCACCTTTGGTTTTATTATCAGAAATAGACAGACAATTGCATGCTGTATTATTGTCTATCTTTGACCAGAACTAAAGAAAAAGAAGAAGAAAAACAAAGAAAATACTACATAGCAGATGTTGCATACAATACTTGAAATGTTATAACAAAATTACTTGTGCTGTAACTGTTAAAGAATGTATTTGTTACTGCTGTGACACTCCATGGTTTTTGCAGTGTGTGTGTGTGTGTGTGTGTGAGTGTGAGTGAGCTATATGTTTCAGTAACTTAAATTTTCTCAGGTAAAGTTTGCTAGTTATGGTTTTAATTTCAGTGCATGATTTGCTTTGCATCACTTTGTTACCCAAAAACCCTAAAAAAAGATGACCTAAGATCACTTGCACTCCAAAGAGTTTGAGGGGAAGCCCAGCAAATGGGAAAGAAGTTAAGAAAGAAGTCTGTTATAAAAATAAATACAGTTTCCCTGAAGTGGCAGCCTGTCACACTTGTTTTGTTAAATGATGCCACTTTTGTGTGTTTTTTTGTTTATGAGTTTGTTTGTTTTTAATTACTGAGCTTTTTCCATTAATTTTCAACACTGGTTTGGATAATCGTCTGCAAGAATTACTGCTGCTCTAAATGTTAACTATGATGAGCTTTCCAAAGACCAGCTAACGATCATCGAATACAGATGAGTTGAAGAGGAAAGCTGCTGTTATTATTGTTATCCTTATTATTATTATTATTTACACCTCTGTCATCATGAACACTGAGATCTCAGGGAGGTGGGATGGGCGACCTTGTAGGATAGGAGACACTGGGAGTATCGTGTTTTTTGAGACATGCCTGCAGGAGTATGTTCTGGACTCCAGCATCTCTCTACATGGATTTCAGACAGCACAGCTGGTCTAAGACAGACCCACAAAAGTGGGACTGAACTGCTTTCAGTACTTGTTTCAATTTTCTATATGCTGCCCAGTCTGAGTTCATCTGTGTTACCTGTTGACAATGACTGTGATGTCATCAGCATAGTTGTACCGAAGAGACAAACACTACACTGCAATGCATTCATGATCTTTAAAGATACAAAAAAATAGATATATTAATAAAGTATTAATTAAATTCAAAAGACAGTCAAACGAAACAGTCTTTGTGTATTTTTTTCAAAGAGAAATCTTATTACTACATTGTCCCACAGTTTGAAACTTAAAAATACCTTTGGGTTGTGTCATTAGAGTGGTTTTACTTTATGTGAAGAGGTAACACCTGGCTTACCTCTCCTTCCTAGCATCTATGGAGTCAGAAAAGCAGGTAAATAATATTTTTAAGATCTGAAAGTGTATGAGCAAAACCTACAGAGTAAACTAAAAACGTCTCTTTTTTCCGTCAACTTTGCCCCCCCTCCACACACACACACAAGTTCATGCAGTAAAAATCAAAGGTTTTGGGAACTTTTAAAAGTGAACTTTTACACCATTAGGTATACAATTATTCTCCATTTCGAAAACAACAGTCAAATACTTTTGGATTTTGTAAAGGGAGTTTCTCAATGCACTCCTCCAACTGATCAACTGTTTTATCTTATCGGTAAAGTAAGCTCAAGCTGTGGAAAGAAAAAACTAAAGGCCAAACTATTGGAAGGCTTTTGATACATATGCGGTATGGCATAATACTATTGAAATATAATACTACTGGATATATGAAAAGATCCATCATGCCTTTAAGTGCTTTTACATTAGGTATCACTGTGCAGAAGGTCAAAGTACTGCAGGTTCTCATTTTGAGGCTTCTCTCCCCAGACAACACACCCCCACAAGCCGTTGCTGGACAAGCAGCTGTTCCTTTTTCAGATGCTGAGGAGGTTTTAGTTATGAGCACGCTTTGGCAAAGACTCGGCTTTTGAGCCTCTCAGAGGGGATCTTCAAACCCACAGAGATGTGCCAGTTCAATTAACTTGGCTATGAACGTTATAGACGAGGATTAGTTGGATAGATGAGAAGCAATGAAATGTAGATGGGAGTTCATAAAAGCCATATGCTCTTTTTTTATGTGCTGACTGTAGTTACAGTAACCCACAGAGTAACACCAGAAGGCAATTTCAACAACAGGCTATGAAATGTCAGTTTGAAACCCGTGTACTTCTGCAGCTTGACAAATGGTGTCAGTGTTTTTCTTTAAATCAGCAGTCACTGTCTTGAGCAAAACTGCATTTTTAGATAAACAAATATGTTTTTAGAGCTCATGCTCATAAATATAGTAACAAATAAACTCAAACAGAGCATGTAGAATTGATACAACCTGTTTTGTGAAACAAAAATGCACTTGAGACTGAACATGGTTAAATATTTTTACTGCCTTAGTTTGAAATTATGAATGAAAAGTAATTTCTACATGTGGGTATCTGAGGAAATGTTATTAGTGATAGAGAGGATAATCTGTTCATTAAAGTTGAAAGGGATGGCTCCTGTAACAGGAGTCCTTCAGCCATCTGTCTCCAGCTAGTGTGAACCACAGATGGCACACAGAATTCTGCATGGGGTCTCTGGACGATCACCTCCTATTTGCTGTCAACCATGTGTAAGCCACAGTTACAATGTCCAGCTCAGAAATTATGAAAACAAGTTATGATTCATGTTTCCTTACATATAGATTTAAACACACTTTAGTTTCCGCTTAAACTAGTGCACTATGATTGGTGGATACTGCCCCCTATGGTTTTGAATGTTACAACACAAACGTACAAACTTCTTGAACTGCAAAACTTCCATACTCTATGCTATAATGCAAGTTTGCTTGACAATCTACTTTGTAAAGAGTAAAAAACATGTGATAAAAATTTACAGCATCATATCCTATTGCATGTTTTTACTTGAAAGGAACAGGTGCATTCCTATGAAGAGAGGGCTTTTGGTAGAGACAAGTTACTGCTGACACATTGCAGTCCTCATAGTGTTGAAGACAAATCCGGGGCGCCCTTTAACTCAAAGGCAGACAGTCTAAGACCGAGGAGGACACTCTGACAGTATGGGGCAGATTAGAAGCACAGAACAGATGTTATTACTTGATTAACAATAGTGTCAGCCAGGGGTGAGCCTCAAGCTCCCCACCCTCCTGAGCCCCAGCGTGGTACCTTCTGTCCACACCAAGTATATTAACTTACTTTATGGTGTTAGAAAGCATAATTCATTTTCATCGAAAAAGTTCTGTGCAATAACTGTTGCATTTATCTTTCTGTCATTATAATCAGGTAAGTTATGTGGGTTCACAATATGCACATAGTTTATCACCAGGAAAAAAAGGATTGATGATAAAATAACACTAATATTGTGGGCATGTCAGGATATGTTCTACTGTATTTGGAATTAGTATTTGTGAGGGTATATTTATGAGTAATTAAACCTTTAAGGTCAAATAATAACTCACTTCACATTGATGTACTGTACATTATTGTGACTTCTGGTCCTGGGAAACATTTGTTTGTGATAAATAAAGTAGATAAAGTAGATAAATCAAGTAGTTATGTGTCTAATCTAATCACTTACACACGTTTAGTATGTTTTCGTATAAACCCAATGTGTATTACTGCTTGTCTTTAATATACACTTTAAAAACTGATAACTTTTCATTGCTTCAGGGTGGATTGGACCACTAGTTCTTAGCGCGGGGATAGTATATTTTAGAAAAGCATACCAGATATGATTATTTAACTTTTAAGTAATCAAATATCAGATAAATTGGGATAAGTCTTTTGTAAAAGTCAAATAATACAAACAATCGAAGTCAAAAGACATATTTCGTGTTGTAAATGTTCCGTTGTCACCCCCCGTCCCCTGTCAAAAGTGGTATCGCTCGTGTATGTTGTAGCGTGTAGTGTTGTCGGACAGTAGTGCACTTACTGGGGCAATAATATAGTTTGCAGGAGGACTTGAAGAGAGCTGCTCGTCATTGCTTCCTGCCTGGTCTTTCTGCTAAAACAAGACTCAACATGGTTAAACGAAACTAATCGGCTCGTAGAGTTGCTGGAGATCCGATCTTGATGCTCGTGAGTAGTGGTTTTTAATCAAATCACAACTTTCTGCTTTAGCTAACTTACAATACCATCTGTAGTCAGTTCAGAAAGAGTGAAGGCTGATGCTCTCATGTCGTATAAAATATCTGATGCGCATGAAGGGCGATTTGTTGTTGTTGTTTTTATTGTTTTGTTTTCCCATGATGACAAGCTCGATTGGAAGTGCGTGTTATCGGAGGATACTGAACACAACTTCAGTTATTTAGTTAGCTTAGCAACTTTTTTCTCATGTTGAAGTGCCTCAGAAGCGCCCCTTTTGTTTTGTCAGGGTTAATACTTATAAATATCACTCAAAACGATTATTGTCAGCCCTTTCTCTCTTTTGTCTATCAATATTTGGCTGAAGTTGATTGAAAGACACTATATGATGAAATGTTCTTGAAAAGCTTTTAGTAATACTTGTTTTTCCCAGCTGTGCTTGAAGTATACTTGGTTTATTTGACATTTTAATTGTAAGTGAAATCAGATTAAGCCCTAAACTGTTGGGTCAAATATATTTTATTTGAATTGGCTGAAGATCGAGTAACACTGAACTCAGTCTGGTTGCTTTCAAGGCAAGGCATGTCTGGGGAGATGTTTGAGGGCAAATGTATAAGCCCTTTTAATAAATGGTAATAACTGATAACCACTGGATGCTCACTCCACCAAGTTTCCCTTCTTTTTTTTTTTTTTTAAATCAGTCAGTGCCAGTGCACTGGAACATAGGTTATGGCACAAGTTCACATTGGGATCATAAACACAGGAACTTGTTGAACCTGAATTATATTGTCTAGTATCTCATAAAAGGCTGGCATAGGCATATGGTCAAATTATGAGGCTTACTCTTAAGTGGCAAATTTATCATTTTTCTTTTGGTGCATGTAAAGTCAGTGTTGTATGATTAGCAGCTTGTGCCCCATCCGTCCAATTCAAAATCCTGTTTCCTCTGTGGTCTGGATGTGTAACATACTGCGAGCTGCCGTCACACTAAGTTTTGTTGCCAAACTCATTTCCCTTTCATGAGGGATTTTGGAAGAGGGGTTTAAGGGACTGTTTGTGCTGGTTACTTGGACAAGCTCAGTTTTCAGGGCCTTTTCTTCTGAAACTGAGAGGCATCCACCTGGAAGGCTGGCACACTTGTATGGAAACTCTTGAACATTTTAGCTCAAGTGTTAAGGGGGGGCTGTCTATCAGGTCTTGCAGATGATTCCTCTTTCCCTTTCCATACTACTGCAAATATTTGGACAAAGTGACCTTATTTGCATTAAAACCCCATCATGACATTGTCTGCTTACCTGGAAGAAAATGTTCATTGCTTTCTGGTCTTTTTGTGTGTATTGTGCAGTGTTCTGTCTCAAATCTATGTATGTGACTAAAATGGAGCCAAATCTGCTAGGTCTGACCTGCTCTTATTTTAGTCCATTAACATGCACTGCTGTTCTTCTGTGACTATTGTCTTCAGCCCGGTGTAATTAAGAGACTTGGTCAGATTTAGTATTCAAGTGAACAACATTTCTCTCCAATTTGGACAGGTTTGTTGAAAGCCTTGATTACAGAGCTCAACAAAGCTCTTGTTCTGGACAAATGTATACAGTGCAAGTGATTATGTATGAGATAATTAAACGGCAGGCCCGCTTTAAAACGTAGGCCTCCCTGGCTGCCATGCATAGCCATGCTGAGCTTTTGTGTTTATGGTAAGTGGGCAGCTGCATGCCTGTGAGACCTTGGCTGTACCCCAGGCCCTCAACTGAGCCTGATAACTACTATTGAAGCCTCCCAGCCATGCTCATTTCTGACTATTCACTCGCTGTTTTAAATGGAGAGAGCCGCCTGTGTGACTTAGTCCAATTTCTATAAAAATGTAGACAGCTGTGGGCCAGCCAGCACCTTTTTTAATGAGTTTCATAAATTTCTTTTCAATCCTTCAGCCTGAACAGTACTTAATGCCACCTGCCTTGAGTAATAATACCAACTTATAAACCGTCAGATTCTAAAATCTCATGATCTACACTGTCAAATGCAGGTTCTGCAGAAATAACACTATTTCTTTCACCTTTTGAATTATCTGATCTATAATATGTTATATCCACATATCCAACCTTTACAACCCCCCTTCCCTCCCAAACTGCTCAATATGAGTCCAAATATTGAACCTGCATGCAACTCGGCACCAGTAGCTCAGGGTTACAGGCTTTTTTAGGAGTATGCATATTTTCCCTCAGGGAATTTTTTTGCATAAGAGGACAGCCAAGCCTTTACCCAGCATTCTTCTCAACTGTACTGGAGTACCGAAGAGCAAAAGTCTCTGTTAGTTTTGAAAACAGGCCATCTCAGGTGCTTGAGAGATGCTCTCATTATTGAGATGACCGCAGTCCAGGGATTGTTGAGAGTAGGACACGTTCTTTCAGGAATCCCAAAGGATAATGTCTACAAATTAAGCTTATTATCTCAACAGCTTTAAGTTGAGTTTTATATTTCATATTGCAGCTTCTTAATGAAAAATGAAGCAGTGTGATGCAAAAGAAATTATATATATATACAGTGATATTATAAAGTGGTTCATTTTTGTGATATTCACTAGCCTCTACAAGCAATTAAATCAAGCGGTGTCGTTTCCATCAGCTGTCCGAGTGCTATAAACAGATTAGTATTAGCCCTAATTGTCAGTTAGACACAAAGCTGCCAAATCCTTATGTAATGGTGGCCTAACTCGAGGGATTACAGTCTGGGAAATGTATGGAAAAGCTGCTCAAATCAGAAAACGGCGTGTCGAGCACGAACTGCATTTTCGATAGTTATTGTAGTTTCTGAGCTGGGAGTCTGCTCTCTTTCTAGACTTGATTGCAATTTCCAAGTTCTAGAAATCCTACTGTGGTGTCTTGGAGAGAAAATAGTGTAGGGTCTCTGCTGGTTTAGAAAGCAAAGCTGACATTTAGGCAGATTCTGCTTTAACTTGACCCAGTAAACTATGCGGTTTCCTCACTTGTCCTATATGTCGTGCGGTCCTGTATTGCATTTATGCATTGCAACAGCCTGATGTGACGATGCTTTGAGAGGCTTAAAGTGACCACAAAGGAAGCGTGGACTAAGATCAAGCTCACTCAAGGCAGTGTTAGTCTTGTGTTATGCAGGAGGGCTTGCCTGCGCTGCAGATTGCTACAGTCAGAAGCCTGTTTGCGTGTGATGGAAAGCCATGTTTGAGGGAAATGTCCTTCCCCTTCTTCAGAGATTAGACTTCTCATTTGTCATGGTGGCTGCTGCTTTATACCCGATAAAGCACTATCAGTCTGCAGAAGTGTAGAAACTCCCACTGATTCCAGATAATGTCAGCATCATTATGGAGGTGACCGGGGTTTGTAACATCAAAAAAAAAAAAGAAAAAAAGAGGGATGCGGGGGGTGCTTTCTTCCATGTTTGGGGTAGAAATTCAAAATGCTTCAATTGTCAGATTATATAGCTGGGTCTTTGAACACAGCGGTGCATGCTGTATGAGGTGAGAAGTTGATGCATATCCCGCTACATTTGCTTTCCAGGTTTGTCTGTGGAAGAAAAATCCAACTTCTCTTAGCCAGCTGTTCTCAACACACTCTTTTATTCATGAACAGACGTGAGTTTGAATGGTTTTTCAGAGGCTGTAGGGCTAGGTTAGGCCTTTTGTAATTGTGTGTTCAACTTTTGTCATGGAATCGAGGAATGTTTATAATTATGTTATAAACCTCGCCCGTCGAAATTGTTCAGTTCAGATTTATGTGATTTTTAAAAAGCCAGAGCATGAGAAAGATGATTAAATTGTGTGCAATTTTCTCTAAATGAACTGGGTGTTGTTTACAATTCGGGAATCAAGAATGTCAGGCAACATTTAGTCTTTTCATATCTCTCCAGGGGAAGAAAAGCATCATTTAGTGTCCTCTTTGTTTGAGTAAACTTCATGTTAAAGAGATTTATTTTGGTCTGTGTCAGTGCCACATGTGCGTTCACATCCAGGCCATTAAGGATAATAAATAAACAACTGTTTGTTCAAACCCAGCATATCTATAGTTTTCTCACAGATCTCTTTGCTTGGACTCGGTCACGCTCATTATGATCTGGCCTGACCGAGTCCAGCCTCAAGCTTGGTTTTGTTCTGCTTCCACAGGCCACAAGTTAAAAGCTGCAAGACGTCCTCGAGTGGTATCAACGTCTTTGAAGATCTCCGCCGAAGACGCCCTCGTGTTTAAGTTGTTTTCCTTGATGTGATAAGTCTTTAGTAATGGAAATCATATGCTGAATGCGAACACCACCTCTAGCGTGTCTGCTCCCGCAGGGTCTTGTGATGCTGCTGCCCCCCTCACACACAGAGTCTACTTACTCAACCACCCGCAACCTCTGATGTCGCCTGTTTTGTTTCCCACGGTGTCTCATCTTCTGCACAGAGCGCTCTTTTGTTTAATGCACACCATCTCTTTCTGTTCCCCTTCGTCTCCGCCTGCAGTTGTTGTCATTTAGACACACACCCTCTGACCTTGCAGGCATCACACGACCGTCTTGTGTCCACTTTGTTCCATTCCTTTACCTGACACAACACCAAGTGCAGCTGATAGTGTGGTAGTAGACTCCGGTGACGATCATATAGATCCATGTCTGCGCTTAATCAGCAGTTTGACTGTAACTGTGTCGCAGCATTAATGTGAAGAGGGTTGTTTTGACAACCGCAAGGTCAGCTATTCCCAGCCAGCCCCTGAGGAGTCAGTTACACAACTTTGACTTTGCTCTGTTGGTCTACTAGTGGAACACTTGGGAGGAAATTTGCTTTCTCTTCCACATGAGCAGGCGAGAAGACAAGGTATAGAATTCTGCTTTTGGTGTTGCCCTGGAGGTAGCCAAGCGGAAGTGAAAATTCCCTGGTGCCACTTTAACTTTTAGACTGGCACAGGACAGCACAGGCGACGCCTTGTCAATCAAAGCGTGGCTGGGAATGTCTCTGCACTCAGCTGAATTAAAAAAAAAAGTTGTCAGACCATTGACCTCTTTTGAATCTCAATTATCTTCTGGGTCACTTGATGTCAAGACAGAATCGTGAAGGAGCTTCCGATCCGAATCTGCCTGTGCATCTGTGTCTGCTGAGGTTTTTGGATTTTATATATTCATACTATGGGTGAAGGTTAAGAACTACTTTTATGAGGGAAAGCAGCGGCTGTCGGCTTTGGTCCCCAGCAGTTCTAATGCCAACACCAAGTACAGACAAAGAAAAATGTCAACCTACTGAGTTGACAGAGACGGGCTTTTGTCTGAGTAATGCTTTGAGTCTCAGAAAGTTGTTCAACCATACAAGTATGGAGATACTAAACATGATCAGTCCAGATTTTCTAATAACTTTATTGGTTATGTACGCTGGTGATCCTCTTATCCCCATCTTTGTCATAGCAGCACCACAAAGCTGACTTTTTCATGATAATTTTTTTATAATGATGCACATTAGTAAACCTTTTCTGCTATATACGATAATCAGTCATCCAACTTACTTTTTGTCAAGAACTTTGCTTATATGTTTGAATTAGCATATTATGATGCCTACTCTTGTCGGCCTACTGGCAAATGTGAGGTACACATTCACTGGACAAAATAATATAACTGTTTTAACCTTTTGAGTAGAACATAGTATAATCATTTTGTAACATTTTCAACTAACTCAGTTCAGTTAGTGATCAAATATTGCTGAACCGATGATGTTCCAGTCGTCTTCTGGAGTAGTGTGGGGCTGGGTATTCTTGAATCAGTTTGATACGTTTTCACAAAGTGCCAGTTACATTTAGATTACAGTTTGATTGTGTTCTGGTCAGTTGGGGATATTTCTTTAATAATCCCATTTTTCTTGGATATGAAGAAGAACCAGAGGAATACATAAAAAGGTTACAGGTATTTCTTTGTACCTTTGTACCAATGTGATTACAGTGTGGGTTTCAGACGTTCAGTCGTCATAGCAATAAACAACCAAACAAATTTCCTCCTTCTCACGTGTTGAACAAGTAAGCTGGGTGTTTTGACGTGGCCCCGCCCCCACGTACGATGTCTTTGGCTAGTACCAGCTGTGTAATTGCAATTTGATTGGCTGGACCTGAAACGTTCAGCTTCTCTCAACCTCTGAAGGGAGCGACACTTGGACGGCGATGCTATGGACCAACAATTCCGTTTCGCAACGCTTAATCTTCCCTTAAGTCATAGGACACCTTTGCTTTTGATGCTTAAAAGAAACAGGAGTGTGCAAGGGGTAAATAATAGTTATACTAGTTCACACTTGTTGCTTAAATAATTTCACTATGTGGTAAAACAACTGAAGAAAGATCTTCCTTTAAAAAAAAAAAAAAAGTCTTACCAGCTGCTAAGTTTTTTAGTGTTGGTTATTTTATCTGAAAGCCACCACAGAAGTTCAAAGTTTTCAATGCACAAAATATAACAAATAGCACCAGAAGCAGAAGCTCTGCAACTACATCAGCATTCACAAGGTGCTTTAACTGTGAGCTGACTCACCTGAGCACGTGGATGTGCTGATGTTCCTCCCTGGAAATACTGAAGTTTTAGCTGACTTAGGTCTATGTGAGCTTGGATGGAAGTCAGACTGGGTGTTGTGTGCATGTGAAGAGCCTTTTGGCAATGTCAAGCTAGACTGAGTTTTACTCTCAAAGTGTTTAAGAGCTTAGGTTTGGGTGTTTTATGTAATTACCGAGTCAAACAACCTTTTTGTTTGTAATTAGTGCTTCAGATTTTCTGTTTATTGTGACATCGCAGGCCCAGATGAGAATAGAGTTATCCAGATTCCCCATCATCATGTGTGATTTCATAACACGCTGCGTTTGTTGTACCTCTGAAGTGGGTAGCACAAACCTGCGACTCTGATTTCAAAAGAAAAGAGGTGCTTTTGCTCTGTATCCCCGAGGTATCTTCACTTAACATGGATGACTCAGACATTTTATGAGGACCACGGGAAATGGTGTCAACTTCTGAGAAAATGGCAATAATGTGCCTCCTTTAAGCATGACTCCCTTCTTTAACAACACTAGTGGTGCTACAGTAGTAGTTAAAGATATAAAAAAAGTCAATAAAAGTCTTGTTTCAAGAAAATTAGAACACTATTTAAACTTTTTTGCTAGTTTTAAGAATTCCAGTCAAGAAATGTTTTGGTACCCCACTGGCAAAGACATCTTTGCTTAATATAAAACATCCATCCATCCATCCATTTTTCTATACCCGCTGAATCCAATTACTGGGTCACAGGGGTCTGCTGGAGCCAATCCCAGCTCATTGCAGGCAAGAGGCAGGGGTACACCCTGAACAGATCGCCAGTCCATCACAGGGCCTAAAATAAAACAATACTTCCTAATATTTGTGAATTTGAGGTAAATGTCCCTTTCTAAATATTATATTAACTATATTATAATTGTTATTGTGAGCATATTAGCATGCTAGTATTTGCATGAAGCATGGTGTTGTAGATTTTGAACTCTGTAGACATTTTTGAGGGTGAGACAAATTGCAGACTTGTCACAATGACTCTCCATGTCAATATTAGATACCTAAGCGGTTTCCAGTAAATAACTCTTTACGGGGTTCCCCAAGTCCTGCTTCTACACTGATGTTGCTTCTCAGAGCCTCCACCCAGCGAGGCTGTTCTGCTCCGTCATCTGCTTATATGGTAGACAGAATGTCAGAAATGTACTGAATTCTAATCTTGCGCTCATCTTTGTGTGTCAGCTCAGGATCAGGTCAAGGAGTGAAGCACATTCCTGCAGGAGTCGAGGGCTGCTGTCCTGAGCTTCTGAGAAACCAGCCTGCTCACGCCGTGCCCACCAAGATGGCTTCCAGCTTAGACTGCCATTACTGGAACGGCTCAGGGCAAGGATGTGTGTTGCAATGGTGATCATTTACAAGAAAACACTGGAAAAGAAGGGCGGTGACGATGTAACATCCCCACGTACAGACTTGAGCCCGGTGAGAGGTTATTTTCTGCTTGTCTGAGCATTTTATTTTTTATTTTTTTACTACGTCCCATTTCAGCTTTATCATTTGTAGCTTTGTCAAGAAGCTTCAGTGATGAATTAGGAAACTGGCTTCCCAGTCATCAGTCCACTTCAGTTATGGCTTTATTTTCCCCCTATTTTCTCAGTTTTAATCAAACAATGAATTCAAGGAATAAGTAATATAAACCAACAGGAAGTGATGTCAGAGGAACGATGCAGGTTTATGTTACTAATAATTGCATCATAATGGCTAGCAGGGTTTAAATCCGTGTCCCCCCTTCACTCACACTGACAATGGAGTATTTTAGTTTCAGTAGGCTGACCGGCTCTGACTCATTTTCTAATCTGCAGTCATACACAAGAAGCTTTCAGTCTGCTGACTATACGCAGCGAGTGAGAAAATTCCCTTCACGAATGTGGAGCGACTTTGGCCTCGTCAGTCTCGTGAAATGAAATCATCGTTCTCCAGGGCCGAGCATCAGTCTGAGCTCTCTCCCTGTTCATGACTTGCTTTAGAGCCATTTGTAAACACACCAAGGCTTAATTTCCAATGTTTCCTGATTTGTTTTTTCTTTCTTTCTTTTTCATTTTTCATTAACTGTTATTCCTAAAGCCTCACGTTGATATTATTTCGTGGCTTTTTGATGAGTGAATCTTTTGATTTATTACCACAGCTCCAGGCACAGACCATGAGCCAGGGAGCGGCACTTTTCTCTTGTGGACTCATGGGTAAGAATTTTGTAACCAGATAAAATTAATCCCTGAACAAGTGAGGTGAAAAAGATCTTCTATCCCCATTAACATAATGTACTTTATTTTCCATCACAAACTTGCTTTTAGAAGCCTTAAAGGGCCTGTTGTAATGTAAGACTACTATACTGTTTTGTTGAGGGCAGCATGGACTTATGTGAAACATGTCAGACATGTGCATCTAGCCTTCATAAATGTATTCAAGCGACTGCATGTTAGTGGTTTATCATCAGCAGGTATCTCATGGCACTCTGCCACACCTAAAGCCTATAAATACTTCTTTTATGATTACTTTAGCGTTGCGGTAATAGTCTTTCAAAGTTTTCTTTAGTACAAGACTAAATGTGTGATTTTTCCTGGAGTAACTTGACAGCTGTCCACAACACAAGAAAAAGTCCTGGAAGGGAATGTTGGTAGCCATACCAGCAGGCCTTTTGTTCTTTGTTCTGTATCGTAGATGGTATTTTGGGGATTTTATCTCCAGAGAAGAATAGACCTTCTACATACCAGGAGTGGGCCGCTGCTTCTGCGTTTAGCAACAGACTCAGACTTGACTTGCCAGTTTGGTTGGCCAACCTTTTTCAGAAACGGAATAACTTCTCCTGTGACGGTAACGGCCAATTTCCTCATCTTAGCTGGAATTGGTCCAAACTGTAGCAATGATTCAATGACTTGAGGACAAGTGTGTATTTTTAGCATCGGTTAGCGTCAACACAAACTTCTCATAATGGGCCGCGACTCAAGTGGGGTTCTTATTAGTAGTCCATGATGATGCCTCTAAGCCCTCATAGAGGACATTCAACTAAACTTTACTGCTTTTAAAAGCATTGTGCCAAAGATCCTCATGTTGTTTGCTGTTCCTCTGCAGGAGCTTGCTCACTACTGCAGAGCAACACATTTGTGTTTACAAAACTTCCTATCTGATATTGGTGACAGAATTTAATACTTGATTAATATACAGAGCTTCAGAATACTGATATAATGATCCATACCTTGGGACTGGGGTCTTAAATTAGGGTCTTTTTAAAAATGCGATCCATTACAATGAATCTGTTTGTTGCAGAGGCAAGCCGGTGGCGGGAGATGGGTCACAGCTGTGCAATACAGCAGCAGCCAGTTGGGACCAGCCTGGAGAGCCTGTGGGATGTCCTGCCCGAGGTGCAGAAAAGTTCTACCCACTGGGGCTGGGATGTGGGTTCCGCTTCAAGCACAATCACCAGCTTGTTACAGGACCTCAACCTGGCTGAGGCTGCGTCGTCACACCCCGCCGCCCCCCCCAGCAAACGGCAGTGCCGGTCCCTGTCCTGCTCGGATGAGCTCAGTGGTTGCCGCTCCACCTGGCGTCCTCAGGGCTCCCGGGTGTGGACAGCCGTGGAGAAGAGGAGATGCCACAGCGGAGGCAGCGTCCAGCGCAGCAGCGTCGGGAGCCAGCACCTCGGCTTCCCGGCCATGCAGCGCAGCTCCAGTTTCAGCCTGCCCGCCCGCTCCAACACCCTGGAGCCACCCTGCTTCTCCCAGCGCCTACCATGGCCTTCTGCCTTCGCCTGCCTGACGCCCGCGTCCTCCTCCACACCCCTGTCCTCCAAGCCTTCTGCCCAAGCCCTCTACCTCTCTCATGAACAAATTTGCCTCCCTGAGCCTCGTGGACCTTCAACCCCCAGCTCCCCGGACTCCACCCCAGAGCTGGAGCGCCGGGGGGGACAGGGAGGTCTCTCCCGTAGCCGCTCACAGCCATGCGTCCTCAATGACAAGAAGATTGGCGTGAAGCGCAGGAGACCAGCAGACACGCACAAACAAAGGCCCTCACTGGATCTGGCAAAGATGACTCAGGTTGGTGCCGAATGTGTCATGTTGTAAATCAAAGTAAGACATTGCTTGAATCACGTTCAGACAAGAACAAAACACATTAATTCAATTTTTTTTTTTTTTACCAGAGAAATTTAAATATGGCTTTTAATTATCAGTTGAACTGACGAAAGCCACCTTTTGTCCAACAAATGATCTCCGTCAGGGATATGACCATTACAGCTGGAAGCTCTGCTAAGTTCATCAGGCTGTGTAACATTTGCTCGTTACACTCTGTTGTTGAGGCAATTTTCTCCCACTGTGTCGGGTAAACAAACACTTCCAGTAAAGGTCATGCCATTGTGTTCGTTCTCCCTCAGCGTACCTCAGAGTATTTCTGCAGGCATTGTCATTAAAAGCAACTGTTCATCGATGCAGGCCTGCTCAGGGTCACATTCCATTATGTGGGTGTGTATTTCCAGAGGATAGAGAAAGGGGGGTGTGGGCTGCTAAATGTGCTCCTGGAGGAAGATAGTTTGATCAGTGCACAAGTTTATGTGATCGTCAATGTATTAGTTGAGTTTCTTTGTTTTTTTGCTTAATGTGTGTTATCTTATAAAACATTTGGGTTAGACTGATTGCCTCTGCGGTTGACCGTGTCTCACCTGCAAATCCCGCCAGGCGTTTTATCTCCTTCGTCCCACATTCACAGGGATAGACACACACACACACACACACACACACACACACACAAACAGTGGCATGTTGCTCATGCGCTGCCTGGATCATAAACGCTCAGCTGGACTTGGCCCCTCTGAGAAAGTCAGTCGGAGCTCATCGGCGTTTAAACAACAAGTACTGCTGTTGATGTGACCAGCAGACCCCACGTGAGCCTAAAACAGAGAGGTCAGCGTAGAGAAAACAGCCCCAGGCGACGCATCCGACACCATTTTCACTGAACAGCGTCAGGGTGCCGAGCTTGTTAGTGTAGGACTTTTCCCGCTGTTTGTGTATTGTTATTCTGTTCGGAAGGATCAAAGAGATTTTTAAAAAGAAGAGAGAGAAAAATAACTTCTCAAAATCTCATATGACCATAAACATCCTGATAATTCTCAATAAATAATAATAGCACCAACTCGGAAGAAAAAAAAAGGAGTTCCTTTTAGAACTTTGAAGTGATAACGGAGCAGGCTCACTCGCTACTTTATAGTACTTCCCGTGTACCGGCCTATCAGGACTCAAAGTCACCTTACTATTCACAGACTGCTCACAGTGCAGCGTGCGTCTCCGAAGTGTCCTCTCATCCACAGGACGCAACGGTGTAATTTACTTGGAGAGAAACCGCTACCCTCTGCATGGCTTACCGTAGCTCCGTGAATGTCAGTGAGCCGAGTGACTGTGGCAAAGGAGGTACTGGGGGGAGAAGGAGGAGGGGTTACGTGTGTGTGTGGGGGGGGTGGAGGGATATTGATTTCTGTATATTCAGCTCAGTGGGTGGATTGCTGGCACAACCGCACCACATGAGTTATTGATCAGATTTTATAGATGGAGAGTCAAGGTCATTATGGATGAGGAGTCCTTCCTCTCAGCTGCACTTTGTTTTTGTTAACGCTGATGCCTCTGTTCTGCTACAGTCCGGGCTACTTGCCCCCTTATCAGCCGGTCCCGTGGTGGGGGCCGGTAGCCTGGCTGCAGAGACTGAAGTGCTAAAGCTGTAGGCAGCAATGTGACACTTTCCTGGTGCTGACAAATGTCTCTGCTTGAGCAAAGCCAAGAAAAACAGCAGGGTTCCCTTTGATGTGGTGCTAACCAATGCGAAAACTTTTCTCACTGCCGTTGGATTCTAACTTCACAGTTTGCTTCCCTTCAACTCCACCCATACACATAGTTCTGACTACTTTGGACTCCGCTTCCAGTCTGAGTGAATGTTTGGATCAAAATAGGAGGTGAAACCTTTAGTCAACCAACAATTATTTGGAAACAAATCTCATAGAGGCTGAATTTGTTTTTAGTTTTTTAAGCCAAGCTTGTCAGTAGAACAAGAGTCTTTATATATATATATATATATATATATATGCTTTATCCCTTTTAAGAGGACTAGGGTTTCTGAAAAAGTTCATATAATAGTTATATTTCTCTAAAGCCTTTACCCTTTAATGTAGCAATATACCCATAAAAGCCATTTCAGAACTTTCAGTTATTTTTCTTGTTTCTTAAAAAAATGCATATCAGCTTGAAAAGAAGTATGCAAATGTTGCTCAAGGTCTGAGAGGCATGTAAATGCATGCTGCGTTTAGTCTTGATAGGTCAAACCTGTAAAAACCCATCTCTGCTCATCAAACTGAACATTTAAAGTTTTTTCCCATCAATGAAAAACACATCTTCTTTTAAAATCCCTTGGATGCAATGCTACATCTGTGTCACATTCACGATGCACAGATTTACAGATATGATGCTGTCTCCCTCCTGTCCCCCCATTTCTGCTGCTTGTCTGGGTGCAGCTGCTCAGAGAAAGGGGAGCTCTTTTAAACTGGGTCTGTTAAATCTCGAAGCATTGCAAATTTTATTGACAGCTTTTAACTGCTCTTATAACTCTGTCAAACTTTTCTAGATACCATCATTATAATCTGAAACTTGAGCTTTGATGCATTATTTCCTGCAATTTTATAAAGAGATTTTCCACTCTAATCTATTGATCAGTTGCTGTCACCGTTCTGAAACTCGTATGTGAGCTGCATCTCTAACGGTCCCATGGCTGTTGGGTATTGCATAAGTTAACAAATGACAGGAGGGTTTTACAGAGGCCCTATTCTCTCGCGCCCCTCCGGCCCAACACCGTCGCGGTGAGGCATGAGGCAGCTGTCCTGCTTTCTCCACATTAGCTGTACAGATTGGATAAGCCTCTGTTGTAAAGCTTCTCATTCCAGCTCAAACAGCTGTCACAGGACTCGCCTGCAGCAGTGTTGGCACTTGTGTATTTGCCTAAAGAAGTTTCTGGGTTTCCCAGATGTATGTGTGCATTGTGCAGGGCCAGCAAAAGGCCAGTGGAGTCAAAAGGCTGACATGAGTGATGTACACCCTCTGGGTAGTGCTTAACTTGCTGCCGGGGTTCCTGTTGGACCACAGATCACAGCCTTGTGGCCTCACTCACCCTCCTCCTCCTCCAGTGTGAAATGGGGGCTAAATTTATACGCTACAAATGTTACTTTTTTTTTTATTATACCAGTTATTGTCCAGCATCCAGCACTGATCTCACCCACCCACCCACCTACTGTTTGAGTACAGTGGAGGGATTGTTTTCATGTGACGGCTGTATGACTTTACTTACGTTTGTGTCCTAGTTAGATAGGTTATTGTCCAAGATGAATGAAATATTTTTGATTTCTTCACCAAATGTGCTGTCACTTTTACGGAGGGGCGGAAAATTTCCTGGAGCGTTCAAGAAATTTTCCATGGGATGTTAAGAAGAAGTGTTGTGGAAATGTTACAGTTTGTATGAAATGGTTGTTGTGTAGTCCAAGATTAGGAAGGAAAAAATAAAAAAGACTTTTAAAATACTGATGCACTGATATATATATAGTTAAAGTGTTGTAATATTTTTGAGCAATTTAAAATAACGTACATTTGATGCTGAACAAACGAACAGGAATAGACTAGATAAATAAAAGAGAACTCCTTAGATGGCGTGCTATATCAAATTATATTCTTTTATGATAACAGAAGAGGAAACGGCATCACAATAACAAGCTAGCTAGCGCCATGGTAGCTATTCTATTAACATTACTATTATTATTATTAATATGACTTACTTTCAGGGGTTAATAAAGCATTATTGAATTAAATTACAGTGTTAATGTCTAATTTACTGGCTAGCTAGCAAGTCCACGTAAAAAAAATTTTTTTGGATAAACTTTAAACCAAGGCAAAGAAAGGGCAACTACTTTACTACTTTTGGCATTTCCCCTCGGAGGGGTCGCCACAACGGATCATTGTGTTCTGTGTATTGATTTGATATAGGCTTTAACATCAAATGCGCTCCCTAAAACAAACCTCCCCTTTTATCAGGGCATGAAACCTGCAGCAGGTGGCTGAGGGCAGGTGCCCAAAGGTACTTTGGCAAGTGTCCTTGGCTACGGATGGATTTAGTGACCTTCTGTTTGGAGGCAACTGACTGTCTGCTAGTAATAGCATGAAAATTTGACTGGATGTGATCTTTGGGCTCAAATGGCATGGTCTCAGTAGTCCTGGTGTCACGTACAGCACACATATATTTTTTCATGTTAAAATATTCGTTTTATTGTAATTTTAAGGAATATTTGATCTTTCCCTATTGGCTGCAATAACCACCCAAAGTAGCTTTTTGGACTGCCTTCCTGATCATTTTTCTCGTCAATAACAGCGTATCACTTTCCGGCACTATGTCACACATCAACAGCGATGGCTATGAGATGAATGTAGCTCACAGAGCAATCACGATGGGATAAGAGGGCCAACCAAGAGACTCAAGGAAATGAAAACAGAAGAAATGAGGACAAAAGAACAAAATAGACTTAGCTCAAGAATGGACAGTATTGTAAAAGTGACTTAACCTCCACAGCTATAGGGGGCGCTCTGAGCTAGAAACTGCATAAAGGTATTTTAAGTTGCTTGAAATCATATGTGCAAAAAGATGTTTTGTTTCTTTTTCAATTTTGTTAAAATTTCTCATCCTTATATCACCCTATGTACATGGAGATTATGAACTCAGGACAGAGTATCTTTATTTATGTGTGTCTGCCTCCTTTGAGAACGTGAATTTATATATATATATTATATATTTATATATTGTTTATATGTTTATATATATCTATTTATATATATATATATATATATATATATATATAT
>JAOWBL010000011.1:7295368-7330419 GCA_028564865.1 Zenarchopterus dispar | reverse complement strand
TATATATATATATATATATATATATATATATATATATAGTGTGTATATATGTAGCTCTGATCTAAAATGAATGAATAAATAAAATGATCTGGTATCTCCACAGAAGCGGAATTTCCACAGCCTTAGCTGCCCTGGAATCACAGGCGAAGACATCTGCGAGTCAGGCCAGGCCCCACCCACTCCCAGGTGCAACAGCGACGAATCATCTGCAAGTGAACACAGCTCAGAGGACGTTCAGCCTCGACCCAAAGAGGGCGAGTTCGATAGGAACGAGCCATCAGACCCCACTACAGAGGAACTGGACTGGAACACGACAGACTGCGGCCATGCCTCACCTGGAACGACCAATGGGAAGGACGGCGAGCCCATGTGGGCGGGGCTGTGCAGCACGACGAGGGACATGTATCAGCTCGGAGGCGAGCTTGACATTGAGCAAATTGAGAGAAACTGAACTGAGCTGCTTTCCTCATGGGGAAGCTCATTTAGAGGGCTGGAAGTTTATCACCAGGTGGTACAATACACAGTACTGATAGTCTTAAGGACAAGTGGAAGGCTCATGTAGCTGACGCACCATCACTTGTTTTTTTTTTTTTTTTGTTTTGTTTTTTTTTCTTTCTTGAGAGACTGAATAGGAGCTTTGTACATTAAATATGCCTGTGTTTGGGGACTCTGTAGTCTCAAGAGACTTCCCCCACTGTCCCATTTCGCAGTCTTAGGAGAAAAAGGAACACAGGGATGACGGATATAAGTGGAAATTCAACTGATAAATATTTTTAAAAAACCAGATATATTAACATTGGCTCAGAGTTTGGGGTTTTCAACATTTCTCTTTAACCCTGATTAGCCTAATTGTGCTTCGTTTGGAGAGAATTCACAGCAGGTTTGTATAAATTCTCTTCACTAAACAGAGTGTCTATTCGTCTGACGTTCTTCACTAGCACAGGTACATGATGGTGAGAAATGGACACCACTCCATGAGCTACTGTTGGTAAAGTCTCCTTCAGTCCTACCGAGCAGCGAGCTCCATGCACACAACACCTGCTGAGCATAATGAAGAGCTTAACATTTCACACCGTTAACTTGAGACTCAACTCTCAGATCTAAGCTCCTGAATGTCGAAAAGAAACCTTGAGATGCTAATAGCGTTAATAATCTTTCTTTTTACGATTTGTTACTACAAAGTTATGTAAAACATGAACATAATTTCTATACAAATAAACACAGTTTTAAATGTGTCATTTGTAATTGCATCATTTAAGTGTCCTCACTTGTAAAAGCTGGCATACGAGTTCTGGTCTATGTCTCCTCGTGCTTTTGGGCATAACAAAAGCTCAGCTCAGCCATTTAGTAAGTCAAACAGAGGATGGGAGTGAGCACGAATACATTCCTTTGCTGGCTTAAATTCTTCTAAATAGTATAAGGTTTTGCAACCTGTCTGCACAAACTCTCACAATGGACAGGTTTCAATGCAAAGAATTTAGTTTCAACCTTAGCTATAAGCTTCCATTTCATTTAATGTGGACACGTTTTAAAGCATGGCTTTTCTTGTCTTGTCACTTTTATTCAATCTGACAATTCTTTCACGACTGCTAGCAGAGAACATGCACAAACAGCAAAGTCATTGTTGGTAATGGCTTTAATGCAACAATGCGGACTGACCCAATTAAGTTGCAGGAAATGACAATCGCAGCAGTAGTAGTGGTTCCACTGATGGGCCTGTGTTTGTGTGCTGAAGCGGGGAGTGACTAAGGGGAGGACGCCAGGCAGGGGTGGGAAGTCCGGTCCCTTTTTCTTTCTTTATTTTATTTTATTTTTTCTGACGGCGGGTGGAGTGGAGGAGCTGAGCGACGGTTCACCCCGGAGACCTCCCTCCCTCCACGCTTTGGGAAACAAAAGGGGCTTTTTCTCTGAGGAGCACAGTGACGTGGGAGGCGGCTGTGAATGTGGACCATGTGTCAGGGCTGTTGCTGCTCAGTTTGTCTGCTTCCCCTCCCTGGCTCTGGTTCAGAGTTTATACTGTTGTCAGCTTTCTGATTCACTTTTCCGTTATGATCGCACGCCCTTTTTTACACTCATAATGATGCTTGGTGTTCTTTGACAGTGTAAAATGCAACTAAGAGAGGAAAGTAGCCTCATTAAAGACCAGCTGAGTAATCTGAAAACTGCTCGATGTGCTGTTGTCAAGACACAAATACCACGCAAAACACATCCGTGGGGACTTCAAGTCGCCTGCAAGATGAGTGCATACTCTTGTAAAGGAGTGCAACATCATCACAGGAGAATCTTGAGGTCACGTTCACGCTGTCAACCGCCTGCAGTACATGCAGACCGCTCGCTGGTTAAGACCTTGGTAAATGGGCAAACTCAGCCCTTGCTGAACGTGCTGTGCAGCAGGCCGACACACTGAGGGCCCCCACCCTTTAATCAGTGGAGTGACAGAAGTGAAAGGAGGCTGTGTTCAGCGAGAAGATAGGCATACAACAGGAGGGGTGCGCCATGCCAGTGTTCTGCACCACAATGGCTCACTCCCCCGCCTCTCTGCCGGCATCAACGCAACACGGTGGTGGTCACTTTTGAACTGTCATTGGAAGTTATGCACGGTCCTCTCTCCCCTAATGACGGTTCATATCTTACTACATGCCTTGCGCTACAGATGTCCCATAGTTTTGAGGCAGTTGTTCCTGTGAAGCTATTGTCTTATGTGTACACACATACAAACGTAAGTTTAATCGTTCATGACAAAAACTAAATAGTGGTGGTGGAGGTGGCTGTCTTGAGGTTGGTCTCTACTCTGACAAGGCGGGTCAGATGTGGTTTAAGTGCAAAGCAATTTTTAGCAAGTGCAACCAATGTATGTGTAAATGCATTTTATGCCACACATGTAGGAAGTTAAAGATGGCCTGAAGTGCAAATGTTGACAACTCTTAAACTTCCAAATCAAGGAGAGACCCCTCCACTAAAGATGGCTGTAGGACCTAAGGTGTGAGAATCCATTATTCTCTTTTCATTAACAAAACAAAATAACAACTTGACACCCTCAAAGGGAAAATCCACAGCAGACACCATCATAAAATCGAGATATTCTGTCAGCCTTCAGACCTTTTGAGTATGGAGATAGTTTAGACTGCATGGCGACACATGACCACCACTTTTCCTGCAATATACATACGCACATACTCGAGAATGGCATCGTGGGGGCATGCTTTGTGTCTCGAGCTGAGCCTCAGAGAGGATTTAGTGGGCAGTTGAGAAGGGGTCATGTCCCTGGGGTGTGTGTGTGTGTGTGACGACTGTGGCCACATTAGCAGAGTACAGACTGCTCTGTGTTTGAACCGAGACGCTTCTCAGATTGCTTGTAAAGACTGTGAAAGAGGGTGGGAGGGAGGGAGGGGGGGGTTTGAGGTAGGATTCGAGGCAGTACAGAGAGGGATGAAATTCATGCTTTGGCTCCAAACCTGATGACTTTTGAAGTTTAAATGCCTTCCCACACCACCGAGAGACACCGGCACGGTTGCCCACGAGGGAAGGAGGGCGATGAAATGTTAGGAAAGCATGCGGCTTGGCCTCTCCGCATCGACCGGCGCTCGACACACACACGGGGAGGGAGGGGACAAATGACTAGCTGCTGTGAAAACAAGAGCACGTTTCCACGGATAACGGTGCATTTAGCGCCGCAGGTGTGCAGCCCCGTCTGGTCAGCTGACCCACCATTTCCTGTCAAACAGGAAGAGCCAAATGAGCGGAGATGAAAGTTCAAGGTAGCACACAGCTGGCAGTTGTTAAGGTGGGCAAATGCAGGTGTGTTACAAGGGCAGCAGTGTGTGTGCTGTGTAAGTGGAGCCAAACCCAAACAGATGACACGCAAACGTTTATGAATGTTGGCTCAGAGACGTACTGCAGCAGTGAGGGTAGGGAAAACTGCCAAGATGGATGCATGTTATGATCTCAAGGGAAGCCTCATTTCTGAAAAAAACTGCCTTTTTGTTAGATTTAATATAATTGATCTAAAACACACATATACACAAAAACCTTGTTAAAGCACCTACAAAAAGAGTTAGCTGCACATTAATTTAAAAAATCTTTTATTGTGTCACTAATGCAATTTTTGGGATGATACTTTCAGGTAAGTGGTGGAGATTAAATCAAAAGGGAAATTATATTGTAGTATAACTCACGAAAGAAAAAAACAAAATAGTCCAGACAGGCTCAACATGCTACCATATGGGAACCATTTTCCTGTTGTCATGGGTACTCATCATCCATCTATCCATCCACTTCCATTTATCTAGATTTGAGTCACAGGGGAGCACCTTAAGCAGAGGCTCAGATCTAGATCCTTTCACTTCAGAGGAGCAGAAGATCTACCCCGAGTCCGTCACAGACATCTGAACTTCTCATCCCATCTCTGAGGGGGGGGGTCCAGACACTTTGGGGAGGAAACTAAATTTCAGCCGCTTGCATCCGAAGTCTTGTTTTTTTGGTCAGACCACTCACAGCTTGTGACCATACTTGAAGTTGGGAACACAGATGCACCAGTCCCATAGTAAGTCAGATTCCTTTCAGGTGAGAATTAGGTACTCAACATTAGAAATGTTAAAAAGAATTACAAGTATAAATCCCTTATGATGAACAGGATCTAGATTAGTGTAGAAAAAAAATATAAAAAAAAAAAAAAATCAGCATTTTAATGGAAAACAGAAAATCTTAGAAGGATACAAAGACAGACATCGTGAACAGGGCCACCTCTGCGGTGCCACTCTAAATTCAATCTGCAATTCTGAATTTTAAATGTTGAGCCATGACCTCAACTCGCTCCCAGAAGATGCAAACCACAAGGCTTTGCATCCCTGAGGTGTCAGTTCACGTAAAATAAAAATGACATCATCAGCTTAATGCTCGCGGAAGTAAGGGTGGAGACACTATCGTGGACAGTAATAAACATGAACTTGCATGACTGCAGTGACAGAAAGGCACAAAAATCCAGTGGGCTTGATCAATCAATTGTTGGGAAGCACGGTGGCGAGAGAAAAAACGATGAGCTCATGTTTGTACTTTTTTTGTTTTAGTCTTTAAAACCATTGCGAAAAAAGAAGTGAATGCCAGATTCAAAATCCAAGAGACCAAAGAGCTCAGATGAGGCAACCTGCTGAATTTAAACTGAGTAGAAAAGAAACAGTCTGATTTCTTTGGTTCGTGAATGTCAGTTACACATTTATTTGTTTGCAAATGGCAAAGGTCTCTAAAAGTATAAGACAGTAAACAAACTAACATGGCCTTAATATATTGCCAAATCTGAGCCTGTAATTGAGAAATTGGTGTTCTAAAAGTACCACAGTTTATGTAAAGGAACCACAATTTTCACAGTGGAGAAGTAAAAACCTGTAACCAAGCATTAAATGTACTGCAGTGCACTTTATGCACATCAACAGGGAGGTTAATCTGCAGCCAACTCTTGCAAAAATCTTGCAACTGTACGCAACTTAGATGTGAGAAAAGTACAAAGGTCAGAAACTGGTGAACAAATCACCTTCAACAGCCTCAACTGCTCAAAGATTTCACAGTGTGTCAATAGGTCCCTTGGCAGTGAGTTCACACATGCCCAGACTTGTCTCCTGAAAATGAGGTCATCACTTTCATCAGAAAGGTAATCTTGGCCCGCAGTTTGCAGTGGTGACAATGAAAAACTCAGTGTGTTACACACCAGAAGCAGCATGTCACTTGTTTACCTACCTGTGCTGGTAAACTGCTGCTGATCTGTAACTCGCGCAAAGTGGGCCGATGACCTCAGGCAGGACTGAGAGGTGTGGTTAAGAAGCCCACCAGCTCTGGGTCACGCATGTGTCTGAGACACTGAAAACTGTTTCCTAGATGCCACTGATAAATGCATTTCCATAAACTGGGGGGGGAAAAAAAGAACTCTGCTAAAGCCAAGTAAATTCATTTGAGAGCAGTCAAATACATGTTTAATAGCTCCACGTTTTGCCAACAGGCAGCAACATAATGGACAAAACACTGAGTCAAACAATATGTAGGCTGTTAGAAAACCTGAGTACCAGCTGCTAGCATTTTGTCGTGTACATTAATATTTATTTCCGAATCAGAAATAGGAGTGGTATAACCAGCTCGGACACAATTTCGTAACACTTTGTAGCATTTCATTACCTCTAATTGCCCAATAACATACAAGCTTATGTGTCAGTTAATGGTGAAATGAACCAGAAAGCCCTTAATGAATCATTTGGCCGTGGGCTTTTGTTCTTGTTGAATGTATTTGGTACGCTGGAACCTCGGAGGCAGCAATTGAGAATCATTTGTTTTACGCCCCACTTGCAAAGGCCTCGTTGATCCAGCTGGCACACCGAAGCCCAATAACCAGTTTTTTGTTTTTTTGGGGTTTTTTTTTCTCTCCCTCATCATTTTATCCCACTTCACTATGGAGACGTCTGATGAATGGCTTTTGACAATGTTGCCACGGCAGGACAATTCCCAGCAGAGGTGGCATGAAGTCAAGTAAATAAAAGATAAGCAGTCGTACATTCATGGCTCTTCGCTGTGATGATGGAGGGTCCGCTTCATTTTTGTTTACAGAGAGTGAAACATGAGCTCAAGCGCCCACATAATTCATCACATTCGGCTGCGTTCTGCATTCACGTCTCTCCCAGAACAGCTCACTTCCCATTTCCAGAGATCTGTTATTGTAAAACAAAAGCTTCTCCGATATGAATTCCAGTTTAAACTGGAGCCAAGGTTGAACTTTCCCAAGTGCTTTCAGGCCTTGGGTGACAATGTTTCATACAAATTCAGGAAGACATCACACATTTTCAAACAAGCTAGTAAAGGAGGTTTATTCATGATCAAAGTCCAACATCTGAGTTAATATTAAAATAACATGCCTATATTTTCTGAACAACAGTGCAAATGCAGTTTGACTGCAAAAAAAAAAACAAAAAAAAAAACATCTCCCCTCATGTACAGTAGCCAGTCAAAAGAATCTGACCCTGTAACATTAGCAGAGCGCCTGAACACACACAGCATTGCTTTCCACATCTAACTGTCAATCAGCAGCTGGGTACAGGCACATTTGTGTCATCTTGAGGTATCTTATCTATGCCAATCATGCTTTGACAAATACACAGCGCAGCCCTGAAGCATTCACAACCATCTCCTGCAGAGCTGAATAACAGTTGTGGAAATTTTTAGTCAGGTTAGTTTAACAATGTGGAGCAGCAGATGTCTGGGTCTCTTCTATGTTTGACAGTGTGGTGAGTTGTGATAGTTTATACAGGATATACTATATTTTGATAGTTTTGTTAATTCTTGTACCGTTTTGACATTTTAGTTGAATTACCTCGACGCAGAGCACCCTTCCCCTTCCCTCCTGAACAACACTTGTTCAAGCTATGTTATTACTACAGGGTGATATTGGGGTCTGTCCAAGTCATAGCAAGAGTGGAGAGTCCTCTGGGTGTACCACCACTCTGGGCTCATTGTTTCCTCTGACTGAGGATCATGTCCACAGCCTGGGCCAGGTTGTCCACGGTGCCATCAGCAGTCACCGTTGGGTGCCTCTCATCACTGGGCCTGCAGAAGAACAAGCAAAGGCATAAGAAGCAGGGACAAATAGCAGTCACACGAGGGTCCGTAAACAAGAAGGAAAAGTATTTTGATGCTATCTGCTACACTAAACAACACTGAGAAGATAAAGTGGGAGGGGAAAGCAGGATATAATGGCTAAAGGAAAGTGTGCAAGACAAAGACTGGACAGAACTATGCAGAGTTACAAAACCGGTTGTCTTCATAAGCCTTTGGGGGGAAACTTTAGAGTATAAACAACCTAGAGTTATTCTCTCAGCATAATAAGTAATGGAAAGGAAATTAAGATTTTCTGGTAATTTTTTGCTGAGTAGCTATCTCGACAATTGAAGTTATCTGCCCAGCCATTTGCTGATAGCCCATGCAGGGCAGTGCGTGTTTCCTGTCTTTATCAGCAGCTGTCACACAGCGCTCCAAGCTTCACTACCACATCTGCAGCCCACTAGAGCAGACCAAGTGGGGAATCTCATGAGAACAGTTAATTCCAAAAATACCTAATTCTAAAAATAAAAGCAATAAACTTATTTTGTAGTGGTTTTAACAAGGTGTTGGAGCCCAGCTGAATGATACTATGAATTTGAGAGGCAGCAACATGCTTAAAAAGAAAGAATAAGGAGAGGAAAAACTATTTTCTAAAACATCACATGAGTATTTACTGATAGTCCAAATAAGCTTTATTGCAACAACAGTAATAGCGCTATGTCAACATGAGGTAGTACAAACCTACAAATCATGACAGCTCCATCATTGTGCTTAACAGTTGTCCTTGTGCCAACATCAAAGGGGACGTTGTTCATTCTGGCAAAACATTTCCACTTTGTCCTTTTGACCGACAAAAGCTTTCTTATAGACCTGTTGAAACTTTTTAAACCTAAGAAAGCCATGTTCTTTTTAAACCACATTTCCACTGAGTGGCATAGTTCAGTTTGGTTTGCTGCAGTTCAGTTTGGAACAGGAAGTCCTGATCTAGCTTGTGTTTCTGCTGCTAAGTAGGTTGGCCGAATGACTGTAGCGAGACATACCCATACAACAACAATGGAGGACAAGCAGGACATCGTATCTTTCTTCTTGGCAAAAAGAAGCTGAGTTTTCTTTGAAAAGTGACTTCAAAATGGTGCATCTTGTATTTATCTCCAGGCCACACAGGGGAAAAAAACACATCCCTTGTCGATCAACTGACTGCACTGTTTTTATGTAAACCTTAAGCATGATCTTCCACTACTTTTGGTACCCCAACTGAAGGGTGCTAAAAAGCAGGAAATATCAAATTGTACCAAAAAAAACCAAAAACAACCTACTGTACAGATGGTGGAAATGTGTGACAAGAGTATTTCTATATCTGGTCAAAATGTAGCATTCACAAACAGAGGTTTTGATAGAAATAGAAGAGGCTTTCCTGCTGGTAACCCTGTCAGTGAAGCCATACTTGTTCCTAATTATACTGTCATGGCTTTTAACATTTAATATGTTAACTGAGGCCTAGCTCTTGGGTTATTTGCAATTTCTCTGAGAATTGTATGATCCGACTATGGGGTAAAACTTCTGGAACGTCCAGCCCTATTTGGAAATGGTCTTATAATTCTTCCCAGATTAATAAACATCTGTAGTCCCTTCCAAGATTTTTGCTGATGCCTTTCCTCCTTGGCATTGTGTTAACACAAACCTGAATGCTCCAGACTAGAACAACTCCTTTTATGGGTGCGGTTGTCTTGCTTATGATCAATTAAACATTTGTGGTCAGATGAACAGACATGTTGGTAGTTTTTTGATCCCAACAAGAAAACATCTTTCACAGCAACTAACAGCTACTGACTTTACTTACTAAATTCTCAAATAGAATGGAAAAACTAAGTAGGGCCTAACACATTATTTAAACAATAAAAATATGGCAAATCTTGTTATTCATCTGTGGTTGTAATGACCTCATTTTAAAAGTGGTGAAGAATAAGTAACTTTTTCATGTCCTGATAGATAAAACTAAAGAATTTAAAGAGGGTGTAATATCTTTTTTGAACTATGAGGACTGGATCATTACTTTAGAGTGCAATGTTGGACATTGGTGTCAAGCAGAAAGCACTTCTTCACAGCCTTATGGAGCAGCTTTGTCTTGATGGCTTTTCTTTCAGTTTTTGACTTTTCAGACAGACAGACAGTCTTCTGTGCTGTTGAACATGTGCTTGATTTCACAGGAAAGACCTGAAGGTTCAGTTGAAATACCCAAGACCTCTGCCTTAAACCTATCAGTGTGACACTGGGTAACACATGCCACCCTCATTCCTCTGGTATATTCAAAGTCTCCAGAACCAGAGTCAGTCCCACAACATGACCGAGCCTCCACAATGAGGGGAAATGTTTTCCTCATGGGCTTTAATGTTGCCTGTAAACAGTCTGATGCACAGCATTCCCAAAGCTCTAGTTTGGTTTCCCCTATCCACAGGATGTTATCACGGAGAGATCTCGATGTTGATGCTCATCTATGACAGTTGTTACCTTTAGTTTTTACCCATGAAGCCTAACTTTTCTCCATCTTCCAGCCCTTCCAACGTTTAGAAAGCGTGAGACTAAACCAACCAACTTTCCTCTTCTGTGAGACCGCTTTACCTCCTGAATCACAGCTGACCATAGCAGATGTCGTGCATGCTGGTTTTTTTTTTCACAACTGGAACCAACTTTTGCAAACTTCTCTCACTGAGTTTCTTCATGGCACCACATCCTGTAAGCATCTCAACAGCGTTCTGCATATGAAAGAAGGATGTCATGTGGTAGGTTTGGTTTGCTTGTTTGTTAGCAGAAGAACAGAGTTACTGAATTACATTTATATTTATGACATAATTTGGATTTGTTAATAAAATATATTTTGATTATTGTGCTTACAGTTCAGAGGAGTCAAGTAGGAGTACAACTATACCTGTATTTCTGAATGACGATGCACAGTGGCAGTCAAGTGTGTAATATCAAACAACCTCACTCTTCATGGGAATGTAGCATTTGCTGAAAGTCTAAGAAATAATTAAAAAAGAAAAAGTGACAGACAAAGACCTGGAGTTCTAAATTGTGGGAAAGCTACAGAGGCGTAAGCTAAAAGTGCTCATCTCCCCACTGACTGCTGCCTTTGTTTGGCCCGGGGCCTAGTGATGGATGCAGATATGGCTGTTTAATCAGCTGGTTGGGGAAATGTAATCCATTTGGCGTGGCACCAGGCCCAAGACGGCACGCAGGACCCTTTTTCCTCCCCATCACATCAAAAGGCATGGACGCCCCCTTCATTCATCCACAGGACTCTCCGGGAGACCTGCTCATTTATGAAGGGGAGCCTACGGATACCCCTCCCTCGGCTGGCTTGACCAGGCTCTGTGTGCAGCCTCTGTTCCCCAGTCACGGGTTGGAGCTCCAGATGGGGACTCTTTGTCTGACCCTGGGTGTGCAGCACACACTACCATTAATCCTGCTTTCTGAGCGCTTGCAGAGAACCATGGCAAATATTTGCGAGCCGCCCAAGTGTAGCGAAAGAAAGAAGGGGCCTGGATGGGAGATGTGGGGGGTATTGGTGTATAGAATACTGAAGCCATGTTGAGTATGGGGAAGCAGTGCCATGTGTTTACGCATGTCTGTCAGCTGCCAGCGCTTGGGTTATGTGAGCTGGTCCACTAATGGTTGTGGTGTTATGTCTCCTGTGCTGAATTACTCCTGCACCCTTCTGCGCCCGAGGACTGATTGAGTTCACACACGCACGTAGAGGCATGAACACACAAGCAAGGTAGTCACATGGCTCTTATGTTTCAAGCAATGAAGCAAACGGCCTCAATCACATCGTCTCTTTTACCTGATGCTCTTTAAAACTCTCCCTTTGCCTCTGTCCTTTAGACAAGCATGCATGCGTGTGTATTCTTTTTGCTGCTTTCGTAGCGCTGCCATGAATAATGAACGAGTAACCAGGTCAATGTGACCATGCAAAATTCAGCACAATGCATCTACTGTTACCGGTGAGGTAATCTGCGGCTAGCTGGTGTGTCCTTCAGGTCAATGCAATATCAATACACGTGAAGCGATAGTTTTGGTCCCCAAGCTTGACTGACACTGCACAGCCTTCATGTGGGGATGAGGTCAGCTATGAGGTAGGAGGTGGGAAGCAGCCAAGGATTTTGTTCAACACAGCTGCTACCGCACTGAAAGAGCAACACGCTTCATCAGAAAGTTAGTGAAAGATCACAAGGTTTGACATATGAGTGGGCAAAAGACACGAAAAGCACAAGTTTGAAGCACTTGGCCAGCGGTGAATGAGGACAGCAATTGACTGATTATAATTAAAAAGATGCCAAACGTGGTTGCAGATTCACAAAATTCAGAATTTGGTTACGGTGGAAATGTCAATCTCTTTTGTTTTATAGATTGTTGAGGTGACCTGAGAGCTCATATACAGGTATCAAAGTTCCAACATTAACATGAAGAAGAATTCACCATGAAAAATGCAATGCAATATTCATAGCTGTGTTTATGATAAAAATAAGACCCAACTTTGTATTTGTTGAATGAGCACTTCACACATATCTCAAAGCAGACATCAGTTTAGTTCTAATAAGTCTGTCTCCAAACACCTACTCTGGAGATGGCCTTTCCAACTCTGTGTTGCCTCTACAGTTTCTTCTAGACACTTGGAAGGGGAGGCCGATGCGAGGGCTCAGTTGGTTGCAATTTGCACATTTGCTTCTAGATGTGCCACTAAACCTCACAAACTAGACCTCAAATTTATTTTCACATTTCAAAAACAAGATTAAATCAATTAAGCTGTCTACATGCTACACGATAACTGGAGCTTATTTGGTCCCAGTTCTCCCCTTCTGAAAATCCTGGGTAAATTTTGATTGATTTACAGATCGTCTTATCAGAGTTTTCTACGGTGTGGGATGAATAAAATTTGAGCCACACTCATTTTAAATTGTAACTATCCAACATGCTAAATATTTAAGATCTTGGGCTAACACTGTTACATGGAAGATAACGATCCTCCATCAGAAAGGAAGCTCACGTAAAAATTTCTAGTCAAAATGTATTTAAAGGTTAATTTAATAAAGCAGACTTCAAGGAAATTTATTTTTTCACAGACGAGACAAGAGATCAAAATGAGCAAAATGTGACATTCTTGACTAATTTCACTCATCCCCAACTCACATTGTTCTCATTCACACAGCCCGCTTGTTCCCCCTCTGTAATGCTTTTAATTTTGCTCTGTTGTACTGTGAGCGTCGCACAGGGGCAGGAAAACGTAACGTTTTGTTCTGGCGCTTTTGCGCACCTGGTCCACCTTGGGAGGTTGTAACAGAGCCGTAACAGGGAAAAAAAGGTGTGCTAAGAGAATTGGAAATTTAGAAAAGTGCTACTGGAAAGTGAGAATGACTGCCAACTCCATACAGATTATCAAAGTAGTCCATCGTGGAAACAGTGAAGGCACCATTCCCGTCTGATGTCGGCACACCTATGACAGTCCCATGAGGAGAAGTTTTATTATTTTTCAGAATCATGTTTTATTCTGAAAAATAAATTAAACCAATGATTAAACCAATGAGTGATCAGAAACATTAGGGTCTTGTTGCGGACTGTGTACTGCAAAGTAGAGAAAAGTGACTGTCTAGAGATTTCCATAATGATTTGAGAAAGCACACACTGTGCAGGAAATAACGAGTCAATGTGGGATCACTGGGAATGCACAGCTGGAGGGTGAAAGCAAAATGAAAAGAGGATCGTCAGTGTCTTTTCTTTTAGCACAATCACTGTGTGAAAGTGCCTGTTCATGCCATCTTTAAGAATTCCTCCAAGCACATTTGGTTTATTTTTATTTATTGGGAATTTTCATATATAAACAGTCAATTGTGGTTATTTCTACTTGACCATTGTCTGCCAACTTTGTTTACACCGAAGTAGGATTTGGGTGTGAGAGATTTTGCTCAATTCCTCGTGTTCCCAGACTGTGGTGGCTGTTATGGATGGTATTCTTTAGTATATAGTGTTTCGTCTTGGTCTCATCGTTGCACACCAAATATTATAGCATAAAATCTTTTAAATCTATTTTGTCCAAGTGATTATTTGTCATTTAATGCAAAAAATCTTTTAGTGTGGGTCAAACTTGAATTAAAAGAAAAAAAAAAAAAAAGACTAACTGCATGTGTCCTGTTCAGGGTCATTTGTCCAGACTTGTCCTTCAGTGACAAACCTTGCACACATACAAATTAATTAAGACATTTCAGGAGATGTTAAAACAAGAAAAAAAATCATCTTTAAGTACAGGGGATCTACAAAGACAAAGTTATGAATGCTGAATGCACATTTTGTATAATTATTTGATTCTTGCAGGCACTCTCTTTCAAAAGAGTAACCGTAGAACTAATAGGTCAAAACCACTCCCTGTGCTTTAAAAGCAGAGACATAAACCTCTAACCTAACTGCAGATTACACATCTATACAAGCTGAACTCAACAAGGATATCCTGCAAATACTCCTCAGTAGTGTCTCAGAGTGTCATGAGTAGAAACATAAAACATGACACTTGCCCCTATAAAACATGGAGATAGTGTTTTGTGAGAGCCTAGTGCTTCCATGAAAAGAAAGTGGATACGGATGACTCATATGTGACTGCACTTTTGTGTAAAAGTCAGCTGTGCATCAGAGACGAGGTATGACAAAAGAATAAAAGAAAAACAGTGGTTTAGCATTATGATGTGAGAACAACTTCATCTTTGTTTGTTCGGTTATATCGTCAAGGCAACAGAGGGCAGGGTAAAAGGCATATCAACCTTCCCATCGGTTAATGCTTAACACACAGGACCATACATACACAAAGACACACGTGTGCGCAGAGGGAAGCAAAACCGTCATGCACTGTGTGTCTGATTTCGATTTATACTTCTCCTTTAACCTCTTCACCTTTTTGCTGAGTAGGCCCTTTGAAGCAGATAAGGCACGGATGAGGGTTGAAATGAAAATTGAAACTTCAGTCAACAGCGCATGACACTGTGCAGTGGTTTGGGATGGAGGCAGTAAAATGCAGCAAAACTGTGGCAAGAAACAGTTTTCTCCCAGCATATACACATGGAAATAAGTTGTTTTTTTTCGGATCAGTGAGCGCATACTTGAGGTTCGCTTCAGTTATAATTGAGTGATGACAGGCTGTAGACGAGCTTTGACATCGATTCAAATACGGGTGCAAAGAGGAGGATGTCATGCAGCACATGGGACTACCAGGAAAGACGAGCATTTGATAATGACCTTGTTATGACCAACACATAATAATATGACCAATATAAACATATAAGAAATCACATTTTTCAAGATGACTCTCTAGAAGTTGGAGTGATGTTAGTGGTTCCAAATCATTGTTCAATGTGTTTTAGCTACTTTGTTTTTATTTTACTTTGCTTTTAAAGGAACAGTCCAGAGTTAAATCAATGAAACAAAAGTTTCCACTCCTCACCATCTAATAGACAATTTGGTTGTAGACAACCAGCAGGTCTAGGTCAGGTGTAGGATCTAAAACTACCTGGTTGTGTTGAGGCAACAAGAATACTTTTGAGTATAGATGAGAAAATAAATAAAGGGTTAGATTTCACTCTCACATGTGTTGGAAAGCTTTATTTTATAGGTTATGTGAGTGGCAAGTCCACCATAAAGTACAGACCTTTTCACATGGCTGCTGAAGATTCCTTTTTTTTTTCTATTTCAACATAACCAAAAGTCCTTTACAAAGCTTACACATATGATTATATATGATTACTTCTGCTGTGGACAATATCAGTATAACAATGGGGAAACAAAGCTTCTCAAATCCTTTTTAGGTCCAAGTCACCAAGCTGTTTAGGTGGTTTTCAAATTTGTCTCGTGAGTCATTAAATACAGCTTTTACGTCTGAGTGGCCACTAAAATGCCAGTTATGGTTTTCTCCTTTTTCGTTTATATGGGAACCTGCTCTTGCTTACCCAAAAATAAATCCCTGGAAGCATTTCCAAGATAACTGCAGATTGGTGGGACCTACCTCTACAAAGAGCATAGACATGGAAACGACTTCAACTCTAAAGTAAGAATATGGTTCCAATTTGACTGAAATTTGTTCGCAACAAAGGTCTGGCAATCAGCGTGGACTTTAAAGAAGTTATTTACTAGGAACAAACTCTAAAGAGGGAAGTTCATTTTAATCAAAATTACATGTGCTTGGGTTAAAGCGAGAGCATTTTTCATGTTGAAGCGATGTGTGTTTGAAGCTGCCACAACATTCACACGACAGCGTCAAAAGGAGGAACAGCGATTAAAAAGTAGAAGCTTCCCAACAGGGACTCAAGTAGGCACATAAACTATCATTATTCCTTTCATGGCATTCCCCCTGCGCTACATAAACTAAACCGACATCATTGACATGTTTTCAATGTGAGCTGTCGTCTGACCACCTAGTGAAGAAACACATTTATGGAGAAAAGAAAGAAAAAAAGGGCAGCCCCTGGTGAATGTGCTATCAGACAGCACAATAAAGCAAACTATACAACCGTAACCCCAAGGGGAACATGACTTGATGATATCTGTAGCCTTTATGTTCAGCCAAGCCTTGTGGGTGACATAAGATGCTTAACACAAGACAAAGATTTCTACCCTTACCCCGGGGCTGCTTGAACAAGGTGCGCAGCTGCTTGTGTTTTCTTCCAGTCAGTGACGCAGCAAGAGCCACGGCCCTTAGGCTGAGAATGTGATCGGAGTTCGACTGGCTGGGTATAAATAAAAAGGTCAGAAGAACCACAGGTTGTGTATCACGATCCTCAAAAATAATTAAGAGTCAAAAGGGAGAAAGAGGACAACTTCAGCAAGCTGGGAAACGGCATGATTTTATTCTAATGAACTGGAGCTTCACTTTTCCTATCCTTTTACTCTTCTCACCTGATATTAACCAGACGAAGATAAGCCCCCTTGAAATAATGCAGCTGCATGTGCTTATGAAAAACAGCCTAACTGAAAAAGGGGAAACCACCATGTTATACGATTGTTATGGCAACAGCAGCGACAGATACTAACTCGAAGTCCTCAGATTCTCTGCAGAGTTTGTGGCCACGCAGCAGCTATTATCATTTCGCTGGGTAAAGGCTGGGTAATGTTAACACACCATCAGCAAACAGCTGCAGCGCGATTTTCACACTCTACACACATTAACCGCTCTTTGCAAATGAGGTGCACACAAAGGGGAATCCCTGGATAGTTCATGAAGAGCCCCCGTCCTGTAGCTGTATGAAAATCTCTCCTGAGTGTGTGTAAGTGTCTGAAAGAAACTCCGAGAGCTGTCAAAACCACCCACTGGAAACTTTCTGCTCTTCCCAACCACAAACATATCCGAGGCTAAACAGAACGGACACAAACCGTTCGGCTTCACTTTCAGTCTCCCAGTGTTAAAAGTTTTTATTTCCCCAGTAAAATAATTTAAAAAAGGTATCAGAGATTGAACCTGTCTCTTATTTATTTAATCAAATTCTTTTAAAAATGTGAACTCCCCTTTGCCATTTCACAATTGCAAATGTTGTGCGCAATACGCAGAGATTCATGTGACCCATATCTTACCACACTCCTCATCAGCATGTTATTTTTAAACACTGCTGCTTATGCCTTGCTAAACATTCATCTGTCATGGGTGTATCTCAACATATTTGAGCATTATGACACAAACCATTAGGAGAAAAGATGGTTTCAGCAGAAACCAGGCAAAGGACCAAGTTCCCTCAGACAACCACCTTGTCAGCTGGTAACTGCTAATGAAGCTGCTTTCTCATCTAAACTGCTAAGGCTCTGTGTTCATGTATCTAAGAGGGAGTGCCGTGTTACAGCCTGCCATCTGTAGACTTCAGTTCAGTGTGATTATCTCCCACTCTTACTCATCTCATTTCATTTCCCTCTCTCACATGTGTGGAAAAGTACTGTTGAGTAGCCCAGTGGCTAAAACCCAGTCAGCTCCTTTGTTTTGCTGTGGGAGGCTGTATTCTCAGAGTGAAAAGAAAAAAAAAAAAAAAAAGAGTTCAGGTTAATTATTAATATCTCATTGACTTCTAACGCACAGTAGTGTGTAGAGGAGCTGGCAGGCAGGGGAAACTGTCATTGGAGAGTGGTGAGGGACAGTGGACTGGTCAGTTATTTGCTGCTGCTGTATCATCCAGCTATGCTGTAGAATCTGTCACTCATTATGTTCTTATCACATATTAATAGAGGTTAGCTAGACCTTACTTTTGTGCTGTACAGCAGACTCGTTGTACTAACTATACAAAAATGAAGAAAAAAGAAGACTTAAATAATGTCTATGCAAGGTTCCATGAGATGGTTGTTGCTTCATTTTAGCTAATGTTAGCTATTATTGAAAAGAATAATAGTTGAGTCATCTTGAGGCTTTTACAAAAATTATAAAAATTTTATAGCTATATCTTTAATACCCACATATCACGGTTTTGTGTTTTGATTTGTATTAGTTCTAGTTTTATTTTGAAAGTCTGTGCCCTTTCAGTTAGTTTTACCTTAACTTCCCTTGTTCCCATCCTGCCTGATTGTTTGCACCTGTGTCTCATCAGTCCCAGTGCAATCTCTGTATATGTGGGCTTTTCTTTCCCTTCTGCTCTGCTTGTCTGCACTGTTTTCAGTGGTTTTGAGTTAGTTTCTAGATATTTGTGTTAACACTGACTTTTTGTTTTTTTACAATCTATAGCAGTGTTTTTGGTTTAAATAAACCTGTTGTTTTCGGAAACTCCAGCCTCTTGTCTCCTGCAATTGGGTCCAACATTTCCTGACTCATGACACACAGATGTTTACTAAATATCATAAACAGTTAATATTGCAAATATAGTTATTAATTTTTGTATGTATAAATTTGTACATGGTTAATTGCTAATGGCTGGGCAACAAGGTGGCTAGTACTGGTTTGACTCCAGGGCCCGGTTGGAGTTTTTCTCTGTGAAGCTCGTGCTCCTCCTTCAGGTACTCTGACTTTGCCCCACAGTTGCTAAACATGTATGTTAGGTTTGATTGATGATTCTAAATTGAATCTAGGGTAGCGTGTTAAGGTGTGTGGTTGATTGTCTAAATGTGCCCCTGCGATGGACTGGTGATCTGTCCAGTGTGTACCCCTTTCTTTTGCCTGTAATGAGCTGGGATAGGATCCAGCAGACCCCCAGGACCCTGTACAGGATTAAGAGGGTATAGAAAATGAATGAATAATGGCTAATGCTAGAAATAATGTGATCCTGCACAAAGTAGTGCTTCATGCCTATTTATAGGCATTGGAAAAATGTTGTCCAAACAAATGTCTACCAATAACTTTCTGAATTTGTTTTAATCTATTAAATATAAATGTACTTAAAACATTTTATTTAACAGTTGTATACATCTGATGTTTTGCATCATGTCCTTGTGCACTTATGCTAACTATTTTGAGAACATAAGAGCGTTCATGCTGTCCAGTCTGTCTTGGTGAAGTACAGTCGAAGTATCCGGATGGTGCACTCACACAGTCAGAAAATCCAGTGTGCAACACCTACATGAGCACCTACATGCTCAATGGTCAGCATCTTGTTGGTTTATCGGAAGTTGTGGTACACTTGTGTGTACCACACTTGTGGTACAATTAGTTTTTTTGTTAGATTGATGACAACGGTCTGTCCAACAGCTACCCTGGAAGGACAGGGTATCTGTAATCTCTCCCAGAAATGGGGGAGATTACACACACAACGCAGAACATTGGGTAAATTTTGTTTTTCATTTACGACAGATGAAGAGTCAAATCTTGGCCTTACCAAGGCAGAGCCTCTTGCCAATGCACTGGTGAACTATTAAAGGATATTAAACAAACTAAATATCTTGAGCTGTCAAGGAAAATTCCAATCCAAGTCAAGCTGCAGCAGCAGCCAATAAGAGGGAAGGCACTGGGTGCGGCCACCGCGAGGAAGCGAATACTCACTAGAAAAATCAATGAAGCAAGAAAGAGATGCACTCAATGTGCCACGATAACCTACAACAGACAACTTCTTTTCTTTTCTCACTTTCAACTATATCTCAGTCAAAGATGACATCTGCTATGTATGTATACCAAATGATTCCTATTTCCGAATTGTTTTTTATTTGATTTCTGAAAAGAAAAGGATGACAGGAACAGATTGCATTTCCTTCCTTGGTTCATTTTCTGATACACAAGTGTCTTGCATGTGGTTTCAGAGACCAGGAGTGACTGTGTCACTGTCAGTTCAGGTAGTGTGTGACCTGTCTATCAATCATGTAATGTGAACAGTAAAATGACTTCAAGACTGCTTTTCATAAAATGGTAAATCATGTAATCTGAACAGATTAATGAATTGAAGACTCCCAAAATCATAGTCTGAAACCTACTTCAGTGAACATTTTGGTTTAGCATACACCATATAGATTCTTTTTGTGACTTCAGAAATTTGTAGCAATTAATAATTAAGCTTTCATAAAATAAGCAAGATGGTCTGATTCTTAAAATTCCCATGCAACTGAAGGATTTACCCATCTATCTCTGGCAGTACAAATGCTGCATGCAGCTCAGAAAGAAATCTAAACAATAAAAACAAGCTTTTATTTTTTTATATTTAAAAAAAACAAAAACAAAACAGGGATATCCAGCAGAAATGTTATGCAACATGTGTTTTCCTATTTGGCATGCAAATATCTTGCCAAGACCCAGATGCTGACAGACAAAAGGACAAGCAGAGAGCTGTTAGGGTGCTGTGCTTGGATGCACATTTATTAAGACACATAATGTAAATAACAGTCTTCAGTTTCCTGATATTTGATCTAAATTTAACATTGTATGAACACTCAGAGTTAGCTATTGAATAGCATTCGCAAAAAAGTAATGTACTTGCCCTGGGTCCACAGTAAATGTTTAATCCGTTTATTTGCAACAGTACAAAGAAAACCAACAGGTCAAAATGCTCTTGGCGTCAGTTCTTTTCATCTTACAAAGAGGATCAAACACAAATGAGTCCCCATGAATAATGCTTCAATTTAAAAAGTCTATTGTGCACTAACTGACACTGTATTAGTGTGAAGAAGTGAGTGTAACGGCGCAGAGGCAAACAGGCCTAAATGACAAATTTAGAAACAGTGCAGCTGTTGAAGTAACAAACCTCTGACAAGTTCGCAGTCTCAGCGGAGACGAGTGCACTGAGATAACTTCACTTCCTTCCCACACAGACAAAACGAATGTGCTAACGCTGGCTAAGAGTACAGAATGTGGGACTGTGCTGTTGGCTTACATAGTTTAAAGAGAAAAAAAAAAGCCTGCATGCTTGCTTGTAGATTTAAAGGCCTTGCAAAAGTGGAAAAAAAAAAGGTGCAAAAGTGTGACTCAGACTGAACCTGCTGAGGCATGACTGCACATTAAATCCAGCTCAATCACATGCAAGAGAACGTAAGGCATCAGTGTGAAAGACACAAATACAGCAGGTAAACATACAGAGTCAAGCAAACCATCACTCTCTGAACATGCATGCATGCATGTACTTGAAACTGTGTACGTTATCATAGCAATTGACACTGTGGGACACTAGTGGAGGACTGAAAGACAAGCTAGGCTGGAACACAGTGTGTACCTGAGAGCCAACCCAGGGGCAGTTCTGAGCCTGTAAGAAGATTAAACTGCAAACACAGCCTCGCACAAAAGACATGGCCACCCTGCAGAGGTTTAGTGTCACAGATCTACAAAGGACAAAGCCCATCTGTAATCACTGCTGCCTCGTGTCCTGTCTAATGTCTTTTCTATTCACTAGAGTGGAGATCTGGTAAGTTGTTTATGCCAGATGAGAAGCACATCAGCTTTCCCCAGACACACATAACAATTTTAAAGTTCTTTATTTATTAAATCATTCAGTCTGTATATACACACGCGAAAAAAGATTAATTACTTGTTTTAAATTATAAATATTCTAACACCAATACATACAGGCAGAACAAAAACGTTCATGATCAGGAACAAAATTGGTGAAATATGGAGCATCTGCAAATATTTTACAGAAATATCATCAGCTGCTGTTATTCTTTCAAAGCAAAGAAAAAAAACCACCTCGATGCATGTTGCTCTTTTAATAATGCAGATGCAATCTCTGTTTGCTAGACTGCCAATCAAATGAAAGTAAGTCAAGGTTAGAGGCTTTTGGTTGGCTGAGAAGTTGGTTAGTAATTAAACTACCCTAAAAAATCCCATTTTAATAGGATGATAACAGACTGATAACAGACAACCCTGCACAGTGAGAAAGCCTCTCACCCCAGCAGTCTCTTTGGAGCCTTTGATTTCCACATTAAGTTTTCTAATGTCTCTTTTTGCATAAAGACCAGTGAAAGTCAGCTCAGAGAGTTCCCACTGAAACCTTGAGGCTAATAAAAGAAGGAATTCTGCTCATACTAGACCTCTGCAAATAATTTCTCTGCACTTGACTTGAACCTGCCAGATGAGAAACATAAACAGTTTATTCTAGGTTTGTTTTAAGATTTAAAAATCTTGCAGCGTCTTATTTCACAAGATCTGTACTACTAAAAAAAGCTGCCCTGTCCATAAAATAAGGAATAGGTCATATTGCATGAATTCCCTGTGGCATTGAGCCACATCCTTTGCACCGTGCCCTCACATCCACCTCAGACCTGCAGGCTTTGATGACTCTGATTAGAGGAATAACAGTTATGGTGATAGATTTGAATATTTGCATACTGAACATTTGGTGGGAACTGTGTGTTCTAGCTGACGTTATCCATTCACCAAAGCTGCTCATGTGCAGATGCGTACATTTTTGCATAGTTACAACAGCTTCATTGATAAGGTGCGCGTTAACCTCTGTACTTTCTACCCTGCAGTTTCGCAGCATTCATGAATCAAACAAAAAGGCAGGGTTTTGTTAATATATTACATATAATAGAACAGTTATCAATCTCATTAAGCACATTGTTCTGTTTCTTTGAGGTTGGCTTGTGTGAGGCACTATACATAGTCGGTGTAATGTGATCAGCAGAGTGGAGCCCTGACATGAAAGGCAGGCAGTTTACTGCTGTGAACTGCGGGGGAACATTTAGCCTTATTAAAAAGGCCGTATCAGTTTAAGTGTAGACTACGTTTGGAATATTTTCAAAGCTTGACCTTGATGATGATTATGCCTCTTCTTGGGGGATTTGAACCAGTTATATTGTTCACCTCAAATTCACGAGACTGTTTTTCAGTGAAACTGTACTTTTGTGAAGTAGAACGAAGGAGCTCCTGACATTCAGACAGAAATGTACAAGTTTAAAGATGCAAATGAGAACTTCCCAAAAAATACAGTAATTGATTAGAATACAACGTTAATGTGCCTGGACAGAATATGGGACCGTGAGTGACATTCTGTAAACCCACCCTAAACAGCCCTTCCACTCCTGAGGAGCCAGGGGTAAGTCCATACAAGTTAGTTAACCAAAGTCTTGCAAACTACTGTAAATAGATATAAAAGGAGGAGAGTTCATGGCCTCTTATATGGAGCTGATACTTATGACAAAATAAGCAACTGTTCAAAGAAGAAAGTTTACAGTTTGGAACGTTCCTTTAATGATGATCAAGGGGACAAAAAAAAAAAAGTGTTTATTATGTATGCAAATTTAATCCTGTTGCTGGTCTGGATAGGTGTTCATAAATGCCTTGACACCATTAAACACTTAAACATTGTGCCCAATCTAAAAATTGTAATTCTGAAATTAGCCCAGCACACTACTATCCTTTATTTTCCACTAATGGGCATTTGCATCACTGTGCAGAAAACAAGGAATGTGCTCCATGAAGTAGGATGAATGATTTCAAGTCAGCAAAAGACTATCTATAGCTGTCACAACAACATGCAAATCGCTGCTAACGTTTTCAAAAACATACAGAAAGAATAAATGAAACATTATGCATGGTGGTGGCTCGGTTCTGTCTTGGAACTTCAGGCCACAATCTACCAAGAGTGGGATTCACTAAAGAGCTCCGAGAGGGAAAGAAGTGGCATCTGATCCGATTTCAAGTAGACTGAGCTGGATTACAGACCCAGTCGAACAAGTAAAAGCTTGAGTTGTAGCAGTGAATCCCTGAGAGAGGATCACCAAGGAAGACACAGAGTATCTGCAGATATTAGATGGTAAACATCTTCAGGGGGGCAATAACTGCAACGCCCATCCCAAAAGACAGAAAAAAAATCTAATGCATTATTTTTTAACTTACTGTATCACTCTAACTTCTGAACTTTGCAACTTTTAAAACACTGAGTACTGTGTTTTTAAAAGCTCCTTTATTTTCCACTTATTTCACAGTTGTTTCTTCCTACTGTTACCGGGTGCTTGCTCAGTGACATTTACTGGATTTCTCTAAATGTAACCTCCCCCTGAGAAGTGAAGTGAAAAATCAGATATCAAATTTAACTGAATTAAACCTACACTGCAGCTAATGTAAAAAATACAAATGTTTGTCTTTCTTTCACATATCTGTAGGACAGCTAAAAATAATGAAAAGCTGACTCCAGTATTAACCTGATGACATTTTTTCTTTGGAAACACTGAGTTTGTTTGTCTGTACACACAAAAGGACTGAAGGAAAACTAATCTGCTTGGTAATCGCATGACCACTGACCCCCAGTGTAGGGCTCGTTTCCTGTTGCATCCCTCAGTGATGGCCACAGACAGATAGGGCCATGAACCAGGGTGCGGTTTTGGTGAACTGTTTCATGGTTTGTATCATCAGGGACTAGCTCTCTCTTGAGAGGTTTAATCTGACTCAGTCTGCTTGTTTCCCAACATTCACATGAGCAGTGGAGTCGGCCACAGGGAGAAGTTTACACTGTAAACTGTTTCAAAGATGGCTGCTGCTGTGTGAAAATGTTTGCTGTGCAGATTCCAACGGGAATCAAGTGAGGGCCTCCTGTAACTCACTGGCTCTCAGTCCAAATACCTATCAATACCGTGTTGACTCATCACTCATCACTACACAGTTTTCTTCTTGGAAAGGGAATGTATTCCAGTCCTGAGAGTGTATGTCTTAACTTGAAATTTAGAGCCAGAAGCAGTAACAGCAATGAAACGGTTTCACATACAGAGCATGAAGCAGCAGCAGCGTGATGCGAACCTGCATTTATAAAGTTTCAATGGTTCCCGGGTCTGTGCTGCTGCCCTTCCTTGAAGATAAGAGAACCAAAGCAAGGAGTACAGGACCAACTGGGATCACAGACGGTAGGAGATCCCTGTGGTCTGGAAGTGTCCTTCACTGGAAACAGTCTGACCAGTAAGACAGAAACTTACAAGGCCTTATGGTATTTAATATTGTTGCCACATCTCTAATACAGCAAAACCTAAAAAAAAAACAACCAAACAAACAAAAATAGAACAACAAATCTGATCTAACACGTTAAGCACCAATCATAATTTTAAACCGACAATGCTCAGTGTGCTCATATTAATGTTATGATAATACATTACAGACCAAAAGATTAATGAAAAAAAAGTCACTTGAGGTGTAAAAAGCACTGATGACTATCTGCAGGCATTAGAAGTGTCTACGTTGGAGGGTTGTGCGCCCCCCCACCCACACGCACACACACAGTTTCTGAGTTGAGACTTACTTTTTTTTTCTCTCTCTCTCAACATTATGTCCCATTTAAACTGCAAAATATTCTATGCACCAGCTGGATGCTCTCAGTTTGTCTGCTAGTCGGCCCCATCAAGGTTGCACACAGTGACATATCTGGTGTAGGTGCAACAGAGTTTGATACAAACAGCGAGACTGCACCAAAACAATAAAATTGCAGATGCAAAAGTAAAACTGGGCTACAGGACAAGATGCTGCAGAACCATGCTGTCAAACTGTAAGAGCACGGTGCTGTTTTAGAGTTCTTAAATAAAAGTGAAAGCTTGTGTTTCAGAGGAGCTGACTAACTGCTGATGTTAATCAGATGCACGAGACGAATGGTAGAACATCTGTCCAACTTTCAGGTTCTGTGATCATCTGTTAAGTGGCTATTAATTATTAAATAATTAATTAATAAATACTTAAAAGCTGCATTAATTAATAAATACTTCCTTATAGACACCACTGCATGTAGCTGCTACAAAATCACTTTGTTTGGTTCAGACTCGAATTATTATTGTTTTAGGATCACATTTCATAAAACAACCTGTTGGTCTATTATGAGACCAACTGAGGTCATTTTAACTTTGTATGTGTACAAAAAGTGTACAAAAAAAAGAGGACTGTTTGTACAAGAATCTCTGTCTACTACAAATATCATGCAAAATTACTGACAATAAATGCAAAAGGAGGCGAGTTCGTGGCCTCTGCTTCCAAAGAACAGGATTGGTGCTTTTATATTTATGGCAAAACAGGAAAGTGTTGGAAGTAGAGGTCATGAACTCTCCTCTTTGTTTGCTGTGTACATCCACCTGGAGTTGAGGTCAAGTGAGTACAAACGGTGCTTTTTAATACACTTTCAGTGCACTCCAAAAGTTAAAAAAAAAAACCCAAAACCTTTTCACACTCTCGCCTAAGTGGAATGGCATCTTTGAGTCTTGTCAGAGGTTTTAAATAGTAGTTTACGCTAATATTGGTGGACTGCCCTTTAAGCTGACATTTATGGTCATTATGATACAACTCAAAACTGCTTCAATTCACCTTGTTTTGGTCCCCGATAAAGATTTACGCTCCTTACCATCTAATAATAGACTTAGGTTTGATCTTAATCTGGAATGTTCCTTTTAAGCTTAATTAAATGATGGTGAACACATGCACAATCTTGGGCACATTTTTTTTAAACTCTTCCAAGAGAGATTAACCCACAGGAAGATCGAAAGCAGCCTTGAGAACTTACTGTAAAGATTGAGTCATTTGACTAAAAGTATTTCTGATAATACTGTATACAGCAAACGTTTCGGTTCTTACAAATTTCCTGCTGCATAACAGCTCATCAAGTAAAACGCACTTTAATAAAAGCTGATGGGGATTTGATTTGCTTCTCTTGCCCTTCGTGTCTTGTCACTGGGCCTGGGCTATTTGAATCTGTCTTTTTTCAAGCCTGATGGGAACAGCAGGCCTGCGCAGCATCTGGTTAACTTGGAAACAGCTGTGTTTTCACAGATCTGACTGAGGGTTTATAAGCTGCTCGAAGCAGGCCTGGGTTCACTGGGCCTGTTTGGCTAAACAATTTTAAATCTCACGTCCTCCCCTCCACTCAAGGTCCCACTGAAACACTGTTAAAGTCACAGTTTCTCCACTTCTTCTCACAGACTCCGTGCATGTCTTGTAAAGGATTCTAAACTGTGTTCAAGAAGTAAATGACAGATGACTGACGTTGACAGTTTATATTAAACAGATTTATTCTAATTCCTTAATGTTTTGTGATACAATAAATAAATCAGTGAATTAATCAATAAATGAGAGTTGCAAGTGGTAATTATCAAAAATAATCCAGGATTCGATGGTTTCAAAAAGGCCCGTCATACACGGGGAAATGCCTAAATATAAACTGGCTTTTGAATGCTGTCTGGAAATGAGACACAGCACATTTTGTGACAACTGGAGGAAGTGCCTGAGGGGAGTCCGTTTACCCACCCTTTTTACGACGTCTTGACAGTACGAAAACACTGAAGGAATAGAAACATGACTATTTAAGTCACTTGATCTCACGAAACTTACGGAACCAGAATAAATAAGAAGGATTTTTCAATCAACTTTAACTCCCAAGACATGAGTAAAAAAACCCTAAAAATTAGCTAATTATAGTGCCCTCTTACTGGCTAGTTGGTTTCATACTTGCTGCATTCTTTCCCCATGCCATTATGATTTAGCCTGTCCAGCCATCCTAATTCTTTTCCTCTTCCTCTTCAGTGAAACCATGATTTCCCTGGGGCAGTACCAACAGATGCAGGAGAAGCTGCCTCTTTAGGATATTAGACAGGCATACAACCAATCAGAGAAATTAAGACGAGCATCAATGAAAGGCATCCAGTGGGGAAGGAACGCCGATAACTCCCACAAAAACGTGTTGATCCCAAAATTCTGCAGCCACATCAGTTGTTTTGAAATGTGGCTTTTACACACTCCTGTATGTCATATAATCATATATAAGAATCTGGGAGGTGGGGTGGGGGGATTTAGGTTTAGAGTTTTAATCTAGAGATGAGTCAAAGCATAAATCTTATTATAGTGCCTCCTAGAGGCCTGCCAAGGTAATTATAGTCAGCAGACTGTAGGAGTCTCTTGCTGGATCCCCCAAAAACAAGAATTTCAATTTTTCTGCAACTACACAGGCACAAAGACGACGAACTAGGTGACATATCAATAAAGTGAAAACACTGTTTCTTTATCAAGCATTTTTACATTCTTTAGTGCTTTAAATGGAACATCTACAATGAAAGATTTGTTTTTGATAAATCCATCACTGCACTTTTAAAGGACTAAACCACCACATCTGTATTACAACATGTCATATCAATCAGCACTGATTAGGTGTTTTCTCACTATTCTATTTTAACCAGCTGGTAACTCCTCAAACTGGAAAAAACGTGGTTGTGCAGTGAGGAAATTTATCATGTGTTTCACTGGATAGATCAGACATTACTCAGAGCATCAGTGGCGCAGAGGAGATTGCGGAGTTACATAAAGCACATGGATAACTTCCATCTGCTACACTTATAATGTTGATTTTCAAACTCACTTAACGGCATTGGCACCAAAGGGGTTACCCACAGGTGCACGTATGGGTTGCATCCACAGAAAAGAGCTTAAGATAGTGTAAACACACACCCACATAATCCTGCCATGTACAAGAATAATTACACAAATAGTTTAGTTGTGACTATGAGATTAATGATGACTGACGCTCAAGCAGATTACATGGCACTGACCAGGTCACATGACCATAGCCTACATGACAGTCTGCAGCAGCGATGCAGGTCATGCAGCGCAGAAGCCTGACGTTTCCAGCTGAATCAGGCCAGTTATCGAGGTGCTGGGAGGCTAAGCTGTGTACTGGCAGGGGCTGACTTTGGCCCAGTAAAGACGCCAGAAGTTGTAATGATTTGGGTCAGTTAAAGTTGAGTACTGACTCGCTCAACACACCTTGGCAGTTTCTGCTGAGTTATGACTCCCCAAGAACGGTTAAATATCAGGGAGAAGGCTGAGTATCAACTGAAAAAGCAATATCTTGCAGTGAAATGGGTTTTTTTCCTGCACCAAGATAAACATATTGTTACATTTGTGTACTTTGTAGTATGCAACTGCTTCAGCTTCAAGTAAATCAGTACTTCTATAACAGGGTGTGTGGTGGATGAGTACGTAAAATCAGCATTATACATCTATCATAATAATTCACATGGCTTTGTGAGGGACAATTCTGCATGAGTGTATTTTGATGATTATGATTTGGACTTTCTCACACAATTTTAAGTGTAAACAGGTGCATTTGTCATAACTATATTTTTGCTAAAGTAAGACCTCTAAATATAAGTTACTGTGATGAGATTTACTGACCTGCATTACAAGCACTAAGTAAGGAAAAGGTTGAGAATTCCCATTAAACACTGAAAGACCAATCAAAAACAGCATGTGATTTTAAACACGTTATAATATACAGTATATATATGTCATAATTTGTAGTTCCATAAAAGCATCTTGTCTTACCCCAGTCACTTTTCTATTTTCTTCAAGCCATAAGAACCACATATATCAGCCATGTGTTTTTGTAATTACGTTGTAAGAGGGTGGCCCCAGTAATCTGCAGATTTGGGACCATAAATCCTTCAGCAGCTATGACCTTGTGGTCCGTGTGTGGAGAGGATGAAGCTATTTTTGGTAAATTCTCAATCAAATTACCATATCTGGTGCATTTAAGAAATAGGCAGTAGGCTCAAAAGGAAGCCTTTTGGAGTAAACTTAAATCTACAAAAGTGGTGTGAATGCGCCCTCTTCTGGTACAAAAGATAAAATAAGAAAGAAGGTTTTTAAATAATCAGAGCCTTTTAAAGCAAACTGATCTCATGTAGTCCATAAATATAACTTTTATGGCAGTTTCAAGGACGATAAGAAGCACATATAAACAGATATAAATTACAAAGCAGGTGGATACTCGCTGACATGGTTAAAGGACAGTTTGACTAACATTAAAAGCTAATAAGAAGTCTGATGCTGATATTGTAGATGCAGAACATGACTGACCTGTATTTTCCAGTCCTAACTTGTACACCTTTCATTCCACAATGTTGTGCCCCTCCTACATCATTTACAAGATCATCCCCGATCATCAGCGCCTGAAATCAAGAAAAAAAAAAAAAGTTTATTATCACATACTGCTCAATGCATCAATGTTATAAACTGTTAACACCAGTGTATGTTGTAGTTGGATTGTTTTAATTATTGTTATGTATGGGATATCTATATGGCAGCAAAAAGGCTTCACCTGTAAACATAGTTTCCCTCTTATGTAACATTTAGAGATTACCTAAACGTGGTGTTTGTGCTCTGTGAGTAGTAGCTACTTTCATCAAGACAGCAGACTTATAAAAAGGTGTGCATCATCAAGGAAGAGTAACAACAGGAATTTTATTCTCTTAATAAGATGTTATATTTGAAAGAAAATATTCCCATGACTTCCTTAAAGGGACCAGATTAAAGCTTGCACAGTGCACTAATTTCTTTAAGAATAGATTTTAAAATTCTTTTATTAATTTATAAAACACTACGCAGTCTTTTCCTTCCTGTTTAGCAGGGGGTTTGGTTTGTTTTAAACTCTGTGAATCTTCTAAGACTCTCTGGTGTTCAAGGACAAGCAGGTGGCTGGACACAGTTGAGACTCTGGGAATTTGTTAGGCAAAAATCAGAGCCTTCATTTAAATGATCAGTTTTTACCATGATAATTTAACTACATTCTCTAATATTTTCTTCTCTTCTTTCAATCCTCTAACCGACTGCTGTGGAAGTGGCGTCAAATATACCTGCCGATATCACCGCGTCTCGTCATGGAAATTCAAAGAAGGGCACGATACACGGACAGAGTTGAACCTGCTGTGCGTGAGCACCAGCTGCCAGGTTCAAAAATACATCGGCTTAGTGCAGGGATGGTGCTGATTCCTGGACTCGAGGAAACACCGAGATGGCCAGGGATAGAAGTCAAACACATGTTCAGGCACCTGCTGAGTGGAAACGTGGATCGTACAACCAAACAGGGAGACTCTAAACCTCCTGCACGTAGGATCTATTTTAAGTCTTGCTCTTCCAGATACACTCCCCGGCTAATTACTAAAAAGCGTGCCCAGCCAACTACTTTAAAGAGCAACAAGTATGTATTGTATGAAATAAAATGTAGTATATGATATGCGGGCAGACTTCAAAAACTCCAGTATTAAACTCATCACTGCCTAAAACTCTCAGCATGCCCTCAGTGGTAAAAAAAAAACCCCAAATATTTAAATACCTCTTGTCATCTTGGTACCATCACAGAGTTCTGTTATCATACACTGTTGATAAAGAGGTTCTTTTAAAATGAAACTAGAATATTTTGGGGACTTCCAACATGTTGAGGTATGTCTGCAGGACCAAGCAACCTGCTTTAAAAAAAAGGGGGGAAAAAATTACATAATTTCCAAGCCTGATGATTTAAAATCTCAGTGACATGATATCAGATATTTAAATATTTGTATATGATGCATCTTGTACTACATATCACCAGTGGACCCTGGTCTGGCTCAACAAAGACAAAATAAGCTTATATTATTAGTATTCTTAAGAGTATTTTATATTTCACTTTCTGCAAAAGCATTTTGATAATGTTGGTTTTAGCTCGATTTCTGGGGTGTATACCAATTTTACATGCAGTTAAATGCCTTTTTGAAATGTCACACTTTGTTGTTTTCTATGCTGCAAGAGGTAAGAAAGGAAGAATTTCATCACCTTTATGTAAGATTTAGAGAAGTCACTCAGCTCTTATTGTGACATCTGTTTCATTTCACTGAGTTAGGAACCTTTCGATTCAAAAAGAACACACATAAAAACACAACTTTCTGACTATAATACCGGACTCTATGAGAAATTTTAACAGCTGAGTGAAAGTGCCTGACTCAGCTTCGGCTCTGAGTTTTACAAGAGGCTGAAAAAAAGCACTGTAAATCTCTGACTTCTGCACCATCAGCACCCCTTCCCACAAGTCTTCTCCCAGCCAAGCTCCCGCTCCAAGGCTAAAACACAACACCAGATGACATCTCTGCTTCAGTCCAAACGTACCATCATTCCTCTCTACACCTCTTTCACAGAGTCCATCTTCATCTCTTCCATCACCATCTGATGCCTCAGCAAAGCCCAAAGGCAGACTGAAGTTAGCTTAATTAACCCCAACCCATAAAAATATTAAAATAAACTCTCCCCACGTGTTTCTACATGTTGCATCGGAGCACATTACCCTTACCAAGAACATCTGCAATTTTTTACATTTTGCTCATTCTTGCATAAAAATGTGTAGTTTCCTCGTTTTAAAAACGGAACTTTGTTGTCTAATTATAATAACATATCTTTGCAAATGATCTTGCAATGACTACTCAGCCATTTCTGAGATGACTCAGTAGTAAACCCAATTCTGATGTACCGTTGTGACTGCCGTGAAACCAGCTGGAAAACCCTCTACATCACCAGTTTGCCTACTTTTAACTTCCCAGGGTTAAAGGTCAAAAACAGATCTGGACTAAAGAAAAAGTCACACAAAGTTGAAAATGATGTATTTTTAGGCTGGAGAGTAACATTTCCTGTCCTCACTTGTGTTCTGGCTGAATGCAGAATTATATACTGAAACAAACCTCATGTGGTTGAAGCCCCATGTCATTGAGAACGCTCTGGAAGAATGTTGGGGATGGTTTTCCAATTACTTCAGCCTTTAAATCACAAGCATACTGGACAGAACAAAAAATGGATTTGATTGTTTAGTTTATACAACACTGATTTTATTGCTTCTTAAACAATATAATAATTAGTAAACTATACCTCAAGAGCCTTCATGTAAACACCAACATCTAATTTTAAACCATCTGTCTCCTTGTAGTACCTCCTAGGAAGAGAGAGAGAAAATAAAACAAAATCAGCTAAATTCTGTTAGAGTGATTCAAGCTTCAATCCACATGAGCTACGTGGAATAAGCACTGCAGTAAGAAGGCATTACCCTTGGCCAAGAGAGAAGAGCACTGGTTTCTCCAAGCCTATAAGGACCCTAAATGCCTCATTTAAGTTCTGGTACGAAAAATTTTCAGCTGCATCTCCGATGATCACACAGTTCGGGTTGGTCTTGTCAACGTCATCAAACTCTGGGAGAAGTCCTGTAAAAGAGTGATTTACCACTTAAACATGCGACAGAAACCTGACACGACATTTTTACGAGCAATTTGGAGGTCACACATAAGTTTCAGACAAAGTTAGAAGAAAATCCTGAAGAGTCTCCACTGATCTCAGCTGTTAGATGTAAGGGTTGGAGGCAGTCATGTGAATAGAGGCCCTGCACAATAACTAGTCTTGCAAAATGTACTTTGTGAAATCTCTTACAAAATCTTTGCAAAACTGTGACTTAAAACTCTGGCCTACAGTTTATTTAGAAGTGATAGAGCGTCACATGTTAGGCTTTTTTTAAAAAAAAAACAAACAAAAACTTTCCATCAGAATATATGGATTTTAACTGAAATAAACTGCAAGTTTGTAGGTTACCCTATAATACGTAACATAAATGAAGGTGAAAAACATTTCTCAGCCTGGTCTTGGTGAGAAAAAAAATTAAATAAAATTTATTGCAAATACATTTGAGCCCTCTCTACCTGGTACATCTCTTAGGACCAGTTATTTATAAAACAAAAACTAGAATCAAGAATGCAAAACTAACAAATGAAAAATAATTGCAGGTAAAATGAACTTTGTTTGAATTTTCATTTCTTGCCTTGTTTTTTGATGTCTGGCACTTTATTTTTCTAATTACTTACAGGAAAGAATATTGGAGTTTTTTTGCCGTATGGCATTGTTGATAGGATTCTTCCATCCTATTTTTTTTAAATCAATATCTGTAAATCAATACCTCAAAAACAAAAACTAAACTATACTGATGGACTTATTCAGATGGACTTATTTGGCTTAACTGAAATAATTAAATAAACTGACAAAATAAAAATAAAAACTACTAAAAATGTCAAAACTAGTACAACTGCACAGGACTACTTACAGTTAACTTATATACTGATTACAATATTAAGTTTAACATGTTTGATTTATAGTACTGATGTATAACTAACAAATATATAATGAGTTTACGCAGTAGTTCCCAAGTATATAGTCATTAAAAGTTAAAGAAGCGAATTCATTAGTGTCGTGATAGAATGTACAGTAAATTATATAGTCTGATTTATCTTATCTAGGTTAGAGTCTCCTATTTTTCTGATTATTTACTGATTTATGTAGCATCTTTGTTCCTCTGTCTTGTCTTGGGTTTTGTGACTTTTATTCTGAAAAGAAGCAGGATGGTAAAAAGGGGTAACTAAATCTAACCTAACCTTGACTTTACAACTCTATTTCATATTTTTGTATCTCTAGAAGATCAAGGCTGTCAAACGGATCACTCAAATTCATTTTTAATAAGCATTTAACTTAGGTGCAATATTAACAGGGGCTGTAAAAATGAGACAGTAAACTGTGACGTAAGAACGTGAACCTGCATGTTTTACTCATGCGTAGAGGAAATTCTTACATGATGTTTGCAGAGAAAAGAGCTTTACCTTCATGCACCAGCAGGTGAGGGCGCAGACCTCTCTCCTTGAGGAGCTGTTAGCTCTCTAGCAGCGGTTGTCTCTCTCGCCGCCCGGGAACTCTCTCCCGACGCCACAGCCGTTAAAGACATCCCTGTTACACACAACCGAGCTCGCTTCTCAGTTTTAAAATAATGGACACGGAGACATGTTGCTCTGAACTTGAAGTACAGCTCCGCTCACTCACTTCGTCTTCTGCCCCCAAGCGGGAACCGCGCTTCCTTTTTTATTTTCAACTGTACGTAAAACGTAATCACGTAAACACAAAGATTGTCTGCAGTGACAGACATCGCACTCTAACACCCCCACTCGATGATGTCACTTATATCAATAACAACATTACATACCAAACATGTATGTGCAGAACCTTTCCATTTTGATTTTTGTAGCAGACTTTGTGAACACGTCTGCCACCATGTTTTCAGTTGGACAGTAAATCAGCTCAACTTTCCCTTCAAGCACAGTTGACCTTATGAAATGGTATTTAATGTCCACGTGCTTGCTTCTCTGGCGGTTCACAGGATTCTTTGCCAGGCGAATAGTCCCTTGATTGTCCTCGAAGATTTGAGTTGATGTGCCCTGAAAACAACAGTCCATATCCTTCAATAGTTGTGTGAGGTACAGAGCTTCCTGGA
>JAOWBL010000011.1:7278590-7295268 GCA_028564865.1 Zenarchopterus dispar | reverse complement strand
TTTATTTTCAACTGTACGTAAAACGTAATCACGTAAACACAAAGATTGTCTGCAGTGACAGACATCGCACTCTAACAGGAGCGCTACAGCTGCAGGAGCAGGAGGGAACACCTCACATACAGAAATGTCAAAGCCCAGCCTCTGCAGTTTGGCTACAAACTTCCCCCTGCTAGCCTGGGTCTCATTGGTGCAGAAGCGCAGCTTCAGATCTGATGCTTTGAGCCTGACGATAAGTCAGAAGAACACATACGTTTGCAGCACAGGACATCTGAAACATTTGAACAGTTTAAACATTGGACGCATTAACACGAGTGCTTGTTGAATGCAGACATACAAACAATGGACTAAATCCCGGATTCATGCACTTTGCTCCTGCAAATCTGACATCCAAATATCAAACACGGCAATAATACACTTACTTTTTCACAGCTTCTATGGAGCCAGGAATAGCAGCTCCGTCGCCTTCTCCGCTATCATACAAAACTCCACATAAGTCCAAAATGACACCTTTCAAACTGCTCGCACAGTCCGGCCAGCGCCTGTCAGCCATGACGGAACGCCCATTGCGCATGCGCAAGAGTTAGTCATAGAATCACGGACGAGCCCTTAAAAGAGTACACCTGGCAATGTACAAGACTAAAGATAGAAATAAGTACAAATAGAAGACATAAACGTAGATTTAAATAAAATTAGGGTTGAACATAAAATATAAGGATATAAGTAAATTAAATTCAAAATTTGAACATATTTGTATACTTGATTATCAATAGAGTTTTGTAAAGAAATTTTAATTTATCTGAATTTTTATATGATTTTACATAATTTTATTAATTCAGCTTAGTCCTGTGTTCTTTATTATTCCTTTCTCCACTACATCAATGTGTCTTAATTGCTTTTGGTTTTTAAAAATATTGAATGTCATAGGAAACGTCACTATTATATACTTAGAGAAAAAGAAAGAAAAATGTTCGTCCTCTCTGTAGTTTTCAAAAGTCTTTTTCTTGACCACATTAGAAAGCACAGAGTAAGATGCAAACGGTCATTAATACATAAAATACACACAAAAACAACAACTACAATGGCGTAAAGAGAATTTGACTGGTCTATAGTCAAGTTAAATCCTGTCAAATGTTATCTATGTGTAACCTCAGTGTATTTTTTTGGCTGAAGAAAGATGGATGATTCTGTGAACATATATTAATATGACATACAATTACCAAGACTGTATATTGTTAATAATCAGTTAGAGATTTCCCATGTTTTCAATGAAGGCTTAAAGAGGATCCTACCAGACAAATTAGCTCGCTTATAAACATTTTTGACTGCAATCGAAGCACTTTAGCCGGCTGTATTTTGTCTACTTCCAATTTTAAGGTTTAACAAATAAAGATCCATCCTTCTTCTGTACACATTGGTTCTGTACAGGGTCACGGAGATCTCCAGGAGCCTATCCCAGGTCATGACAGGCGTCACATATAGAGACAAACAACCATACATGCTCATACTCATGGGCAATTTAAAGTTTTCAGTTAACCTTACATACATGTTTTTGGACTGTGGGAGGAAGCTAGAGTACCTGGAAAGAACCCACACAAACACAGGGAGAACATCCAAACTCCACACAGAAAAACTCCTGCCAGGCCTGGGAGATGAACCAGGAAACTTCTTGCTGTGAGGCAACAGTGGTAACTACTAAGCCACCAATAAAGATAAGTTGGATAACGCAAAACCCAGTGGCAGTACGAAAAGGAGAAACAAATCATGAAATAGAAAGCAAAGGCAGCAGGGTAAAAACATTGGGAAAACTGAAAACTGCTAAAAATATTCAACAATAGAGGTAAAAGTACATTGAGTTTTGTTTTGAATGTATCTTTAAACTTTGATACTTGCTATACAATACATTAATACTAAATATTTCTTAAAATATCAGCAAGCCCAAATAAACACATCTGTGCATAAAAAAGAACTGCGACTGATTCTTTGATAATTTTTTATGTCCAAATTTTTCTATCATTATATTTTTTTACTTCAGTATTTGCATCTGTGTATTTGTTTATGAGCTCGTTTGTATTTCCACATTTTTAATTTGTTTTGTAATTCCAATTTTTTACTTTTTAAATTCAAACATATTTTTGTATTTCTTATGTATTCTTAATTCTTTTTTCAATACTTATTTTTCATTCTTTAATGATTTTTAAAAATAGACTTTTTTTTAACCATCTACTAGTTGATTTTTGCTCACGTTAGGGACACGTGTTTGATTCAACTCAAAACGCATTCTTCACATACCGGTTGTTATGGTTATGTAATACTGGGATGTACATCAACACGTTAAATGGAAAAAGAGAAAGATTACGTACGTGTTAAAATGACAGAAAAAAACCCCCTCGAATTACATGAAATAAAGTCAGGCCAAATCTAACAGCTTACAGTAAAAGTTTGTGTTGATGGTTACTGCTCTGACTGAATTCATTTATCGCGCAATCTTACAAAAAGATTGCAACATAGAGACGTGTCTACGTCATTACGTACGTTTAACGTCACGGCCTGAACTCAGGCTACGGTCTTATATAATCCGCAACGGAACAGAGAGCATCAAGTTGCCGGACGGAAAGGCATCCTTTGAGAGGGCTCACTACACGCTTTTATTTTATCCGGTATGGTTTGAATACTTTTTGTTTATAATGAATTCTCCTCGTAAAAGAGTTAACTAATAATATAGGCAGGGGATGAAAAAGAAACAGACGGAGGAGAAAAAAATAATAATACAAACGCTAAGGTTAGCTTGATATCCGGTATCAGATTAGGTAATGCACATGCACACATGGATTCAGGATCTTAAAAGCGTTTTTATCTTAGACTGCTAAAAGAAAAAATGATTTATTCATGCTAGCTGTATGGTGAGTATCATATTTAAGAATAACGTACAAGGTTTTAACTGAACTAAACCCTGCCTCAGGTTGGCTGGTGTTGCCAGGTGATTTTGAATAGATGCGTCAGTCCATCATCTGAGTAGAATTGATCACGGTAGGTCTTTATTTAACTCTTGACTAATGTCAGAGGGAGTCCTGTGGAGGCAGATCCCCAACAACCTATCATCTCTCTAGGACAGAGGGACGTGTCACTGGCACATGTCCTCTCTCCCTGTTAAGGTGCTGTCTGTTTGCTTTATGCATCTATCCAGTCTTAGGGGTTATTGATTACCAAATATCTGCTCTGCTGTGCTCAGTGGATTTTTCTCCTTTCACCAGATGTACTTTTAAAACGTTTATTTGATGTCACATTAAGGTTAAATGATTCATTTAATGTTTTGGCTCTTGCAAGAGAATTTCACCTTGGGCATTTTAGGATATTTTACAGCCTACTGCCAGTGAGTGATAACTCAAAACCTCTTTCTGGTTAATTTTTTTTCCAGGTTATGAATATTTACTGTATAAAACAATGACATTGACTGCCAGGAGCAAGTAAAATGGAGCATGTTTCAGGTGTGAGGAAGTCTGCTTGGACTGTGGAAACAATGGAAAAGTCTGGAACATCAGAATTCAGCTGCCACGCTGCTGTGGGATTATCTTTTACTCTGCTCCTCCATTGTGTCAAATGTGAAAGAGAAGCGTGGTTCAGCAGAGCTGTAAAGCCTATGGAATCTCAGGCTACAGTACATTTGCCTTTTTGGCTCAACATCTGTTTCTACATTTTGTCTTTTTCAGAACACTTCCTTCTTTGTGGCTGCTCATGGAGCTTAAGTACTGGTTTACCAAAAAAGTTTGTGACTCATTGCTGATTCATGATTGGAGTGTTGGGAGGATGATAGTTAAAGATGCCAAGATGCAGAGAAAAATGTTTTCAGAGACATGACTTTTGGCTGTCTGTTTTTATCCCATTTTATTATAATTCTTGATCCCCACTGTATAACCACAGGTGACTCTGGTCTTCACATTTAAATAGCTTGTGTGTTTATCATCCAGCAGTGGTTTTAATCTTTTCTTTCATTTTTTTTAACCCTAACTGACAAGAATCTAGACACCAACCATAGGGTCATATTTTATGACTCTTTCTGGAGGGAGTTCTAAAATGTTTCCGTGTGATCGTCCAGAGTCACGGTAGTTCATATTGTAAGGATATTGCAATGAAAAGGACTTTATCTTATGTACTGAGTTCAGTGGGGCCCAATATTTGTTAGGATAAAGGCTTTTTTTTTTTTGACTTGCCTGCACACTTTGAACATGAAACTCTGAAAGTGCAGTGACAGTTCTGACACACTGTTGGAATGGGCCCAGAAAAGTAACGAGCTGATCTGACCTTATGTTGAAATAGCTGTGTGGATTAATCAGCAGTCATGTAAACATGACCAGGGTGTGTGCTGAGCTTAGTAAATTATTTAAACCTTTTATATAATTTATGCAGCAACAGGCTGTCAAATGGTGGAACTAAGATCGGTTTCTGAAAGGTGTGTGTGTGGGTTGTTTTTTTTTTTTTTAATTGTTTTTTTTTTTACATATAGTCTACAACAGCCTATGTGCTGTAGTCTTGAATCATCATTATTCACAGAATAATGATGATTTAAAAACATGACATCTTGTTTTGTCCTGGGGAGGGACTTGCTACTCTGAGATGCTGAATGTACAAATGATCTTATGATAAAGTTTTTAGTAAGAAACGGGAAACTTGCAGGAACTGGGCAACAGTTTTTTTTTTTTTTTTTTTTTTTTTTGAATGTCAGAATGAGGTAGTGCACCTATTTTATTACCTTTTTCTTTAAAGAAATTATTTCCTCACTTGCATGAAGTTTATAAGATAAAGCTTGACATTCAGGGTTCATACTGTCTGCAGAGAAATAAAAGTCAAAGTGAATATTAATAAAGACTTTACAGCTTTTTTTCTCCTTCCATATTGTCCCAATGGTTTTGATAAAAACTGCAGTAATTAAATGTTCAGTCATAATGTCAGTTTTACATGTTTGATCAATGAAACAGATTTCAAAAGTCAGTTGATGATTATATTAAATAAGTGATTTTTTTTTTTTTTTTTTTTTTTTAATTTCATTTTCCTGTTTCCATAATCCTGCATCAGTAGTTTTTAATTATTATTTTAGGGTAGGGATTTCTTTAATTGGAATACTTTTTAAATTGTTTCAGTTTTGATGAGGTTGAAGTTTACTGCATTCTGTTTTATTTAGATGAATCTGACTTCTCTTTTTCTTTGTGTTTGAAACCAAATGAAGCCTACAAGTACACGATGAAGGGAATGTTTCTTCAGCTCAACCGCAGCCTCAGCCGTGCTGCTCCTGTTTGCCGCTGGGGCAAGCACTCTGTTATGCGTCCCGCCTCCTCCGCTGCCCCCAGACTGAATATGGAACGCCCCATAACCTCAGAGGAAATCTACACTCGTGAGGAAAAGTTTGGAGCGCACAACTATCATCCCCTGCCTGTGGCGCTGGAACGAGGGCAGGGTGAGTTGTGCCATGAAGTCATTGTTAAATGACTGTGACAACTGTTAAATCAGCAGCAACACTTAACAAAATTTTGGTTTTCCCCTCCGCTCCAGGCATCCACGTGTGGGATGTAGAGGGCAACCGATACTACGACTTCCTCAGTGCTTACAGTGCAGTAAACCAGGGACACTGCCACCCTAAGATCATAGCTGCGCTTACCCAGCAGGTGTCTAAACTCACCCTGACTTCCAGAGCGTTCTACAACGATGTGCTCGGAGCCTACGCAGAGTTTATCACCAACATGTTTGGCTATGACAAAGTTCTACCCATGAACACAGGTATCACCGTACTGTCTGTATGAAATGTGTTCGGAAGCTATCATCAGTGTATAATTATGTATTTTTGAAAAAAAAAAAAATTTCCCTGTAAAATCTAGGGGTTGAAGGTGGTGAGACGGCCTGCAAGCTCGCACGGAAGTGGGCCTACAATGTAAAGGGAGTTCCTAAAAATAAGGCCAAAATCATCTTCGCAAGTAAGTCACTATCTCAAAAAATCAAAACAAGGAAACAAAACAAAACCGAAAAGCCTATCATTACATGTTAAAGCCAAGTGCAGAGATAAGTGTATGCACTTTTACTAACGCCTATCTTGTGTAACACATTTCTATAACTCACAGCAGATACGGTGAACGTGTTACTACCTGTTTCTCTGATACTAATAAACTTATTACAAGTGAGAACAAGTTGGCTATAACGTCTGATGCGTTAAACTTCTGTTGTTTAGATGGAAACTTCTGGGGCCGCACCTTGGCAGCCATCTCCAGCTCCAATGACCCCAGCAGTTATGAGGGTTTTGGCCCCTTCATGCCCGGCTTTGAGCTTGTTCCATACAACGACATTCCTGCACTGGAGGTACAGCTTTTAAGCACAAATTTAAAACTATTACATGTTGGTTGGATGAAATTCATCACTATGGAATGGGATAGATACTATCTAAAATTCCTGGCTCTAATGAAAAGTTTAGCTTTGTTAAATCCCAAGGAGACGTCACGATCTGTTCTCTGTGTGCCAGAACATGTAGCCCCTGTCACTTATGACTCTTCCCTAGGTTGTCTACGTAAACATATTTTATTGTTGCTTAACTTTTATGGGAAGGCCGTTGTAGAGAAACATTGACTGGGTTTGGCAGTTCCTGCCGTCTGTGCATGTATATGAACCAAATATTTAAATGATGTTTCTCGTTTTCTTCAGAAAGCTCTTCAGGACCAAAATGTTGCAGCCTTCATGGTGGAGCCCATCCAGGGAGAAGCTGGTGTGGTGGTGCCTGACCAGGGCTATCTCACCAAAGTCAGAGAACTTTGCACAAAATACAATGTAGGTTTTCATGAAGATACATAAGTGACTGTGTGTACGTTTATGTTTTTATTGTACTGGAATGAGAACAAGAAGTCGTTATGGAGCTACAGTTTGTGGAGAATTAGAGTTTAATTTTACTCAAATAATCAGCAACATGAGATTAGGAAAAACTCACCAAGCGCTTTGAACAAAATAAATAAATAAATAAACAAACAAACCTGGGATGTAAATGATTAGCTTGAATACTTGTTTGTCTAGTACTTCAAGCTGAGCTCAGCTGTTACATAATGTTCTTTTACTTTTTTAAAACATCAGCGTTTTTGATGGGAATTGTAACAGCTGCAAATATTGTAGCACAAAGTGTAACCTTACCTTAAATGACCTCACAGAGCGGTAACATAAGGGGAGTCATGGAGTATTATGTCATTTGTTCATTTTTTTTTTTTTAAATCATTTGTTGTTTGTCCAGGTGTTGTGGATTGCTGACGAGGTGCAGACAGGTCTGGCACGGACAGGCCGGCGGCTGGCTGTGGACCACGAGGAAGTCCGTCCAGATTTGGTGATCCTGGGAAAAGCTCTTTCCGGAGGAGTTTATCCTGTGAGCATTGTTATGCCTCATGTCACACATTTCTTATTTTGAGATAATAGAAACTGAACTGTCAGTGTAGACAAAGATGAAAGTTGTATTTTTTTGTTTGTTTGTTTGTTTGTTTGTTGTTTTTAAAATCCTGGACACTTGTCTGCCTCAGGTGTCTGCAGTGTTGTGTGATGATGAGGTTATGCTGACCATCAAGCCTGGAGAGCACGGATCCACGTACGGAGGAAATCCTGTGGCTTGTCGCGTTGCTATTGCAGCACTGCAGGTTGGTGTTAAAGTGCAATATTTTATTTATTTATTTTTAAGTTAAAAATGATTTTCAGTCTATACACTGGCTCCCATTTTATTTTATCAAAGCATTTAATTTTTTTTAACTTCCAATCTGAATAAACAAATGGTGGTAAACTAAAGTCACTTAGCAATGCTTGGTTTAACATCGTGTGTCTAACTTTGTGAAACAGGTTTTTCCACTTTGTGCTTTTTGTGGATGAGAGGCACCTATAAATGTACAAGTTGTGATGAAATAAAATGAGCTGTGAATGTTGTCATGGTTAAATGGGATTATCTGATAAAATGTCTGACAATTTATCTGTTTTTCTCAGCTCACACAGTTTCAATACTTACTTGCAAATGTTTTCATCACTTTAACAGTTGAGGCTTCTTCTTTGAAATGATAACTGTTGTGAATGATAAAGTGTGAGTTTGTGAAGTCACATGACATTTTAATACTCTTTAAGTTCACCTCAATTTGTCCTGCTACATTTTTCAATTCATGTGCATTTGTAGCAGCTACTTTTATTTTTTAAATTTTTGTGACTTATACCTTTCATAGTAATGTTGCAACACAATTTTAACAGTTTAGATACATTTTCAACGAACTCTTGATAACAGTGGTTTCTTCTGAAACAGTTACAAGTTGTGTTCTGGAAGCTAAAGGCCAAAACTCTGAGGTCAAACTAATACACATTGCCACTTTCTGAGTGTTTCCTTGTCTTGCATGTTGTGTATTTTCTCTATCTATCTCTATCTAAAAATCGTCAAGAATTTGTTTTCCCCCCATCATAAGACATATTTCCAAGTATTTCAGGTTATCAGTTTTTGTGAACTTTTCTCTCCAGTTAACTTTTCTGAAATCAAACATTTCTTGTCTGCTATATTATTTGGATATCAGCAGATTTGCTTTGCGCAAAATCTGATTTCTGAACAAAGAGGATTTTGTTTTATTCTACTCGATTTGAATCAGGTGTTGTGTTTCCCCTACTCTGCAGTTACATGAATTCTTTTTGCTGTAAGTGTATAATGTAACGCATGGCCTTTTATCACAAAGTAGTGGTACTTTTATCCTTCCTTTTTTCAGCCAAGGCATTTGTTAAATGTTGAGTAGTTAATTATAATAGCTTAAAAACATTTTTGTTTGTTTGTAGGTGATTGAGGAGGAGAAGCTTGCAGAAAATGCTCAAAAGATGGGAGAGTTGGTACGGTCTGAGCTGAGCAAGTTGCCCAAAGATATTGTGACCACAGTCAGAGGGAAAGGCCTCTTGAATGCAGTAGTCATTAAAGAGACCAAAGGTACAGTACCATGATGTTTTTTTTGGGTTTTTTTGTTTGTTTTTTTTTGGGGTGGGGGGCAGGCAGACAATCTGGAGTAGGTATTATGATGTGGTAATCATAAATACCAATAAACAAAAAACAGCTCTAAATATGCAGCATTAATTTCATACATAAGTAAATGAAATGTGTATGTTGGAGTAGGTGCAAATAGTCACATACAATAAATGTAAGATTTATATCCTTAAAAATGTTTCCATTTAATTGGCTGCGAAATTAGGACTAGAATGAAATTATTTGACCTCCATTGCATCAACCCTCCATCATCCCTAGATTATGACGCCTGGAAAGTGTGCCTGCGTCTTCGTGACAATGGATTGCTGGCCAAACCCACCCATGGTGACATCATCCGTCTGGCTCCGCCCCTCATCATCAAGGAGCATGAGCTGCAAGAATGCATTGACATCATCCAGAGAACCATCCTGTCTTTCTAAATATCAGTTCCTCAACGCACCAACAAATTCCACTTTAGTGAAAGCTTGTGAAGTCACTGTAAACATTTTAATTGCTTTTTATTAATTTTTTTAAAAACCTGTTCTATCTTAAGAACTTCTATAGGAATATACAGCATAAAGGGTGGTGTATGAGGAGTATGCTTTTGTGAGGATAGACTGAGATTTTTGCACAGAAAACTGCTTTTAAAGATCAAGGTGGCAAGAAACTACCTCAGGAAAGACTCCAGGATGATGAGAAGTTGTTGTTTTTTTTTCCCCCCTTCTCTTTCATTTCTTGAGTGGTTAATTTTTCATTCCTGAGTGGTTAATTTATTTCTTTACTGGGACTTGACCCATTTTGGAAAAGGGGAAGTTGTTTTAGACATTGTGAGTAGGACTCATTGTCATTAACTTTACTAAGGACTTAAAAATGAACCTCTGCGGAAAATGCACCTTAAAGCAGAAACATTTTACTAATATTTAAGAATATTAGTGACATGTTTAGTTAGCTGCAGTTGGTCAGCTGAGTTGTTGATGTGTTCTGAAATACCTGTTACACGAAAGGCCAAAAGATCTATATATTTAATTTTGAGCCTTGCAGATTTTTTTTCCTTGAAAGATTTACTTTCTGTTTGAATTTGAATTTATAATCCACTTGAAAACATTTTAAGCAGCTGTCTTGTTTGTATGAATGATTTTTATCCCTATGGAGGAAAGATGGTTCTTGAAGGCAAAACAAACCTGTGCTGTAAAACTGAATAATTTACCATATATATATAAATATATACTTTGTAAAAGTTGATGAATGTTAAAGGGAAATGTGGTGTTAGCTGAGGTCTGCTTGGGTTATAAGTATTTGCTGTATGTTCAGTACATATGTAAAGCTTGTCTTGAAAGACTCTCTATGTTGTTAAACAACACAATTTTTTCTTCAAATATATTATTCCAATCCTGTTTGTTGTCTTTGAGTCTTAACAAAAATAACTTACTGTTACAGGAAGCAGGCCCAACATTTTGAACATTTGCTGTTCAAAAAAAAAATGTTTTCAATGTTGTTCAGCACATGTGCAGTTAGCACAACCATGGACCTTTACAATTACAGATTATTTTACACCAGACATTTTTTCCCTTCATTTTTCCAGATCAAGTGCACGCATGCCGTAGTAGTTGCCTTTGCAACACTAGATGGTGCTCATGGACTGTTTGTGCTTTGGATAAATTGGTGCTAAACAACTTGACAAGCCAACGCTGAATGAAGCTGGTGTTTAATGCAGTGATTGAAAAATTCATATTTGGAATAAGATGCCAATGCTTTATTGCACATAGTAATGTACAAGCCACAGCATACACTATTCAATGTTGAGATTTGTCTCTAAATTATTCAGACTAGTATCAGATTGCTGAGTGAATTTAATAAGGTCTGAACAATTAAAAACCAAAAAACTGTTGAAATGATTGCATTCACTTAAACTTTTCAATACAAGAAGTAGAAACGGTGAAGTGAATTGTAAAGGTCTTCGACATAATACGAGTGACGTAACTGGCACTTATATAGGCTTAATGAAAGGGGGGTGGAGGGGTATTTTTAGATATAAAACATTGGATTTAGACATTTGGATTAAGTTTGAATAAATGAACTCAGTCTGGCAATTAACCACATTTTTGTTGCTGCTGCCGTGGGTTAAATGAATCTCATCCCCATAATCACAACAATGAGCAGAGTTTCATGGATTTTCCAAACTCTACTTTTAATTATACAGATCTTATATTTAGTAGTTAGAAAATATATCCTTGGGTCTTCCAGGTAAGATGGTATAAGTGTTCCAGTTCTGGATTTGACACCTTTTTTAAAAGTTATTTTTAGCCGGTTCTCTCTGCAGGTCCTGTCCATCATGGTTAGGTTTGATACGAACTGATTTAGCAGCGGAGAGCTTGTGAGTCCTCAGACTAATGATTTTCCTTTGGGATGACTTTGTTTCACTAATTTTCCTGTAAGCGGTGGTCATTTTGTTTGCGTCATACTGCCACTGTCGTGGTTTCTGATTGATTCTTATTTCTTCTTACTGCAGCGATGGCTGTCTTTCTGGGAGTTCCTCCGACCTCATCTCATAACCTTTGTAGATTTCTTGGTCTTCACCTGTTCTCCCACTATTTTTCAAGTATTAATCTTGGTTGTTTTTAGGTTCTATTGAAGAATGGAATTTTTAAAAAAGCAGTTCTTGGGAACCTTCACCTCCTGTGACGTCATCTCTTCAGTTCTGCATTATCAGGTGGAAGATTATACACACGGACACAGTTAGCACCTTTTTAACAAAACGTTAAGTTGAGGGCACTATTATTTTGTCCAGGCCACTTTCATTGGTTTTTTTTTGTTTTAAATAATTCTGTTGAGCCACATACCAGTGTCAGAATTTTATTGGTCAGTTTTCAGTAAATTAATATTTCTTATTACTTTTGTCATTGTCGACTTATTTTGGTGACCATTGTGGGTTTTTTCCTTCTCTTTCTTTGTCCTGTAAGATATCTTTTCAAATTATGCACAGTTTGCTAGAGGTGCGCCGCCATTTCTAGGCTACACAATCAGTGTAATTTAACACAAAAGGACTGCAATCATGGTGCAGAAATATCCCCCAAATAATCAAGAGCAATAGGAGGCAGCTGAGCAAACTGTAACGTGACAAAACCTCAGGTCTGAATATGAAAATGGGATATTTCAGCTCATTTCTAAGAGTTGCATGATGGAGATTTTGAAGCTGCAGCATAACAAAATAAAAGGAGAAAAGCTCCACATTTTCTGAATGTGTTGTACAGACAGCACAATGTATGCAGTTGCAGATCAATAATATCCACCCCAATTAGTTTAAAGCTTTGCACGATGGCTGTCGTGCTCATTGAACGCTCGCTATTGATTGCATTTTTGGGAACAATTAATTGTCTGGGAAATACATTGCTTGACATTCAGTTGCACACTATGTTCTCACCTGGAGACAGTCCACATTCATGTTATCTGACCTGTCAGACACTGAGAGATGTAACTTGGATTCCCTGCCTATCTGGTAATCAAACTTTTCCTGGAGCTTGAGGACCTGTGCAACCTCATTATTTTACTCAGTATGGAACATATGAAAGTTATCTCGAGGTTCCATCCCAGTGATCAAACTTCTGTTTTATCAGTGGCACTGTCAACACGGCCGCTGTAAAGCAGTTCAGGGCAAAAGCGAACACAGCACTACAACCTGGGGCAGGTGATTATTTCATATGAGCCGCGAGATGAGCGGGGCCCAGAGTTTGCTTGTGAAAAATGAATGGAATCCATGCTGGCAGGAGAAATGAGGGTTATCACTGGGTGACACTGAGAAATGAGCAGACTTTGATCCTGCACTCCGCCGAGACCTGCATCCTAGTCCTCCACGGTAGGAATACATACCGTATTCCACAAATGAGTTCCAGTTTTGGCAGGGGGGTGACAGGCTGCAGGGCTCTGTGAGAACCTGGGAACATGGAGGTCCGGGCTTCGGCAAGACAAAGCTGCCTGCTACTTATCCCCGCCGCACGCTGCCAAATTTCAGCCTGGTCCACTGAAGCATGTGGCGCAGGAGTGGGTTCAAAGACTCCAGTTTGTTCCATCACAATTCCTCACACCAAGAGGGTCAGGAGAGGCTCATCCAGACTAAATGGCTGTGCTGTTCCTGCTCTTTCAGCTCTTTGTTCCTCATCCTCCCTTTATCCTTTCCTCTTTATTTATTTATTTATTTTGCTGCCTCCTAATTTGACTTTGCTTTATTTTTTTTTTTTAATTTCTGCTTTCAACTCTGTCCTCTCACTGGGCTTTTGGAACCCAAAAAGGCTATTTGTATTTGTGTGTGTGTCGTTTTTTTAACATTGTGGAGAAATCAGCTTGTGGTAATTACCAGAGATGCAATCAAAGCATTTTGCCCGAAATTTGATTCAGGTAAAGTTGTACTTAAGGCAAAATATTAGATTAAAGAGCTCTGTGTCCATTAAACGTGTGGAGAGCGTTGTGACTGATGCAGTGCTGGAAGAGGAAAAGCTTTTTCTTTTAAATCTTTTTTTTCCCCTCTTGTACCACCTCAGATAAATCACAGAAAAACACTGGGTTCCCCTTCCGGCCATCAAATTAATGGGCCTTTTGCATTAAGTTTATGACCTCTGAGTGTGCTAGTAAAATATATGTGCATCTTAAATGGCAAAGGACTCACCATCTTTAAGGAGTGAAGCATGCCAACCACTTTCCTCCTGCACCATGAGCCTCTCACACATTGATCAAGGACGGCAAGGTTTTCGGAAGGACACATCTGTCCCTGCAGACCTGAGGTGCGCTTGGGAAGTGTGACTCTAAGAACAATCGTTTTGGTTGTCACAACCTCGCCTGATTTATTTCTGGATGATGCACAAGTGTGCGGTCTCTACAAATCTTTCAAAAGGCAAACACAGCTGTAGAGCTCTCGTAACACACCAGGGGTCAGCTGCACAAAGCAAACCTGATTTCCACTCATACTCTGATTCGTGAGCAAACAACTTCAGTGACACGACTGAAATGTACCAAATGTAAAACTGAGACACTCAGTGAAGTAGCGAAAAAGGAATCTTTTCTAACTGGTGGATCTGTGTTTCAAAATCATGAAGAACGGGAGTAATCAACTGTAAATTCAGAGCCATGGTCAGGTCACAAACGAGAGGTCAAAATCGCAGCAACTTAAAGCATCTGGGCTCAGAAGGAAGCTGGAGATAAAGGGAGGGTTTTGCTTTATCTGCAAGTGATGAACAGATAGCCCAGATATTGCTTCATACAGCTTTCGGGTGAGATGATCAGGACGCAAACGAACAGATGGAGCGTGTTTTACTGTCTTTAAAGACTGCTTAGGAAGCTTAAAGCGACCCAGGAAATCACAACAATCTAATTATTTGTTACCTCCCTAAAGACGCAAGAGCACCCATCCTTTCTGGTTTTGATGTATTTTCTTTTCATTTGTCTCTTTTGTCTCTGCATCACTGAGTTTGGGGCACAGATTTTCTAAGACTTAAGGTTAAACTTCCTCCATTTCCCTCAGTTATAAGTCGCTGCCATTCCAGTAGGAGGTGTTCGAGGTTCACACGAGCAGCCATGCCGTTGAGGTCACAATAAATTGAACACATGCCTCTGCTTGTGGATAGAAAATATGCCTGAGTTTCTGAGGGACACTTAAACCGCAGACATCAGGGCCCACTGTCCACTCATCTCTGTGCGCTGACTCAGTCGAGGCCGCACACAATCCGATGCTTGACCGGGACTTTAAACTGCACGCTGACCACAACAGCTGCAGACAAAGCCTCACTGTTTACAGAGTTTGGGGCCGGGCTGAAGGAAGAGGAGGAAGCAACGGGAAGGAGTAGGTGGAGAGGAGGAAGACGGAGGCAGTTTGATGTGGGTTACAGCTTCTACAGCTGGAGAAGACAAAAAATAAAAGTGCAGTCAAAACAGTGATTGTACTGGTGCCCACAGGAATCCAAGTCTCCGGACTGAAAACATGGAAAGGTCACCGTCCAATGAGAGGATTCAGAAAAGGTTACGTAAGAAGACACACTGCGAAAAGAGAAGAGAGGTGGCGAAGTGAGGAGGATGAATTATCTTCAGTGCCCGTGGCACTTGTTTACTCAGCAGCGGAATGGGATGTAGTGGGCTGTGTGGAGCTCAGATCCAAGGTGGTTAATCAAACCAAAAATGTGTGTGTGTGTGTGTGTGTGTGTATGGCAGCAGATGCAAGTGACTGTTCCAAGAAACGACCTAAAGTACCACACAGAGACTAACAGCGACAAGGACGCTGTGAGGTCGGGGTGGGCAAGCTGCCACAGAAGCTCTCAGTGTCATAAAGCATATATGTCGTTACTGCAAACATAACCGGGTCTGATGCAGAACCACTCCACGAGCAGCTGAGCTCTGCAAACATAAAATGTCACTTCTTAACTCCAGCAGCTTCTTTGAACGTCTTTCACGGCGGAAGTCACCAAAGATAATTCACAATGCAGCCGTTATTAAGGCGAACATGTGGGTGAAGACGCTGCCCTTGGTGCAAGGGTGAAGCAGCTCTCCACCCGTGAGCCTGAGGGAAGATGGCTCAGTAATGTTGCTCTTGTTCACTGTCTGATCTGATTAATGACTAATGAGCGACGTCAAAATTCATTTTACAAATCCAGCCATCTAAAGTAAGTGGATTTAATTAGTATATTTTGGTCAGGAAATAAACTGAGGACGCTTGCTTAATTATCTCAACACCACACAGCTGGGATCATAAGTGACTTGCCTAGAATTAATTAAAAAAAAAAAAAAAAAGCTAATCTACAATCGTAAACTGCTTCAAATCTTTTAGCTTGAATGTCATAAAATATATTGAAGAAACGATCCTTTATCAAACACAAACATTGTTTAATTAGAAAAGTGTAATTCTTTCTAATTTGATCCTCGCAACGTATTTTAAAGGCTACGTAAAATAATGGTTTACTCCAATTACCTTATCTTATTCACAGGTCTAATTAAAGGACTATTCCCATAGCTAAATTATCCCTTCATTAATTACTAGAAGGTAAACTTTCATTAGAGCACAAGATGAGGTAAATTGAATTAGTTTTGAGTTGGAGTGGAAAAATGGAGCATAATGGATTTAACCTTAGACCAGCGAGTAAGGACTGACATCAGAATAAACTGTTATTCTAAGCCTTTGAGAAGACTAAATTGCCTTTCCATTTAAGGGATAATGTGCATATGGTTGCTATAGACACATCCATCTTAAACTTGCAAGTGTACAGAGTGTATAGAAAAATGGACTGTTTGTACTCTGTGTGCTTTACTGCCATCTTAATTCAGGACTAATCGACTTGCCAATGTCAGATACAGTACAAATCCACTTCTAGGGGGCAACAAACTCTCCTCCATGTTTTAAGTCTATTGGCAGTAAAACAGCCGACAATCAGTAGTCCACCTGGGGCTGACCTGAAATCTATGACCTGTAAGAAAAAAACAGTAATTTTTTTAAATACACTTTCTGTACACTCACAAAGTTGAAATGTTCATGATTTGTCTGTACGGACCATAGTCACACTATCACTTCAGTGGAAAGACATTTTTAAGTGGAATGACATTTTTTTTTCTTTCCTGTGTACAGCCTTAAAAACAGATTTGACTTCACTGTCAACAGAACTAGACGAGCTTGAAAAAACACTTGAGGACCAAACACAGCTCTAAACTCTATCTTTC
>JAOWBL010000011.1:7217073-7278490 GCA_028564865.1 Zenarchopterus dispar | reverse complement strand
ATAGATAGATAGATAGATAGATAGATAGATAGATAGATAGATAGATAGATAGATAGATAGATAGATAGATATAGATAAGCAGCAAGTCTCATTATTTGATAAACTGATTTGGGGTTCTCTTTATGCCTGCGGCTTCTGGACAGATATATTAAGTTGATCATTTCTTTAATACATTCTGTCAATTTCGGCTAAAACTAATGATAATATAATTATTAGTCAGTGAGTAATTATTACACAGTCTTAAAAAATACCTGAAGCCATATTGATATCATTTGACTGTTTTGTTTGAACAACACAGAAATCACAAAGATATAAACTCTACAAATGTACACATGAGGAAACTGAAACATTCAGTATTTTTGTTGAAACGACTAATTAGTTACCAAAATAGATGCTGATGAATTCTCTTCTAATTAGTGGAGAAGTGCATAGCTTCTATTATAGATGCACTTCTCCAGCAAAGACTGTGTTTTGAAATATGAAGAAAAAAAAAGAGATCTGAACCAGAGTTGAAAATTAATGGGTTTGCATTTTACAGAGGTAGTTTTTGTGTCGTCTTGTTGACAAGAAAGGATCGACAAGCATTGCTAAAAACATCCTTTCAAAATCCTTGTCACGGTAGGGGAATAAATTGGTACACTTCTCTTTCAAATAAAGTAATTTTCTTATCATTTTTTGCTCTTCTTCCCAGTGTTAAATGCACTCTTTGTGCTGTTTTAACTGTTGGTTAGTTTGGGGACTTTTATGTGCTTCTGGAAACTGTTTATTTTCTACTGTGGTGAAGTAATAGTTGCTGACACTCTTTGCAAAACTGATGGATGGCATCCTGTCCGGTACTGCAAAATCCATCTGTACCGGGTTTCTGCAGAGACTGGACTCCTTCAAGTACAAACAAAAAAAAAAAAAAAAAAAGAAGAAAGAAGCAGGCCCCCATACATCTAATGTGTATTTCGAGGACAAAAAATATTCTTCTGTTTTCCCTCCAGTGACTCTTTCAGCTCAGCTTAGTCAACGTGCACTGTGGTTTATTGATTATATGTAGGCTCGCAAGAGAAATATTCTGTTTTTCCGTTCGTCCGCGGACACTGAGAGAGCAGCCTCTAAAGCACAGTTACCTATGACAAAGACAATAGAGTGCAGGAGATTCGATCGAAAGTCCCGGTTTGCTGAAGTGCTGAGATAGCACTATTCCCAGTGAGCTCCGATGTCTCGCTCTGATGGTTCAAACATCTTGGAGAGATTACGGCAGATTAACATGTGCAATAATGTTTTCCCTTTTGATCTGAGCTGAGGGCAGGCACCAGCTTAAGTCACCAGAGGATCCCGTCTCCAAAGCCCGCTCTGTCCACTATCAAGAGATTTTTCATGATTTCACCTTTTATTATAATGAATATTGGCAATGCAGATCTTTTTCAGCGCCACAAACATATTCCCTATAGTTAAAATTTGATAAAATCCCATAGATTACATTAAGTTGATTTTTAAAAATATATTAAGTTGCTGAGTTGCTCAGCAGAGATAAATAAAACAGTCTCACTCCTAAATGTGATTGTTAATGGCTCAAAACGTTGAAGTTTTAAAACAAAGATTTAAATGGTGTTAAGGTTTTACAATGTCAAAGTTCCAGAAGTGTCAGATGTCTACTTGTGCCTTAAAAGATTTAGACAGGTCTGCATTTTCCTTATCTAGACTGATGTTTGATGTCTTTTGTCATGCATAAAAAAAGAGGAATGATACTACTGGCAGGACATTTGTCTACCAACCAACAGCAAGCTAGAATGAAATGGATGCCGATCAACAAAATCTGGGAAAATCAACAATCATCACAAACAGGATCCACAAGAGAACAATCCTTCCATTATCGGGGCAAAACGAAGTGAGAAGCTGAGCTCTCAATTTGCTCTCCTCGATGATAGCAATTGACTTGCATTTAAATGCACCTAACTGAAAAAATAAGACCTGTAGTCCAGTCACCAGTCAATCACAGAGACAAATGAAACAACCCACACACACAAACGAGTTAGATTGAGAGCAAGTTAGAAGGGTTTTTTTTGTTTTTTGTTTTTTTTGAGGACGGTGGAGTACCTTGAAAAAATCTACACATTTGATTTGTACCCAGAAACTTCTAGCAGCGAGTCACCAGTGCTGACCACAACATTTGTGTTCTGCATATGCCCTACTTATTCTCACTGTTTCCCCAAATATAATAGTTTTTTATATTCAGGAAATGTATCAGTTTTTTTTCCAGAGATTTATTGCAAACCAGACCCATGGCTGTGACTGAGTTGACCCCCCTGCTCACTATGTGGTGCAACAATACTCCACTGTCACTGTGAACTCCTATGCACACAACAAGGAAGTGAACTCACCAGGAAAAGGACATTTCAGACCCTACTAATGTCATTTAGTTGGCAGTGTTCATTGCATCGTTGGTGTTGCACAAAACACAGTGAACATTAGCTGTATGACTTTTCATGATACACTGCAGGATGCAATGAGTTCACCACTTGCAGGCATAACAATTCTCGTTACAAATTTGTACAGCACTAAGTAGTGCGCTATATAGTGAGCATATATATTATCTTTAAAACTGCATTACATGTTTTGATGAGTTCTTAGATTAGCTTTTGAATGAATGCCATATGCCCAGATGGTCGTGATCGCTCAGCCCTGAGACATGGGCATGTCCTGAAATGGAACTAGTTGCATGCCAGCTGATGTCCGAGTTCCACGGATTTTGACTCAGCAATAAACACATTTGCACACTCAGCACATACAACCAACTCATCCGGTTTTCATCACCAAAACGACTGGAAACATACTGCGTTTAGCAGAAATGGAGAATCATTTAAGCATGAGGTCAGCGCCCATTCTTCCATTGAAAAATTCCCCACATGATTTTATCAGACATCTTTTCCACCCCCTCTCACCAGCAGGCATGTGGAAAAGCTGTTACTCATAATGTTGCTCGACTGGCCCGCTGAGTTTGTAACCGCATTATGAACTCTTGCTGAAACTCAGAGTACGAAAAAAGGAAAAAAGATTAAAACATATACTAGAACCGATGGTGAGGTGATGTTAATGGGAATAAAAATCCTCAACAATCTATGGAAGCTGGGATAGAAGGGGTTTTTATCACATCAGGAAGACAACCAAACATCCTTGCAGTCGATAACCTATGAAACCTGAGAAAACTTTTGAACTGTATTTTGTTTTGTTTTTTTTTTAAATCAAATTTTAAGACAACGCTCCAACAGAAAACCATCATCAGCCACCACCACTGACCTTTGTTGAGTTACTTTTGAGAAGAAACACTGAGTCATTGGTAATGAAACAAGAATGGCAAAAGCCACAAATGGCATCACTTCAGGTTTCTGCTTTAATGCCTGCTCAAACATTTCTCTGGAACAGGCTCGATGAGAAAACTAGCACACAGAGTCTGACATGTCGCCCTGTAATACTGAAACTCACATGGAGTTTTCTTAGCTTGAAACACAGAGTTATAAAAACCCATTACTTTCTTTTTCAGCTGTTTCCACTGGGGTTTAACGAAAACAAGGACGAGATCTGCCGCTGCAGCAGAATGACTCACGCAGCTCTTTTCATCAAGGTGCAACTTGTTGTGATTATCATTAGGTTTTGGATCTCACTAGTCAATTGAGACAATCAAGGAGTGAGAGGTGGCACATTGACAAAAAAAAAAATAAAAAAAATGAATGACTAAATGAATCATACTGTGACAGGATGAAAGTCTAGAAAAATCTGTCACCTCCTCGGGATTCATTCTTTGTTGCAAAAGCACTTTAATTACACGACAGTATTGATACTGCTTATGAAATTAAAATGTGGAAAACTCCACTGTAATCACGGTGATCTTGATCATAATTACTGACAGTAAGAGAACTGTGACAGCGTCATGGAAACTTGACATGAAACAGTATGATGACATATTTCCTCAGCAGAGTGTGCTAATAAGTGACCCCCGACACACACGCAAGCCACACTCACCCTCTTACCTTGCTTCGCAGGAAGTACTCCGCTCATATGCTGTACTGTCAGCACAATCCAGCTTTGATTCATGCAGTTTCTCGATCGTCAAGGATACGCTAAGATGAATCATGCCATGGGCCCTTTTTCAGAGCTCATTGTGCAAAAATTAGATTCGAATAAAACAGTGATGGAAAGATAATACATAGCTACTGATTAAAGTTCCCAGGTTTTGACAGGTGTTACTCCGTTTCTCTTTGGTGGAAAGACACCACAGGAGTTCGCTCATCTCCCTGAAGAGATATGAACATGAGTGGGCTTGAGGTATGTTTATTTAATTTTTCTCTATTTAGCGTAGGAAGCCAGGACTATAACTGGTTAACTGGAAATAATATAGATAAATATGTCGTTGCTGTTAGCAACCATTGTCAATGTAACAATATTTGTCCACCCCATATTTCACATTTTTATTTTCCAGTTGCTAAGCTTGTAAGTGAATTATCCTTAAATTTCTCCATGTTCATGGACACAGATCCTTGGAACATTGTAAATGCACCACATCAGAGCCTATTTCACACAAATTTAGGTGCAACCTTATACTTTGTACACTACCATCATCTTTCTTAAGTCTTGTGAATTCTTCTTAACAGCTTTCTTTGAACAATATTTTCCATTTAGGTTAGACAAAGGCGTTTAAGTGAAGGCTAAGTCTTTTCAGAGCTATTCAATCACAGCCTTGGCTTGCTGCATTCTTGTTCCCCAAATGATGGCCAGAGAAATCTGAAGCAAACATTTCAGTGTTGCTAAAATGAAAATATGAATTAGGCATGCTCTATTAACTTGGTTGGAGTGAATAAAGTATGCTGTCAGAATGAGGCTGTCTTGATTCGGTTAGGACTTCATTAAATGGAAACGTAACCGCAGAAAAGAAGAAGAAGAAACAAACCAAAACCAGAGAGAGATCCCCTGGATTTCAAAAAGGAAAGAAAGAAATTGGATAATCTGTAATAAGTAATTGAGTGATGTCAGCAGTGTTGAACATGTTTTCTTTTTAGAGGTGGAAACAGCAAATCAGTCTTAAGACTTACATAAAACTCAGGATTTCATCAAAAAGAGTCTTTTTTTCTTTTTTCCTCCCCCCAAAGCATTATATCATGGGATTCCATAAAACTGACACTTTAATCAGTTCCTCTATACCTCATATGGACTATCTGAGTTTATATCTTACGTATTTCAACTTCTATCTTTATAGGTAAATGTATGTTTTCATATGTGTCATTTAGTCCCTTTAAGTATTTGTTCTTAAAACACTGTCTATGAGTGACACTAAGAAATGTCATTCTATTTAAAGCAGCAGAGAGTTTTGTTTGGTTTTTTTTTTTTTTGCTGTAGATGCATGTGGGTTTGTGTACCAGCTGAAGCCCAGTATATACCAGTATAACCAGTAAAGAAAATGAAGACTATGAAGCTGACAGAGACTAACAAAGAAGATATATGTCATCTAAGAAGGAAGAGGATTTTTTCTATAACATGTAAGAGGAATACTAAAATCACAAATATAGCAAAAATGATGCCTTCGTCTTCTGTTGGATTTTCTCGCAGCAGCAATCGCAGCAGGTACAATTATTTGTCAAAGATGTTTTCGTCCATCTTCTTCAAAATCGAGACCTTCTTTTTTCTGTGTTTTGAAGAGAGGTCTCACAGGACGAGATGTGTGATGGAAATCTGAGGGGGTCTTGGTTCAGCGAAATTACTGTGTTGGACCATGTAAAATGAACTTCACAAAGTGATAAAGTGAATTCAAATTTGTTTCAAGCAGACCGAAGCTTGTAGGTGTGGAAGCACCTCAGTCAGTGAAACATCAAAAAGGATTGTGAAACTGTTGCTGCTGTAGCACAAATACTGCCCTGCAACGCTGAACCGGTGATCCAGCTGTGCATCTGAGGAAGGTGCAACACTCTCCACTCAGTGCTTTTTCTTTTTTCTTTTGACAACGCATTACTGCATTCTGCAATTTAAAAAGAGTGCCTTTCCTTCACTTCACGGTCAACCATCAGTTACAAGTCTCTAAAGTCTGAAATTCATCAGTTTCTGTGCTGCTGAAGGAACTTGCCAGTTCGCTTTTCCAGGCTGCTGAGCAGAGCAGAGCATCATGGTTCGCCCAGCAGCTGCTCCCCCAAGTCAAGTGAACGGTTTGACATGCTGCCCTGTCCACCCAGCTTCTGCTTCTTCTACTGAAAACCTGCTTTTCTTTTTCCACTGAATCTCTACCGTGTCAGCTGGACTAAACACTGACCAGTGTTGAGCCTTTCTTTTCTTTTTTTTTTTTTTTTTGAGCTTGATAAAGGCTATGACCCTTGATCATTACGAATTTCTGCATTGCCAATTCACACAGCGCACATTTCACTCCCATGTTCTGTCACTACCTGTGGCCATAAAGCCACAGAATGAAATTTTGCCATTCCACTTCCTGTGTCATTCACACAGGCCGTGGGGGCACAACAGAAGTGTTGTAGAGTCAGTCAATGAGGTTTGTAATTTTAAAGTGGAAAAAAAGTGACAGTGTTGCTTAAATGCATCAACAATAAAAATCCTGGTATTCAATTCTCTTCTACTTTGGATCATTTATGACACTGCCCTTTTGAATGAACTTTTCTTAAACCCTCGTGGGAGCCAGATCTGCCCAGTTATCCCTCACTGAACCTGAAACTAAAAAAATCTGAAACTTGCATCATGAACTGTGTTCATGAATGGGTGATTTCTTTCTCTAAAGGTATAAATGATTATCATTCTGCTCTTGCCCGGAGGGGTTTTGCTGTTGATGTAGAGATTATCGTAGTCGAGCCCCCTCCACCCTCCCCGCCTAGTTTGCGCCACTCGCCCCTCACCCGCTCCCCCCCACAACCAGTTATAGACGGAGACGCACACGGAGCTTTCCGCAGTTCATATCGGCAGCTTGAGAGGAACTGTCACCCAGCAGGCACTCTGCAACTTGTTCCCACGTCATCGCTGGCGGAGTGAGGGGGGGTAAAAGAAATCATTACACGGACTTCGGAATGCCAGCGATCGCGTGAGCGGCGACCGGAATGGAAATAAAGGAGCTGGAGATGAGGCGTTGGACCCGGCTGGCCGCGTGAGCCGCGCCGGCTTCGGGAGACAAACTCATGGTAGGCTTTATTCCACTTCCCCACTCCACTCTCTTCATCATTCCCTGTCGCTGCACGCGTTTCTAGGTTTCTTTGACGCGAAATTCCTGATCGCGTCGGACGTGCGGCGTGGGTGAAGTTCATGCCCTGCAGTGAGTGGGTGCAGAGATGGAAAAGTTTTAGGGGCTGATTTGACTACGCGCGCGTGTGTGTGCTCCCCGTGGAGCCCACAAACGGAGACATCACTAATATAACGGAGTCCTTTCAGAGGAAGAGGCGCCCGCAGCCCGTACAGAGGATGAATGGGTCACTATGTGTTCTGATCGAAGTCATTTCTCCGGTTTGAAGCGGGATAAAGAGCGCTGGTCCTGTACCAGCGCACGCACGGTCGTGGGGGAATATTATCAATGGAGAAATCTGATCACGTCAGAGCCAGAAAGCCCGTAAAGATCGCCTTTGCTCCAAACTATTCAGACAAAGGTGCTGTAAAACATGTCAGAGATGGGGGGGGGGGGTTTAGATTCCATTCATGAGATGCGGGATTTTCAGCCGTGAGAGCCAAAACAAAAGGATTTTGTGCTGACCAATGGGAGCAGGGGACCCCTCAGGAGGGACGAAGTGGTCCTCTCTTGTCTTTGTCAGACCAAAGACACTGCTGGGAAGCGGACGTGGGAATGGCTGGGATTGCTGCCCACATAGATGTAGGAATGTCCTTTGCTGTTTCTTCAGAGTCCGTCTTTGGGAAATTTTCAAGCAGAGGCGCGGTCACACTTCTTTTTCTGATCCTTGCAGGAAGTCAGAGGGTTTCAGGGGAGCCACGAAAACACCTGCTGTTCCGTCTTCAACCCAGTTCTCATTTTAAACTTGTGGCAGGTTACAGATCAATACTTTTCCATCAGATTCAACTGCTTTCAAATATATCTCTTGTACATACCAGGAAAAATGAAATCGTGTGAGGAGCTGCTGTAGCTGGGGAAGGACAAGTCACATCATTTTTTTAAGCTGTCCCTTACTTTCCCTTCACATTTATTAAGTTAATCCGCAGTGTAACTAATACAAGACGTTTTAGTTTAGTGTACTTGGGCTTTCAAGCAAGCTTTAAAGCTGGTATCGGTTTACCACTACATTTGTTAACATCCTTTAAAACCCAGGGCGAGGCTGGTCAGTAAAGCAGTAATGTATGAGAGGGGACATCTCTCAAGATAAACATAGTATTGAAATACATTGTAATTGCATTGCCACAAGTAGTTTTTTTAAAAATCTTTTTCTTTTTTGCTCTTCGTTACTGCAATGTCACAACATACGCATACTTCACATGGACTGCAACTGTGGGAGGAGGGTGGAGAAAACCCACGCAGGGATATGTAAACAGGTAAACTCCACAAGGCTGAGCGGCAGGTTCTGACTTGTTAACCTGCCGCTCAGCCTTCAGCACCAAAATTGAGCCAAACCAATGGCAAAATGTGAACAAAAATAAGACATATCTACATTTTCTTTCGTCCAGCTAACATACGCAGTCGTTCACAGTGAGGTTTACAATAAGTTCCTGTAAATGATATCATTCTTTGTAAGAGCTCTAACACTTTGTTGCATTGATGTTTACACCACGACAATGTAAGACACTAATACAGCACAGGATTGTTCATTTAAATCGATCTTACAGTGAATTCAAAAGAAAAGCTTACAATGTTTATTCATTAGTTGAATCTCATGAAATTAATGAACTCATCAACTGCTGGAGCCAGTTATCATGGAAATTGTTATAGTCTGAGCTTCTTAAATGTGAAAATTTGCTCCATCAATATGCCCAGTTTTGGTCTCAGGGACAAATATTCATTCAGATTGATGGACATATTCTGATTAAAAAGAATCAAAAAGTGCAGGCAGTTTCACATGTAGGACACAGGGAACGCTCTTATACCAACAGTTTAATGTTTGCCTTTCAAACTTTATTTATAAAATGAAATCCATTTAGTGGAGGAAACTTGTATTTTTTTCTTGGGAAGAAATAATTGCAGTCATTAATGTTATTATTATCATTATTATTATCTCCATTATAATCATGGGAGCAGAAACGCACTTATATTAACCAAAGAGACAATGAGGTTAGGAGTTTAGTTGTTATACATCTCTCTTGAACACATTATCTGACGGATTCCGCTGCAGCTGTCAGCCTGAATGAAATATTGTGATCGAGTTGATTCAGGCTAGCAATTCAGGGCACATATTTCCTAATGATGCTGTTTACGCGGCGTGACTAGAAATATGCACTCCGTGTGTGTGCCGTGTCACTTTGTGCAGCTCTTTGCACGTTGATGAAGTCTGTGTGGGCAGCTGAGACTCGCAGTAGGCGTTCTAAATGTGGTGGGGATTCTCTTTCCCGCTGCAGTGTATTATTACACAGAGAGTGGGATGGATGATTAGAATGACTTTGACCAAGCATGTAGTGTGCGTGGCCTCCAGCTGGCACGCTCTGCTTTGCTTGTGCCCGTTTCATCTCTCCAACCGTAGATTTCTGTGGAGTGGCCGAGGCGCTTTGATGAATTACCCTGTCCAACACAAGTCGAGCTGCAATACTTCTGGCTGATCAGTCCTGATTTAGACGTAGCGTTAACTTCGCTCTCCGTGATGAGCTGATGAAGTATTCATTTACAAAAAGACACTGAACTATGAATGAATAATATCCATGTCACAACTCTTCTCACAGTTACGAAAAAGAGAGTTCCTCTGCAAAAGTGACATAAGCAGGAGGAGAAATACAACTTTCAAGATGGACTTCACAACATTTTCCAGGCAGAGATTTTTGTGAAAATGATCCTTTCAGTAAGAAAAAAAAACAAACAAAAAAACAGCTGTTCACTCTTAATTACCAGAACGCACACACAAAAAAAGGCATGCCTTGGTCATTGAAACATTTGTCAGATCGTTCTCATGGGAAGTTCATTCAAGTGAAATAGGGGGGGGGGGGATCTATGGGAATTCGATTTACATGGGCTTTTTAAGGTCACTTCATCAAGGGAGCTGGAAAGCGCTTGGCAGCAAACTTCCAAAGAGCTGTGCCCTTTTCAGATTCATGGATTTGGGGTCAGCAGTCAATGACAGTGATTAAACGTTTACCAGTTTCTGGACGAGTGCAGAACTTTGCACTGGATTAGTGCAAGCTTGGAAAATTGAATTGAGGGAATTTTGTTTTGGAAAACATGCGCAGTGCATTAGCTGACGCGCTCGGGTCCAAAGGCAGATTTGCCTGTGAGTTAGTGTGCCATCTTGCATTTATTGCCATGGATTCAGCCTGCTGATGCCCTTGTTTATACATGCTATTTTAATTTACTTTCATTTCAATGAGGCAAATACTAACAAGAAATTAGAGACACTGATAAACACTAGCCTGGTTGGCCTGATTTTTTTTGCCAGCCTCTTTCTGGCCCATATATCCTTGTCTTTTTGGAGAGTGCATGCTTGACCGGGACCTGTTCCACCGTTCAGGTCAACAGCAGCTCTGTATCTCCTCCCTAAAAGCCAAGCTCTGTAGATATATTATGTGACTCATGATTTCTGGCCCTGTTCTGATAACTTCAGCACCACCTTTCCTTTCAACATTCTTTCTTTTTTTTCAGACTGGGTTTCTGAAGCTGCCCTGTGTGTCTCTCCAATGAAGCATCTGACCTCTCCTTTAGGGCTGCTTTATTTATTTGAGTAACTGCTGAAGGACGCTTAGAGTCAAGAAATGCATCAGTGGGGAGCTCAAGAGGGCACACATGGCTGTCTCTCAACCCCCCAAAACCATATGTATTTACTTCCTAATATGTTTTTTCTTTTTTCTGGTTAACCCTGGCTGGTCTGATTCAGTCACATTGTGCCTGGAACAGCTGCAGTGACGTGTTTCCACAGCAGCCTCGCAGCGTGGGACAGCCACCCTGCTGTAGTCCTGTAGCAGAGCACAACCTGTGATGTCTCCTCCTCTCAGCTGCATGCTGGTGAATATTCTCAGTCATCCAGGTCTGTGTAATCTTAAGTGACTGAATAGAAAGTAACTGGTTTCTTTCTTTTTTTGGTTCTTGAAGACCTTTAACTTCCCATGGCAAGGACTTCTTCAGTCCTAACTGGTTCATTTTGATTTTTCACGATCCTAAAATTGTTGAGACATAAATTCTTCAGTCATTTAAGTCACATGGGAATCATTGATCGTTCTATGTCTCTTGTGCGTAGTTAGGGTCTTTTTGTCCCCTTTATGTTGTCTACCTGGTTATGGTATGAGATTCTCAAAGATTTGAATCAAAGGCTTCTGGATTTCCTTTTTTTTGCTTCTCAAATCTGATTTACTTTTCATCCAGGAGGCTTTGTCATTTCAAATTGAGAAACAGAAGTCAAAAGCCAAGAAGCCGAAGTCCAGTTGTTTTTTTATTCAAGCCATTGAGAGTCACTAAATTACCAAGAATGACCTGCCTGATGAGGAGAGTCAAGGCAGCTTTCATATTCAGACTAGGAGCATGTGGATACAAGTGTTCCAGACCATGAGAATGAGGTATAAGTGTTGAATAGGTGAAACCTGAAGCCACCCTATCTGTTTAATGCTGTTTTTCTCCCCTTGTAACATGGCTGGCTGCTTCCCTCCTCTCTCAGACCTGCCTTCTTCATCTATAATGGAGACATTATTGTCCTTTGAAGAGTGTCCCATATACTTGAGATGCAGGTGGACTGCTGAGTCTTAGTCTGAGCAGCAGGCTCTTCTGTGTTGTGTCATGGCTTTGTGGAGGCTTAATGGAGTTGTGGAGTACATTTTTTCCTAGTTTCTACAGACTCATTAATTAATCAGGCAAAATATGTTTGGGCACCCATCGTAGTGGATTCCATCCACCTCGTCACACAAACCAACTCTCTGACCTTTCAGCAGTCTATCAAAACACGTCAGTTCTTAAAGATGATCTCTTAAGTATCACCCTTGTTACCTGTTACTCTTTAGCTTCCTATTCTTTCATTATCACACTGTTTTTGGGGTAACGTGACAGCAGGATCCAGTTTTAGTCTAAATAATCTGGACTGTAGAGGGCACCCGGCTGCTCTCTGTTGGTGCTTAAATGTAGAATTTGGACTTTGAAAGTAATCGTGGATGCAGGCCATCCAGTGATGGATGGATCCTCCAGTGAAGCTATGTGATGTATCTCTGATGAGAATAGTGGATCACTGTCAAGGATTTATGTGGATGAGCAACTGCTCCAGAAGATGTTGTCTGTGTGAAGCAGAGGTCCAAGGCTATTTGTTATTGTGACTGAAGAGCTTCCAGTGATTAAGCTCCCACACATAAATCTGCTTTATCGAGTGAGTGACACCTACTCTGGTGTTTTGCGCAAGGTTACTGGCTCATGTAAACAAGGGGTTGCAACTTACATGCTTCAGTCACTTTCGGCTGAAAGAGAAATTTTGCTTTAAATTTAATCCACAACATTCTCCGGCTAGTTGTTGTTTTGAAATGTACAACTTAAATTTTTGTGTCATTTGTGAATTAAAAAAAAAAAAGTAGCTTACAATTCAGCATGCATACGTAGTTAGTCATTGGCACACTTTTAGGACAAATTTCTGCAATAACAAAGAGACTCTGTATCCTCTGGATAACCACGTTGGGCCTTGGAGATCCTTAGAAAGGAAGTAAAACTGGCAACCCACAATTGCTGTCTGTGGTAGCCAAAGTTAAGGGTCGTTGTTCGTATTAATGATGCATGTAAAACTAAACTGGGCTTTGTTTCCCTCACCATCTGTACCCAGTTGTTCCATATATGGATCTTGGTGAATGAGCAGAGCTTCTTTTGTTTGTCACTTGATTTATGGGATAACTGATTGTTAGGAGATTTTGTTTGTCAGAAGTGTGGACTTAAGTCACAAGTCTTGGACTCAAGTATGTTGGGCTTGATTTCTAAAATCAAAGGCGAACTGTAACTGCACTTACCCAGCAATAACCTTACTTTAACTTGAACCCACTGACGTCAAACTACTCGAAACAACTGCATCTCACACTAAGGCCAAGGATTAAAATGAGTGTTGTTTTAAAAGGTGGCTTGAATTATTTTATTGATAGAATCAGCTGTAATCTATTACTTAGATTTCCATCTGGCGACTCGGAATTCAAACTCAAAAGTGCAGACTTTGTTCCATTTCTGGTATGAATAAACAGGAATGTAATTTATTTATTTAGACAAATACTGCAGTATAAATATTGTTTTTGTTCTTCTTTTTGATTTCCTCTCAGTTTTCCTGGAAAAAATAAGACTGAGATGCACATGTGGGAGAAATAATGGGGCATAAAAGGGCTGTTTGCATTGTTTCGTTTCTCGTTTTCTAAAAGTAAATTAGCAGCTCTACTTGGTAGAGGCCCCGTGACCTAGAAATGGATTCAGCGGGTAAAGAAAATGGATGGATGGATGGATACTTGGTAGAGGTGTCACAAAACGCACTTCAGAAGGTTTGGTGATTACCTTTCATGATGACAAAGATATCTTTCATAGTAATCTAATAACTACTTGGTAGTGGTCCAGGGTAAAATGAAATAAAATCATCTACCTTTTGGTAGTTTATTTACCCAGTGACACAAACATCCGCAATCAAGTATCATTTGCCAGTTATGACATAAGTCGTTCGTATTTTCTCTGTGGTACCATGAATCCCTCTTTAAAGGGCTGACCTCTTTTTCGGTTCTTTCAGCCATCGTGTCTCCATTAAAGTGATGGACTCGGTAGGATCCACTGACTTCCAACTATGTCCAACTACAACTCTGTACCCCTTTGTGGCAGTATTTTCAATATTATATACTGTTTTAAAAATGGCAAAAAAAATGAAGGACAGAAGTAGATCACAAAGAAAATATGAAAAAAAAAAACCAGAAGAAAAAGAAACATTTTTGTTGTGGACTTGTTCCTGCTAGTGGAGACACGTACCATGTTTGAGCTCCATGAAACTACTACAGACTTCCTGCCAATGGTAATCTGTTTCATTTTTAATTGTTTCAATCAGGTGTAAGTCTGTTATATTACTAATTTTGTAAATAGTTTGTCAGTCCATTGTGTTCTGTTGTTCCATAACTACTGCTGAGGAGGCAAAACTCTGAAAAGCTTAGTCTAAATTGGTACTAAAGTGAAACGGGGCATGAATACTCTGTTATTGTGTTTTTATGTAAGATCCTGTTTATACTCAACTAGAGGGGCTATGGATGCTTTTATGTGTTGCCATGGAATCTGTTTGGAAAGCGGATTCTCTATTAGTGGTTGTGTTTGCTTGTTCTGCTCAATATCTGTCATCCAGATGCCACTACACTGGGCCCCAGTGCAGATCTGTGGTCATCGAAACAATATACAGAAGCACAGAGTGATGTGTTCATTTTCAAATTAACTCTGGCTGCTCCATATAATTGAGCTACCAGCTGTTCTTCACCAGGCTGTGGACTCTTTTTCTGAATGACCTACACACCGCAGAGGTTATGCTAATAATAATAAAATATTCTTATTAATTTCTTGTCACAGCTGCTGCAGGAACAGCAGCACCGAGGCTTATTCAGCCCAAACAAGAGGCCATGTCCTCACATACACGTGCCACTTGGATGCACGTCTGGCAGAGGTCGGAGGTCAACATTGAGTTCCGTTTACCAGACAGCTCTGAAATATCCAGCTGAAGTGCTAGATGCAACTGAGGAGCTTTTTTTCCTTCTTTTTTTTTTTTAAAGCTCACCTCACTGGCCATGGTCAGGTGGAATTTGTACAAATGTTATTTTTTATCACTGCAGCTATCATTTTGTGGGATTATCCTTGCCAAGTTAATTTGAAGCTAGAGTTTTATATCAGTACAAGCAGCTGCTTCCAATGTGAACCATTAGTGTGGCAGTGAAATTGTTACGCTTTGCAGGATGGATGTGTGGTTGTTGAACATCTCTCACCCTGCCTCCATTTGTCAGGATGTAGCCGAGCAGGTAGAATTCTTCTTTTCTGTGTTCCAATCTTCTTCCAGCAGGACAGAACAGATTCATTATTGTGATTTACTAAACACTCCCATTATGGCATAAGTAACCCTTCTGCTAGAAGTGGCATGTATTGACAACCTTAAAAATCAAAGTACCCTGGAATAATTGTTCTGCATTAAAATGATATCCCTTTTTGCTCACCTTTAATTTGGAGAATTAACCTGTTTGCCTGTTAGTCAGGGGAATTCGTCCACACCTTTATTATCCTGGTGTTGTGTATAATGTAACAGGGAGAGGATAAAGTACAGAGTCTTATAAGCTGAGTTACATAGGCTAAGTTAATATTATAGGTCCATTGGGATGCTCTCAAGTAGTCTTCCTAAAACTGTTTGGATCTGACCAGCTCCCAAGTGCTGGAACAGTAAGCCAGAAGACTATGTAGTAACCTACATTCTCTTAATTCACACATTTTCTTGGCAGTCCTGGACTAACACTCAAACCTTGAACATTTCCCTATCAGGCAGGAGGCTCAGCAGAGTTTGAGATGACTCTTGACTAGGTGTGAAAGTCTACTGCACAGGATTTCTGCACACCACCTGGGAAACTTTAAGAAATCAAGGGAGCTGGAGGCAAAACTGGAACAACTGACGATGCTTGACGTCGTCATTGCACAGTGTGATAAGTTTATTTGAGAAAAACTGAAAAAGAGTATGGCAGGGGCCCAAATGGAGTGAAAACTTTGAAGACTCATATTACCAAATAAATTAGTAGTCAGTGTCATCTAAAGCATCCCCTAATTTAAGGAACTATTATGAAGTTGGGTCTGTAAGTTGGGTGACATTAAGTATTTCAAAATTTATGGGCTGACATGCAACAATTAATAAGGGTACAACAAAATCTGAGCAAACTCCCATGACATCTTAAAATGGCTTTTGAAGCCTCTTTTTCATCCTACTGCACGTTTGAATTGATGCTGGCCTACCCTGGTTAATTCAAAAAGTGTACAAATGGGTCCAAAAAGCAGGCCTGGAACCTGGCTGGACCCACCACAGTTCATCATAGTTCAGTTACCAGAAGTTGGATATCAGTCTTAACTGGCGTACCATAAGATGATGCAAACTAGTGTTCACTCTGATTAAATCTGTCCAAACATCTTTTCAAATTTTGCCATTGAAACAACATCTGAAGTTCTGCTGGGATGGTATTGGCAAATGGTAGTAGAGTCATTTCAATAATCAGTAAAACGTTTTTGGCCAGAAATAGTGTGAAAGGAATCACTCACCCAAGGCCTAGCAGGGTCCAAGAAAATAACAGTTTTTTTTCTCAATCACATTGATTTTTTCATCATTGGGAGTCAAAACTGAAATGTCTATTAACTTTTGATAATTGCACAAACCTATTCTGAAGGGATTACAGCCAGATATCACATACCCATGTTGCTATGAAGATGTATCCCTCTGGACTAGTGTAAGGTACAGGCCAACTACATCGTTCTCATTACTGCTATCATGGCTTAAAATTGTTGACTGACGAGAAGTAGCAAACTTATTCTTTAGAAGATTTTAAGCTCGAGTCACAGGTCAAGAAAGATTTGGGAATGATTCTTGAAAAAGATAAAATTTAACAAAACCAGCATTGCAGGCCTAGTTTTCCATTACCAGGGTTTTATAGTCACTCTTAACGCCTTAAACTGGAGGCATACTTTCTGAGAATTTAGTACTGAATCCCTTTATTTTAGCCCTTCATGACAATCCAATCACGCGTTTACCAAAATTGTTGAAACATTTATCAATGTACATCACAGCTGTGCTATAAAGTGAGATTTGAGCTGTGGCTGGCCAGGCTGAGGTTTGGGTTTATCCAGATTGTAGAACAGTGTTTACAGATGTGTGCCACAACTGTCTAAACTGTAAAAGGAAAGAGAAGAAAAGAAAAAAAATCTACATGGAAAGATACTCTGACTGTAACACTTAACATCTGGCATCGTTTGAATACGAAACTTATTCTCATTCATTTTTTTGTCTGAATATCTGGTTTAGAGATCAACTGGATCCATGTGATTTATGGCTCTGGTGGTTTGGAGGTATTACAGAAGAAACGGTGCACATACCTATTGAATTAATTACCAGCCATGTTTTTCTTTTTTCTGTACACTCTTCTTAAGAAAATAGAAGCAACAGCAGACTAAACTTTGTCTCACATGTGGAGATCCTGACCGCCGGGTCTTCTGGGGAGACTGAGCAGGACCAGGTGTTTGTGGACCATCTTGAAGTTGTTTTCTTAGTTGTGTGCAGCTTTTCTTCCTGTTTGTTTGCCCCTGTGTTATATATAAATTTGATGAAACTCGATGCCAAGATGTTCTGGTAGAGGCAGAACATCTCACACAACATTTCCATAGCATTTTCCATGTGGCTAACCTTGCTTTTAAATCCATCTTCAAGAAAAACAGTATCATATATGCTGATGAATTTCTACTAACGTGCTGAGTAAACATGACAGGGGGGATTTGTCACCATCACGATGGAAATTTAAACACCAAAGGCGATAAAGTCTCCAAAAGAGTCAGCCCGCCTCCACAGAAGTATTTATTAATCACGCTGCCTTTTCATGGCTCCTCAGTCAGAGTTCTGGTACTTTGTCATCTCTTTTCTTTCCACCTACATCTGAAATTCTATCAGCAAAGTCATTTCATCTATCACAAACAAAGAACATGAATCTTCTTCAAGGTAAGAAATATTTGACAGATGCAAACTTGTGTCCTTCTACATGTTTTTATGTCCTTTCTTCCATGTAGAAAAACCACCAGTACACATGGATATAAATGGATCATGTTAAAGTAATAACTTTGTACAAATGAATTTAGCAAAGAACTTATACACACATTAAAATATAGTTCTTGATAACATATTTTTTCTTTTAGCTATTTGTAATTGTTAATCAGAGCAATTTTAATCCGACGTGCACTCTGATATGAAGACTTAGAAGCTCACAGTCTCATTTCCAGAATCAGATTCATTCATTTGGGCTCACATATTTTTAAACTGGAAAATAAGTTACAGAATTGCACGTCTAAGTTCATCTTGATGAATAATTCAATGAAAACCGCTGTGTGAAAGCACCACTTTTATGCAAATACTCCGCCAACTTAAAGCGCTGTCAATCACACAATAAATCTAATTGCATATTGTGTTAAAGATGCAATTAAAATTACAATCCTTTATTTGAAATGTTTCATAAAGCATTCTCCCATCAGAGAACAAGACTTGATCCTTCACCTTTCCTCATGTGAGTTTATAATTTATTCTCTGTATACAAAATGTATTGTTTGTAGATGCCAAATCATCACATGTTCTAATGGGCTTCTTCTTCCAAAATATCACTTTCATTTGAAGAGATATTTGATCAGTTTTATGTAGTGCCTTTTGGGTCTTACATTTTCCCCTCCCTACTATTTAGGAAAACTACCAAAATAACGTTGTCTTTCAGGTGGTCTCTTCTGTCAACTATGAATTGCTTTACAATACTGCATTCCAACAATGATGAAAATATCTCACACTAGACATCATGGCAGACACGATCAAAGGCTCAACAAAGTAATGATGGAAGAGAAAACAAGACAAGAGTCATAAAGGCGACTAAACCAGACCCTCTGAATTGCAGTAATTACTTTGTGTGGGTTAAAAAAACGTATTATTTTTTATCAGCAGCAGTGTCCACCATTTCTTAAAGTGCGCAGGTACTCTCTGGATAGATGATGTAGCTATAATGCTGTGACTTTTACTAGCCAGCAGTTGACATATGGATTCCAGCACGATGCTGCTTTTAGATGGATATTCCAAGAGGCGGCATCCGGTTTTCTGGACTATCACGAACGCAGACATAGGAAAAATTGCAGTACTTCAAAAGACTAGATGTTGGCTCCAAAAGTGAGTAAATCTCCATCAACCTGCATGTTAAAATGTTCAGCTTTACAGCTAAAGAAGTATACTTATAGACTGATACAATGAACAGTTTTAGTGTTCATAGCTCGATTTTTACATCTGTAACAACTGTACAGGGGATGAGGTGGGAGGTCGGGGGGGTTGACTGACATTAACCTTGAACAGCTGACAGAAGAAGGTGGAGCCCTTCCATTATCACGTCTCTCCTCTTCCTCATTTCTCTGCACATTAATGTCTTCAGTGTCGTCTTCATTACTTACTGCTGTGGTTGGATTCAAAGTAGGATTTAACGGAAGTTGCCTTTATCTCACTGAAGGGTCCGGAGACAAGAGCCATTCTCTTCTATCTCTATCCATAATTCATTCCCATGTAAAGCGCAACGGAGGACTATGAGGAAGGATTTTCTCTGCATTTTGAATCTTTTGAGTATTATATCTATACAACCAATGGTAATCCCAATCTAATAGGCAATTCAAACCACATCAGCCGGCATTCTTTTTAAACTCGGTCAATAATTTATGTTTGACCATTGTTTTTCTGCACTTTTTAATGGCGCCATCATAAGCAGTTGTCCACCGTAGGGGAAGGTCTGGCTGTGGGATGCTGCCACTGAAATTAAGATGATGAATAAAAGATAAGGTGGAGAAAATCTCCGAGCTGCAGCTGAGCAGCAGTGATGAATGCAGGGCAGAGGCCACGTCACTCCTCGCCCTCCTCTGCACCGTGACTGTCCGGGGGCTCTGTTGATCATTTGACCCTGCAGCTCTTTTGTCAAGCCGAGGGCAGGTTCTTTTAGTCTCTTCGGAGTAAAGCTATTCTGGTCTTTCTGCTTGACATCCTGAAGATGAAATTGCGATCTTTCGGCCAACGGTGTGTGTGATTTGGATGAGAGTGATGGATGACATCTCTCTGGATAATAGAATAAATTCACTCAGGCATGCAGTCCACTTTTATTTGCTTTGGTTACACGCTTTTGGTTTACATGATTTAGTGAGGTTGCAGGTCCTGTGGCTTTGAGGGAAGAAGTGACATATGAAACAGGTGACACAGCTCCTTCTGACTCTATTACCAGGGGCCGTTGTGGTAAGTTGTACACATGCAGAGGCTCTCTTGTACTCCTGAGCTACTGTAAGTAGTCATTTCATGCTTCAGTGGCTTGTTGCGATTCTCATTTCATTTACACTCACCAACGATGCCTTTCCCAATGGATATAATTTATTTAAATTAATACTGCCTATAGCTAAAGCCGATCATTTTCATTTTTATTGGATAATGAGCGATTAAAAGGGATTTTTTAAAGAAATAAACAATGCTAACACACCTAGTTAAATTCTTCCTTGTGTGGATAGAAGAATATGTGAACCGAAACATTTATAGCACAAGAGGATTGCGGTAAGCCATATCTTCACCCGAAGGTAAAGCTGAGATATGTTATAATCCTTATACAGTAAGCTGGAATGCATGCATGCAATCCAGCACAATTTTATCTGATTAATTACAGCCTCGCTGCTCACTGTTTACTCTCTTCAGACTATAGCAAACATGTAATAAGTCGCTGCTAATGCAAGCTGAACCAATTACAGCTGCATCCTGCTGCTGCAGCGCAGTGAAAGCATCCAGCTCCTGAAGCCCTCAGCTGCTTTTGTCAGAGCAGGTAGTGATGATGAGAACTGGTCATGAAAAATACATCTCTATCTATCTGTAATTTTCAATTTTGCAGTAAGTGGATAACAACCAATATGTAAACCTGTATTTGTACTGTAAAATTGAAACACAGAGGCTTATTTGAACTTATTTACTTTCTCCATCATCATGAAGGAACTACAGTCTTTTAGAGTTTGCATGTCTGTTTTTACTGGCCTCTGCTCTGTTATATGTCTGATCGAGTAGCTGATCATAATGCTGAGATGAATTTGTTATGGCAGAGAGCACAGCGGCTTTAATCCTGGCTGATGTTACTCACACGTAATTAGATGAGTTAAACACCATCATCTCCCACGTTATCCATCTGAAATGATGCATAATTGTTTAAAATAAAACCATCTCACTGTGGTTATCCACATGTATGCAAAGCAGATTTTTTTACTTTATGACTACATCAGGAAAAATTATATAGCCTTGCTATTAAGGGAGGTTGGTATTCGTCTCATTGGCAGCTATTTATCACCGGCCGTTTCATCACGAGGCTGCTCCAGCGTTACATGTCAGATGGAGCTTCACCGCTACACCCCCCTTTGCTGTGGCCTCATGCTGAACTTTAATTACTGTGAGCGGCCTGGTGGAAAACTCTTTTCTTTTCTTTTTTTTTTAGCTGACACGGCCATGACACCTCCTTTGTTCCTCCTTCTGTCACATTCTTGCCTTTCAGTACTTCCTGTGTTTTTGGTGGACGTTAACCAAAATCAACCTTCTGGATAGGTCATAGCAGTTTATTAAGGATGATTAAATGGCTTCTCAAAGGGAACGGAGTTTCCTGTTTTCAGTCAGTTCGTCAGCTGTTTCTACAGACAAACCCTGAACAGGAAACTGTGTCTTTCGGCAGTACAGAAAGTGCCTGGGGCCTAAAATCTCCCTTCTGTTTTAGATTTTGTGCTTGTTTCCTTTGAAGCATCCCTAAGTGGCCTTGAATTGGGAATTACTTGATTTGATGACAAGATTGTCCTCTGAATGACAGCGGAGAAGCTGGAACTGGTCTACAAGAACTCATGGAGAGTACTTGAAGACAGCCACCCTCAAGGTCTCCCTGGACAGACAGCAGTTTTTTTTTTCTTCAAGGTCTATTTTGCAGGGGTTTTGTTCTCTTTTTTGTAATTTTTCATTTGATGTTTCTCTGCACCTTGAACAAATGTCCTAAATTCTCTGCCTCTTCCATGTATCTTTATTTATGACTCTTACTGAAATCATATTTCATCTTCCAACATCCACACAGGGGATTATGGGTTTAATATCCAGTGATGAACTTGCTTTCGAGGTTTGAACAATATTCCTTTGACTTTTCATGGCAGTATACTCCAGATCAGGCTTGCACGATTTTATCGGCTCGCTCCGCGCAAACTCTAAGCATTCCACTCTCCCATGCAGGCTCTAATCTGCCTGTTGATCCTATAAATAAGTGACGTTTTAGATGCCATGCAGTGTAAACATCATGAAATTATAGAAGATACTTTGAAATTGTTTGAAGACATCCGTCTTTGGTGCTCACATATAAGGCAAGCTGTCCTAAAGAACCATTTTTGAATTGAAAAATAAAAGACCATACTAACCACTGTAATTTTTCTGTAATTTCCACTCACTGAGAACCTTTACAGTGGGCATGAATGCTGCTCAATTTATTTATATCTTTCATCTGAAATCTTATTTACCTGTTTTCATATCCATTTTAGTCCACACAGCTAGTTAGTGCCAAATGTGCTATGAAGCCTGTCTGAAATTCATTCCACTCCAGCAGATGGCTTAATACCACTAACTAACAAAAGATTTAGATTGACACTTTCATTAAAAAAATACATAAAATATATTATTTTGATCTGTGCTACACTCATTCATGCAGACAAACCTTTTAAATTGGCAACTACAAGCAGAGAAATGAAGAGGAGAGTAAGAAAGAGAGCTGCCACTGACTGCTGGTTTGTGAGACCGGCTGGCTGGTCCAGGGTGGGGATGGGCCGGCTGGAGGAGACGAGAAGGCAGACTTTAAAATCTGCCTGATTGCCTGCTGCACTCATCTGTCTCTGAAAGGCAGTGTAGACAGTATGGAGAGGTCTTCCTCTGATGAGTGATTAAGACCGTGGCCAATCCCATTTGTAGCGCATGAGTGGAAGCCATCAGCGCAGCATCCAGGCCATTACTACAGATGCCAGTGTATTTGAAGTTAATCACTATCGTTACAAATTTGAGTTATCTGTGTGGTTAATGTGCTTGTTCTTTGAAGTCAGATGACTTATGGACTCCCTAACTCAGCAACCAGTTTTTAATATATGCATCAATGAAGAGTGGATTCAGTAACCATATTGGGGCCTGCAAGTGTTTACATTCATGCGTCAACAGATATAATGTCATTTTTATAAAAAAAAGACTACCAATGAATCTTTGTAGCTCTGAAACACAGTAAATAATGCAAATTGCTTTGCTTCCTGTTTTAAATCTGCAGATGGGGATGGGTCTTGCTACATTGAGCTACCGATGCATCATTGGCATTTTGTTGACAATGTGGTTTTATTTCATGTTGTTATGCCACACGTCGTCGTGCAAGGGTGCAGTTTCCAGCGGTGAATGTTGCTAAATGTAACAAGAGCGACCTTATTAAGCATTTGAGGAGAAACCAGGTGGAAGAGCATGAGGACTTTGCTCAGTCAAAGGAGAAGACGAGAAGACCCTCAGCAGCGAGCTCTGGACTTTGATTTTCAGAGATTAAATTCACAAAAGAAAGCCGGGATGGCACAACAGCAATGGACAAAATCTTAGAATTCATTGACTATGATAAAAAATTCCCAGTCTGTCACTGAAAATGTCAGATTTCATCATTAATGGCGCAGTAAGTGACAGGAAGCAAAATTATGTAAATTTATCACAGATACAAAGTCCAGCAAGCTGCACCTCCCTCCCAACCCCCAGCTCTTAGTCAGGGTTATTGAGTTTAGTGCAATTTTTCAACTCATAGGGTTAAACTTGAGAAAGGGTTAACTGAGAACAAAAACCTCTTTAAACTGAATTAGAAAACAGTCTCACATGGGGGCTTGTCAATGCTCTTTGTGGAATAGTGACAATTTTAAAGTAGATATTGAAAGACAGGCGCTAGCGAGTAGAGATAAGCAAAGAGGTGCAATGAGGCTGCATACAGTGTGTTTAAAATTGCCTGCTAGTAGTTAAGGACTACTCATCAGAACGAGGAAATCAGTGCGATAAAATAGTTCTTACAACTTGACAGGGAGACATGTGAAGGCATTTCTATCTCTGGATTTGAAAATATTGAACTCAAGATAAGGACTAATCAAATACAGGCCACATGTTCAGAATCAGAAGTATTTTATAAATCCCTTGTGGGGAAATTCACTTGTTACAGGAGCACCAAGCATATAAAATGAAATGTAGCAGAATTACTATACAGAATTAAGAACTAAAGTTGAAGAGAGCTGACAGTGAAATAAATTTACCACCAGCTTATGTTCTGATTTTGAATGTTTAAACTTACACATATCAGTATCACGTAACATTCATGTCATAATTTTACAGGTTAACCTAGACATTTTTTTAAAGAAGGACAAAAGCAAAGGAGACATGATAAACAGAAAGGCTTCAAAGACCAGAGCATAGGTGAAACGTAGATGAGATAGTATGTAGCGAGGATGCTCAAACCCACTCTCCTCCCTGTTGTGAAGATTTGTCAGCTAAAGAAAAGGAGGCTGATGCAACCTTATGTTCTCGTTGCTCACTGGCCTCTGGACTCATTTCTGTTGGAGTTAAGCTGTTTTGTCAGGTTTGATGGACAGGAGCAGGGTATTTGCTTTATGAATAGAGCAGATCTGTCAAGCTGGCAGTCACCCACTGCTGCAGTTAGCGCTCTGATTGATTTAGATGTGACTTCCCTCGAGAATGTCATTCCCTCATCAGCGGCACAGCTCCCCTTTTCCTCCTCCCACCCTCCCCTCCATAGCTCGTGTCTGTTTTTATCCTTCCCCGTCCCCTCTCTCTTTCCATATTTTACCCTGTTGCCCCTTTCTTCCTCCCCTCTTACGCAGCACAACAATGCCTTTGACTTAAGCGTTTTTGAAGGACGCTGTCAATAAGTGCCAAAGTCATGACCGCTGTAAAGCAGTGCTCATCAGCAACAAAGAGGAGGATCCTGAAAATATTATTCTACCTTCAGATTTTAGTCTGTGATGAAACAGCATTCCTGCAGTTATTATGTCTGTTTTGAGCAAACCTCCTAGTCTTGCAGCTTCGAGGGAAATTTTAATGTGAAAGACCTTGTGAGGGAGCTCTTACTCTTTTGGGTTTTGAAAGTAGTGGAAATAATGCATTTTATTTTTTTGGCTAAAAGCCAAAGAATTAATAGCTTATGGCAGTTCCACCTTGACTAGAGTGAGCACTTTATTTTTCCAGAGTGTTTACGAACTGAGGCCGCTGCGAGATCAGCGTCTTCAGAGGTGGAAATCGGTCTTTACACAGCGGAGCTTGTTATGTCTCTACCTGTCTGCCGGAACGGCTGCTGCTGCGGGTGAAGCTGACGACCCAGCTGGGGGGTAAATGACACCGCTTGAGCAGGGAGGCGGCAGCTCTCCAGCCGTCTCCTTATCAGCCGCACCGCAACTTCTGCAACTACAGAGTTGTGCTAAAAGTGCGAGGGATAATATCAGCAGCCATATCTTATCGTGACGCAAGCAAAAGGAGACTGCAGATGAGTGTGAAAGCGTGAAACATCCAGCGCCCTAGTGCCTCAGCATGTTCACTGTTTGCAACTGTCCAATATTATATTCACATCCCGTCGTGTCGGCTGAGATTCAGACACAAAGAAAGCCTCGAGGATGAAACCCACATTTATTACCGCAGGAGTATAATCACTAAAGATCCCCCAATTCTTTCATCCTTTAGACTCTGACCCTCCTTTTTATCTGAGGGTGATGGTTCATTTGAGTTCAGAAGAATACTATTTTCTGATAATATAATCCATCCTGTGAGCCAGACCGGGCATCTCTGATATTGGTGTCCCTCCCCAGGAGAGTCTGACATGCAGACTCATAGTTCCCAGACTGAATGCAATCCTCGTCCTTATCGCTGGCTCCATATTGTGACTCTGATGCGCAGGGAGGATGGTTGGACAGGCTGTTAAGTTGGGCATGGTTGTTGATGTGACGTCTAATTAAAACAGAAAGTGCAAGAAGTTGAGTTTAAACTGCGTCACATCATTTCTGTGCAGCACTTTGTCCTGATAACAAGGATTAAACAACACAGGAGACATGCAGCCATATTGCTACAGTTTCACAGTAAGACAAAGCTTTTAAAGGATGAGTTAGAAACAAATAGTGATTTCAAATATTTCACTGAGTAATATGAAAATGCACAGCATTAACTGGTCATCTCACCTCACTAACTCCTTTTTTCCTTTAAGTCGGCAGGTGCCAGCGGATGAGGCGTGCTGTTCTCCATAACTCATCATGGATATCAACTACTGGTGGTTTCTCAAAATGCCCTCTGTTGATGGCTCCTGCTCTGTAACACCCTCCTATGTCTGAGCTGTGACACCTGCAGCTCACAGGCTGTGGCCACCATGACACAGATGGACTACAAGTACAGCCTGCTGGGCTCCACTGTGGACGACTACCGCAAGAGGCCGCTGCTCTTGCAGGTCGACGACACGCCTATGAACCTGTTTGCCATCCTGGAGGTGAAGCGGGATCTACCAAAGCGCTGGAGCACCCTTGGCTGCTTCCGCAAGATCCATCTCTATGGCTTCCTGTTTGGGCTGGCTGTCATGTTCCTCATCATGGCTTCGTACATTTTGACAGGGGACAAGAGGGGTCTCCTCCTCACACCGTCTCCTTACCATTTCAGTTTGGTAAGCCCCGGACCTTTTGCTTTCAACCTTTCCTCGGTGAAGGATTATGCACATATCAAGTTGGTGGTCAAATCCATCACATCCAAGGTGGAGTTTCGCGGCAGTCGACAGCTTCCGGAGTTTAAAGCCTTGGTCAAGACTGATCCGCATGTGAGTAAAACTAAATTATTCCCCACATCTGTCTGTTAAGACATAATATTAAACAAAATATCTTAAGGACTAGTATAACAACATAATTGTCTCTTATAATATCAATGCTGTCTCTGCATTTTGAAAGGAAATACGCCTAAGCATGATCCTGATCTCTTTAGTTTACAATCAAGGAGTGAGGGCACATGAAAAGTTTGGCAAAAATGTGATTGATCTTCACGTTTCTACACATAGGGTCCAAATCACTAACACTGGCGCGTTTCCCCCACATGCTGCAGTGTCTAATTTCATTTATAGTAAGAAGAACACCTCTTCTCACACCAGATAATTGTATAGATCCCTGCTGTATTTTTTTTTTTTTGTTTGTATTGTTCTTCTAGAAGGGCTCCAAAGCTCAAGGTCCCACAGTCTTGCAGCACACTGGCCCTGAGGCTCCCTCAGTATTCACCTCACCTCACAGCCTGCTTCAATTAATTCTTAGTTTTAATTATAATGGCTTGTGCCAAGGCTGTTTGCAACAAAGCTAATTTCTTATTGAACGTGTTCATGAATAAGAGAGTGTGGCTGCCGGACAATCAATAGCGCATCGGTCGATGGATCCTGAATTAATTGGCTGTGATACAACACAGGCCAGTGAGCAAATCTAAATAATACGGTCTTTTGTATTTGATAAGAAAATAAATAAATAAATAAAAGTCTGTATTAGGAAGTTATTTCTAAATATGATTCAATTTTAGTTATTTAACAGCCCTTTTTGGTTTATTGATCACTATTGCCATATTAACTTTTTGAAATTTAAATAACTCAAATAATAATTGATATGTCAAGATTTTATGTGCTGGTATTTAAGAATACCAGCACATAAATAAAATGACATTTCTATCTGCTCTTTAGGCTTTTCAGACAAAAACGACTGAGTATCAATAAATAAGCATAAACTTTACCACTGGAAAGCAAAGTAAAAAGTTAGACTTTTAGAAGGCAACTATAATGCTTATGCACGTGTTATCACAGATTCCTCAGGACTTGGAGCTAGGTTTGAGTTTCCTGGCCTAGAGTCAACTGTGTCTGTGGTTCAACTGTGAAAACCCAATTTGTGACTGAGAGCCTCCCAACAGAAGTGAAAGGCGAAGATTGCTGCAGAAATAAAGAGTCATGTTTCTGTTTTTGGAATATAGGCTTCAGATACTCACTGAATTTCAGCAAATGTGTTAACGTGTTAAGAAAATGTGCCTAAAAACAGCTACAATCTCAGATTAAAGCTCAGACATCAGCATGCATGATGAATTGCATCACAGTGGATCTTTTTATTAATTGATTTAGTCCAACCCTCAAATCCATCCCTGTGCAAATGACTGAAACGACTTTCAGCCTTAAATTAGTATGAGTTTACAGAAAGCTTTGTCTGAATTGTATTTGGACATACAAGTGACAGAGCAGCTTGATTCAGCATATTTTTTTCTTGCCTTTACAGATGTTTTCTGTCATTCCTCGCAAATTCCTACCTGGCATCAAGAACCCCTGCTGGCATGTGGAATACACTGGGAGCAACACCACAGACCCGTACAGGACAAATTTGTATGGACGCTATTCGCGACGCTTCCGGACAGTTTTTCAGCACTTGAGGAACACTTTCCATGAACATTTGTTTTATCGCAACAGGAAACTCTATCGCATACGGTGCCTTCCTTATTTCTACATTATTGGCCAACCAAAGTGTGGCACAACAGACTTGTATGACAGACTGAGGTTACATCCAGATGTCAAGTTCACCATTTTCAAAGAGCCGCACTGGTGGACCCGCAAGAGGTTTGGTAAGTAAATAGCACTCGTCACAACAATGATGTACTGAGATATCACTGGAAACTGTAATAATTTTCTCATTAAACATCACCACAATTTATTTCATATAAAACAATCAACATGGGTTCAAACTATAGACTTTTAATGCAAAAAAGGACCTAATTTTCAAGATATCAAAAGTATTTGGACAGTTGCCTGAAAATAAGTTAAATTGGCTCCAGTCTATGGAGGCCATGAGAGGACACTTTTTAGTATGCACAAGATAACTTAGAATTAGCCAAGAAAGCCAAATGTCAATCACCCAGACATACTGGAAAAGCCGGCCGCAGAAGAGATGTTCAGCTACCTGAAAACATGCAAACATTGCAGGGAATGGTTTCATGTGTGTGCACAATGCTCTAGTTTCTCATGCACATGAGGAACTTCTCCTGTTGAAACTGCATATAATCTAGAGAAGTGATACTCAACTAGCCTGGCCTCAGGGCCCACCATCACCCCTTAATGACAGCCTGCCACCCAAACTGAGAAAAATGTTCAACTTCTCAGATTTATTCAATGAAAAGTTAAAACCTCAGATTGTACATGATTGAACAGTGATTTAATGGACAAACAACGACTGGGAAGTACCAGTACTTCTCAAAAGACTAAAATATGTAGCTTTACCTGAGAATTTTACCTTTGTCTGAGAAAAAAAACTCCACGACCCACTCAAAATGGGTCTGCAACCTAGGCCTGGGCCCTGACCCAACGGTGGAAGATCACTGATCTAACACATATCACAAGATGTGTCAAAGATGGCAGAGGCAGTATTATGGTATGGGATATGTATGGCTACCAGTGGAAGCGGCTCATTGGTGTTTATTGATGATTTGACTGCTAAGAAGTGGCCGAGTGACTTCTGAGGTGTAAAGGCTGATAATCAGACAAATGCTACAAAACTGATAGCACGCAGCTTCACAGTGGAGTATGATAACGACCGGAAACATACTGTGAAAGCAACTCAAGGCTTTTTGAATACAAAGAAATTTAATGCTCTTCCATGTCAGTCACCTGACATGGCCAAGTCAGTCACCTGATTTCAGCCCAGTAGAACATGCGTTTCAGTTATTGAAAACAAAACTGAAAGCAGAAAGGCCCACAAACAATGAGGTAATGAAGTTCGACCTGAGTGAAGACCTAACAAAGTATGTCCCGGGTGGAAACTTAGTATTTGGGAATGCCCATGGGCTCCAGACTTCAGAAAATCATTAACTGCATCACTGACTGCAAAGACGTTTAATCTGAGAATTAAAAATATTATTTATTGTGTCCAAATACTTTGGAACCAGTGAAAGTGGAGTTACTTTGCTTAAAATGGTCGTAATTCCAATGTGTTAAACATCAAATTTCTCTGAAACATTTTCATTTGAAGCTGAAAGCCAACATTAGGATCACTTTTTGATTTCCTCTTTTAAATCTATCATAGGCACAATCATAAAAGGTGGACCTAACTATGACTAAGTGTGAAACGGGACACTCTTGACTTTATCACTATGGTCAGTGAGCATTGACTGACTTGTCTGAAGAAGCCTAAACACTGCATCAGCATATTAAAAAATACCTCCTTTACTGTCATCTTATTGGTGCAAATTTGATAATTAAATTCCTTCTTTCTGAGTAGTAAATAAGTCATTTGAGCTTTGGGTGCTTTACACTGTCAGACAGAGATTTTTTTCTCTATCAAATATACCAAAAATTGCATTGGTATTGTTATTGCATTAAAATGCAAAATTTAGGTGCACGTCAGCATTTAATTTGACACTCATTAAGTATTTCTTACTCGTGCTGTTCAGTGTCTCTGTGCAATTCCAATGCAATTAGCTGACAAATGAATATGCAAGACCCATCCTGTGCTGTGCACGAGAATAAACTTGCACAGATTATTTTTTACCTGTAGGTTGTTAGCCCTGAGTTTACAGCTCTAATGGTGTATTTACAATCTTAATTGCATCCTCCATGCAACGGGCTGAATGCTAATTTCCTCCTCCCCGCTTTCTTCCTCAGTGCCGTTAGACCATCATTAGCCTCTACACATTGCAACTTTTCCATCTCTGCACATTGCTGCTTGTGCTAATGTGGTGACGCTGTTCTGTAATGACTGAGTTAGAGCTACCTGCAGACGAATCTAGAGCAACTTCACCTTCCCATCATCTTTGACACATTTATGTCTCTGTGGCTGAAAGCACATAAGATGTGAAAAAAAAAATAGGATTTAAAGACTGCACACACTACGAACCCGCACTTGTGGGTGAACTGTTGCACCACTTGAGCGCTCATTGCTGCTCTCATTTCTTACGACACCTCTCTTTGCTTTTGTCAGCATTTACTTGTTGCTTTTTTTTTTGCAGCTCTTTAGCAGCTTTGCATGGCATCATACTTTGCACTCACGTTTAATTTTATTTGTGTCGTTTCCTCTTACTTCTTCGAAATATTGACTAATTTAACTGGTGCATTAAAAAAAAAAAACTATATGAGAAAACAGCTGGCACGTTTCCAGCCTGCTTCTGCCACGAGTCTGCCGTTGCATGGAAGGAGTTTGAACAGGTGGCAAACAAGTCATTCATTCAAACAAAGAGTCAAACATTGGGCGGCGAGGAGTGAGGACTGCCTCACAGCAGACATCTGTTCATGTGGCAGCTCCGCCGTCTGAAAGCCTCGCTGTCGTTGTGGTTTTCCTGTTGCATGAGCATCTGTGATGTTAAAAGAACCACCACACTATCAGATGAGATTTCAAGGCATGCAAGCTGTGTGACAGAGCCTTCATTTGGCAAGAAAAAAAAAACCCTCTTAACTGAAGGTGTGTTGTGTTGTGTTTTTCACTCCTAAAAAGCATCCGTTTCCCACTTGCATTTAAAATATATTTTAATCAAATTTGGCTGATAACAAGGGTGTATAGAATTTCTTAGATTTTTGTCCTCGTCAGAAAGGTGAACTTCATCCCAAGCATGTTTGTTTTTTATTTGCAATTATGACTGAAATATTTTTAGCACTCATGAATAATGGAGAATCTTCAGCAGCTCTAGAGACGTGAGTCAGTGTGTGGGGGCCATTAATGTATGTCTGAATTTGTTAAAAAGAAAAAAAAAATGCAAAGAGCTGCAGTGAAACCCCCAAAGCCTCTGCTCATTCCCGGCTTGTGGACAGACGGCGTGCAGGTAATCGTGTGATTTGCTTTCCACAGCAGCCGCTCAACCTTCAGTGTGAGGACTCGGTTGCAAGTTCAGCGTCTCACTGTAGGTCTGACTTATCCTCCTGCTCAAGAATAACTGATACACATCAGTTGTTTTGCCTGGAGGTGTCCATCTAAAAATAATAATAATGATTTTTATAAGTGCATTGGCTGTATTCTTTGAAAATTCCATCAAAATTCTCATCACAGATATCAAAAGAGGCTTAACAGTCACAGCCAAAGCAATGCCTTTGAAGTTCATCCAGTTGTTGACTATACCCTTAATCCCTCTGAAACTCCCAAAATCTAATTGGTGGATTGATCAGTCTGCATGCAGTACCTCCTCTAATGAGTTTTGTTTGGTCCGACTTGGTAATTACATGCAGTTGAGCTGTTTGCCTGTATTTGCCACCCTGATGCTCATGTTTTCGACAGCTTATGATGGTGCAGCTGAATCCCAAGGACATGGGCTCCTCTCATTTCTTGTCGCCTTTCATTCCCGCTGCTTTCATGTTTGCTGTCGCCTTCCCTTTATCCCTTTTAGACCTGTTCTTCAGGCGAGGTGCTGGTAATCAGCACTGTTCTCTTAAGGCATCCTTTGAGAACACTCGGAATTCAAATGGATGTGTTTTGTATTTATTTATTTCTTTTCCCTCAAGCCTCCACCCGGTCGATGCATTGAAAAGGCAATTTGATGTGATCCATGCCACATAACTTTCTCCGAGGTGCATGCTGAATCTTAAGCAGATTTGTCTGCTGTGGACTGACGCCATCAAGAAACACAGTCCGTTTGAAAACAGTTTGATGCTTAATTCATATCAACAAGCAAAAAAGACTGAGAAAAAAAAGGGGAAAGCCCTGAAGCGAGCAGCGCCAGTCATAGCTGCTTATACATCTGCCCCTGTTCAAGAGGAATAATGATGCAGTTCGACTGTTTGAGGCTCTGCTAGAGTTTTCTAATCATTTTTTCGAACTGAGAAAAGGAAGATGTTTTATTGGATCACTATAAAACATCTATAAAAGTCAGAGGTGGCTCGTGGTTGAAGCAGTGCATGAATCATTAAAGTGTGAACCTCAGTAGGCTGCAGGTGTCACCGGAGTAACACTTTCCAAAGTAAGAGCTGAATTGTGATTTCTGGCATTTTTAATAATAACAATATACAAATTCAACAAAGTATTTCCAATTCAGTGTTTAATTTCCTTTATTTATCCGCTAGCTTTATCACTACTATTCTGATATAGTAATACCAATGAAGTGTTGTGCAGTTTGTTAAAGATTTATAATTTGAAGTAGAGCAGAACATGTGCAGGAGTATATGTGTAGTTTTCTTTTACTATAATTATTTTAGAATAATTATCTTAGACCTATGTGAATAAAGAAACTGTGGAGAACTCTGAAATCTGAACATTGTTGGTTAAAAAAAAAGATTTTATTTTATGTAAGTATGCACAATATACTTTTAATGAGGAAACTGCTTTAAAACCTGGTATAAAGCCTAAGCTGGCTAGTCACAAAAAACATCAATCTATTTGAAATGTATTGAGCTGTGAAGCAGAAAAAACGTTGTGCTTTAAAATTAGGATAAGCAATTTTAGGGTAATGCCATTGATATTTGAAGAAAAACATCTTTTTCTTTTACTCTTTAGATTTTTTTTTTCTTTTTTTATGCTCGGCACCGCTTCATCTGCTTAAATGGACAAGCAGCTGCTGTTAAGGTGAAAGATGCTCGAGCTACCTCGTTACCGTGGCGTTTCACGGATACCCGTGCTCCATCAAACCTCACTTATTGCCTTGTAAATTATAATTATGTTGTGCACCAAGGCATCTCAGTTGGAAAACACATCGGCTAGTTCTGCTCTTAAGGCTTTAGCCCGGCACTGGTCCTTAATTGGAAGCACTAAAAACTGTGAAGAGATTCCAGTTCTCCCTGCTGAATTTGGCTTTGAACTTGGATTTCATTAGGTCACGCTGCAGAGGACATTAATGAAACCCTAATGATCTCGTTTAGTGTGATCACAGAAAAGCACGGGTAAGTGAGGGCAGCTGAGAACGAACACAAGCTCAAGGAATACTCACCCAGTGCTCACTTTAGCAGTTTTTCAGTTTAATGGTCTTGACGAATAAACACCTTTAGGAACAAGACAGAGGTGAACCCACCTGTGCTGTCCTCTCTTTTTGTCAGGTATTACTCGTCTCAGCGAGGGCTTCCATGATCGGTACCCGGTGGACGACTACCTGGACTTGTTTGATCAGGCTGCTTATCAAATCCAGGGCAACTTGACAGCAAACAGTGACAGATACCCCAGCCACCCGAACATCATCATAGGTAAGTGGCATGAAAATATTCTATACACAATGGGAAACAAAAGTTAATTGAAAAAATCCAGACAAATTTTGTTGATAACTACGTGTGACTTGTCTTTTTCATACAAGGAGGAGTTTTGTTTTAGCTCAGCATTTTGAGCCATCCTTCATCATCCATTTCAAGAAATTATTATTATTATTTTTTTAGTTTGAGATTATACATATCTACTTAACTGGAGCAGCAATATCTTGTCTTTCTGGTTGAGTCAATGCGGAATACAGTTAGTTGCAGTTCCTCGACTGGCCAGTGGGGGCTGACCCCCAAAAGCGAGTCAGTGTCCACTGAGTCCTGTGTGAAAATGTCCAACTTTCGAGCTGAAATAAACATATTGACAGCCTGGTTTATCCGACCTCCAACCTCTTCCAACACTCATCAATGTAAGAATTGAAGTTCTTCTATGTACACAGTGAACATATAACAGGAGTAGTGCAGCGAGGATATGTTTTGTTTGGTTTACATGGAGTAACACCATGTAATTCGGTTACACCATGGATAAGGCTAAAAAGGCACCATGTACTGCAATTGCAAAATCATATATGGTTGGCTAATCGACCCAAAGTGGTTCTATGGACCATCGTCAGCTGTTATTCTTGCAGTGCTGAAAAAATAATTATGGTGAACCTTTTCCAACAGTAGCGAGAATTCTAGAAATGTTTCTGCTGTCCAAAAGCTGCTTTTTTTCTTTGTTAAAAAAAGAAAAGAAAAGAAAAGAAAATTCAGGGAGACTCTTGGCAATCTTTATAAAAAGTGCTAAAGATGGAAAAAATACTTTAGGCCTGATATCAGCGAAAAAAGTTTAAAAAGCCAGTGGTTTTCATTACGTGGGTTTGCATCAGTTACCATGGTATACATATTTGTACATATTTGATTTAGGGGTTTATGTTGGAAACATCTTTTCCTCAGAAGCTTTGTGGTTTTTTAAGCAAGACAATCCAAAAACACATGCTGCACAATTAATTACAGCATTGCTTCAGAATACACAGAGGGCTTGAGTTTGAGGTTGTGTTTGATCCACCCACAGTCCAAATCTGTCTCCTCTTGAACACGCATGGAGCATCACGAAGAAGAGAATCACACCACTCACTGACGCTTGCATTCAGCTCTATATTCTCATACTTCCAAGTGCAAAGATCTCGGTCTGTGAAGACGCAGAAAATAATTTCCTCTGTTCGTCAATCAAAAGTCCAAACAAATTAACAAGTGAGAACCGCGTTTTCCTGGAAGCGGGATTCGCACATCCACCCCTTGCACATTTTACAATACGAAAACCAAAAAGTCAGTGCAAAGGAAAAGTTCAAAATCATGAGTCGGAGACTTAAAAAGCAAGCGAAAGACAAGTTATTAGAACCTTTCTCAGAGAAATATTTTTCTTTTTCCCCGAACTCATGCATGTTTATTCCTTTTCTGATGCAAATAAAGATGGTTAATCACAAAAACAACATGAAAGAGAATTCCAAAGAGCACAATCACAGTTACTGTGTAGGGAATCTAATAAAACTGTGATGCAATCTGACTTACTACATCTGTCTGCTGTTGTGGTGATGACTCAACTACTCTTTACAGACTTTGCCTTGTGTTTAATAGAACTGCTGTTAGCCTAAAACTACATTCATTTTGAACTCTGCAAATGTTAAGACAGGAGGGCTCATATCAGATTTAGTCCATTCCAGTGAAACGTCAGTGTATCAGAAGATGTTCGTCAGGACCTAAGAGAATGAGATGTAAAAGAAAACACTACCTAACATCATACTAATCAGGTCACCAAGCAGCTTTGGTTGCACAAACATTTCCTGTTGAGCATAATTTCTTCTCTTTTGTCAGAGAGTCACAACACTTCAGAGCAGCTTTTGCTCGGCTCCGGCTCCTGAATGAGTTCCTCGGGTCATGGACCAACACTGTCATGTGCGCCTGGAACTGGCAGTTTTCTGTACATTCATCAGGCTGCAGCTACTTCTGAAATTTCCACTATTGTCTCCACTATCACAGATATTACCGCAGGTGGCGGGGCCGAACTCTTATCCGCTCTTTAACGCTGACTTTCCCTTCAGGGAGGCGGGGTGATTTTTAAAGTGAACTGGTGACTCAGCAATAAAGAGAGTCTCTAACAGCTTAATAACGCTGCACTTCCTTGTGCCTCACTTAGCCACTTCTCTGAAGTGCTGTATAAAGGCATCTTTGTCTTTTTGTGTGAGGACGGCAATATCATCCCCAGCAGGGTGGAGAGGCCCTTCGAACCTCCTTCCTCTATCAGCATATCCTGTTTCCAGCCTCCCTGCGTCTATCTGTTTCTATCTTTTCCCATCGTCCAAACACTGGCTCAGACAAAGTGCCCAGCAGTGAGGAAAAAGTGATTGGAGTTCTCAACAATAATCTTTTCAAGCCGGACTGAGTTGGGGCATAGTCGGGGCATTGAGCACAGCTTAGCATGCTGGCCTGTTTTGTTTTGCTCTTTAAATAAGTAATCCTTGCAAGGGATGGGGTTGAGGAGGGGGGCTGGAAGGGGTGGCAAAACCCCTCTCAGTATTCAACCCACGTCCTGGGAGAGCCCAGCAAGGTGCAGGCCTTCGGCCAGGATCTTCGGCCTCTGATTCTCTTCAACCGGCGGCCAAGTCCGAGCCAGTGAGGAGCGCCAGTGAGGAGCGCCAGAGGCACGCCGGTCTGGCTCCTCCATTTGTTTGCTCTGTTCCACCCTCTCCCCGTGGAGCATAATCAACCCCTTTAATGGACACAGAGACCTTTAAATAGACTTGATCACAGTGTGTATCACTTCAAGCCTAACAACATTAGCAGCGATCCCGTTTCACTTTCGCCGCTGTCATCACAGAAAATAGGTCCTGACTATCATCCTTTCTCCGAGGAGGAGAATGGAGATAAGGCTCGTGTTGTGCGCTCCCTCCAAATACATCACAGCTTCACTTCAAAGATAACAGAATAATGAACGCACAGACAGTCTAATGAATCCTCGATATCATTTCTCAGCAGAGCCTGATAAAGTTTCTGGGCTCAAGTTGTTTGAGAAACGACATCCTCTGACTTGTTATGAGCCAGCAGCGTCATTGTTTGGACTGCAGTTATTCTGCAGTTTTTCTTCACAGCTAGAGATGCAATTACTGTAGCTTTTTGTTTGTGTACTTGCTTTGGAACCTCTCATTACGTTGACCTTCTACATGAGCGCCAGGTATTTGCTCCGTCTGATGGCTGCACCCTCAATTTAGAGCCAATTATGTGAGGAAATTGAAACAAACGCTGATATTGTCTCGTAATAAGGGGGGAAAAACAACTGGGATGGAATTCATCGCTTCATATCGGGTCATGTCAAAAAAAAAGAGGGAAGTTTGCCCGATAACATTACTTTGAGCGAGTTTATTCATTTACTGTCAATCTCGCAAGAGAGTACTTTATTTGTCCTATTCAGTGAACACAATTTTTCTCTGCACTGATGCTTGGATGGAGATTCTTTTCTGAAACGTTCAGCTGAAAAACCTCCTCAGATTCAATCAGCAGCGGCTCCTCATTGTAAGGCCAAGCTGAACGACCTTGAGCTCGACAGACAGAGAGCCACTTCTGTGGCTCCATCAACGTTGTCATTTTCCCTTCAGCTTTTTCACAATTGTTGGTTAGATTAGCCTCGTGGACATCCTGATGCTACTTGAAAATTCCCAACTGCAGGTCCAGAAAAGAGATGCGAAGTATAAACTTTTCCTCTTTTGTCCTTTTGACATCTCTTAGACATCATCTGATACTTTGAGACCTTTAAAAATGACCTCGGTTGCATTTTTCTACAGAGAAAGAGATTAAATCCCTCCTCAGTTTTGAGAGTTTGTCTAAAAACCTACGAATGTATAAACACGAGCCATGGATGTGTTCAGTGTCAGTGCTTTTGTTTTGTTCTGTCTCTGAATGCATCATTTTAAGAGTACAATGGTCTGTGTACTTCTCTCATTTCCTACCACTGTGGGTGTATTTCGCAGGAGAAGCCAGTGCTTCCACCATGTGGGATAACAACGCCTGGGTCTATTTCTATGAAAACACCACAGAGGGGGAGCCTCCCTTCCTCATCCAGGACTTCATCCACGCCCTGCAGCCTGACGCCCGCTTCATTGTCATGCTCAGAGACCCGGTGGAAAGGTGGGGGGAAATCTCCGCTTCGCTGCCCTCAATTGCATATTCACTCTAAAGTGCCAGTAATTATACAGCTCTGAAACGTACCCCCATCATGACTGTTTACCCTGCTCACACAAACAGATACTTCCCTGGTTAAAGAGAAACAAAAGCCTTGTTGTCACTAAAAACGTGTTAACTCAGGCTGGCTTTCACACGAGTTTCATTGCCACTTTTTTTAACAGCCATTCAGGAGCTAATGGCTGAGACCTGTGAGGTGTTCTTTAGGAACTGTGGTTTATTTTTCTGGCATTAATCTTCATTTCAGGAACATCGGAGCATGCTCCCCATAATTGTCTTTGTCAGACAGCCTGTGCAGCCTTTCCCGAAAACAGTTCTCAGGGAAATGAACTGCATGCTCAATTAGATTAACCATGCAGTTTTTATTATGTGAGACTTGTTTACAACCTAGGCCTTTCCTTTGTGTAGACACTGCGTAACATCTCAAACTGAACCGGGCTGGAGCTTTTCCCTCGCTCTGCGTCTCAACCATCCTTTCTTCTTACAGGCTGATATAATATGAGGCACCATCATATTCAGTTGACATCGCATAAATCTGCTATTTTTGGTTTACTTTAATTATTGAGGAACTGTTTTGAGTAAAAATATCAGTTATGGATCTCTTATTTATTTTTTACTGAAGTGGCTACATAATCAGCTGCTTTCTGTTGTCTTTCTGCTACTGGAGCTGTTTTTTTTAAAACATTGCAGACATCTCGTTTACTGTCAACTGCAGGGATCGGTGATAGGAAGCGTAGCTCTTTAATGGATGAGAACAAAACAAAATACGGGCTACAGACCCTTCTGTTGTCTTGCAGGCTCTACTCTGACTACCTTTACTTCGGTATTGCCAATAAGTCTGCGGAGGATTTCCACGAGAAGGTGTCCGAGTCGCTGCAGCTATTCGAGGGGTGCCTTACAGAGTCCACAATGCGCTCCTGTGTGTACAACACAACTGTCAACAATGCCATGCCGGTGAGTGCTCCCCTCCTCCTGTTTTTGTTTTGCAGCCCGGCTCATTTAGCAACCAGTGCATTGGTTGGTGGGAAGTGAGTTAAAGAAAGGAAGCAAAGACAGCAGATGGAGTGAAACCGAAGCTTCATTAGCACATGCTAAAGCTCGCAGGACACACTTTAATGAAAAGGGGTTGGCAACGCCGTGCAACAACTGAGCAGTTTAACGCTTCAAGCCTCTCTGTGTGCCACTAAAGCCCGGTTCAGCAGTGCTGGGAACTTCCGTCTTCCTTGCAGACTGAGCCTTAGTGTCAGCCAGTGCACGGCCCTGGTGTTAGGCTCTGAGCCAGCTTTTCCCACAGTACCCAGAAGCAGACGGGGTGAGAAGGGGAGAAGGAGACTGGCCAGTCCTCTTTTGGCTCGGTGCATAGACTGCCTTGTATTCAGAGGTCCTGCTCTCCAAATGCCTCTGACAACCTTCACAGTCCTGTGGGAGCACACTTGCTCTCTGCAGCTGGCCTGAATGTCCATCCATTAATATCAAATTTATGAGCTCATGTTGAAAAGCTTTGACTGCGATCCTCTGCTCCTGCGTCTCTTTAATAAAATAAGTGGCTTAATGCAGAGGTATGAAGCAGTCGGTTCCAAGGCAGGTGGTGCTGCTCATATCGCTTTTTCATATCCCTCAACTGCTCTACATGATAAACAGCACATAACACCCACACAAGTAGAGACGGTGCCTGGCATTATCCAGCTCAATTCAAGGGGAAAACAAAAGAAAGCTGCTGCAAGAAGAGTATGGGATCACCACCAAAGGAAGGATGACATTTCTAACACAGAATTTCATTGTCTCATGCTAGTTTCCACATTTTCTTTCTCCACAGGTGAGATTGCAAGTTGGCCTGTACATAGTATACTTAATGGACTGGCTGACCGTCTTCGGCAGGGAAAAGATTCTGGTCCTTCGATTGGAGGACCATGCCTCTAACAGGAAATACACAATGCACAAAGTCTTTGATTTCCTTAGCCTGGGTAAGTAAGTTTAATAATGCCCCACAGGAGCAAGACGAAAACAGCTCGCTAAATACAATTAGGTTAATGTCATGTTGCAATGGATGTGATTATTAGCAGCAGGGTGGCGGACTGAAAGGGCTGCTGATTAAACAAATCTGATATCAGTCACACAAGCTTGATAACAGTGTGGTTACAATTTGTACAAGCTTCTACAAAAGGATAGCCTATGACAGTCTCTGATTAAAATCTCTCTGATCAAAGCTTATTTGCTGAGTTGTATGTCTGCCTGTGGCAGGAAAATAAAAAGAGGTTTAAAGGGGCTGTACTCTGCATTGCAGTTCAGACACAAATGTCAAGAAATCAAGAGAGTGCTTTCTGCAGCATGTACAGATTCAAGAAAATGCAAAGATTGAAAGAGGGAACTTTGTTAACATTTTCCAAAACATTTAGTGTCATATCAACATTTAGATGCCAACCTTTCCTTGTGGTATACAGTGGGTTACATTGTATGATAGTTAAAACCAGTTGCAGTTTACTTCAGGGTGGAACCGCTCCAAAACTCAAAACCAACTTTCAAGGAGCTGCCTGCTCTGTTTAAGGATTGATTTTCTTTTTTTTTTATTCTTCAGAGAATTGTGTTTAGCAACTTCAGGAAAATATGAACGGTAAGACAGTGATGTGACTGAAGTGTTTTCTTTGTCTTTTGCAGGGCCACTTACAAAAGAAATAGAATCAGAAATCACAAGAAGTCCAGCATCAAACACCAGGAGACCAGCTGACAAAAACCTGGGACCCATGCTGCTCATCACTAAAGAGATCCTGAGAGACTTCTACAGACCCTTCAATGAGAAACTGGCAAAAGTGCTGCAGAATGACTCATTTCTCTGGGAGAACCACTCCAAGCTCTGAACAGTCGGGGCTTTGAGTCGTTCACTGACGTATCAGCCAGCCCCTTTGCTTGGGTGTCATGTTTCTCAAGTGCCCACGAAAAATCGAATTTCTTTTTTTTGTAAATTTAAATTATTTTTAAATTATCAAAGCAAATATGAAATGATGAAAATAGCACAAACAAATATGGTGGTTTTGTATGTGTGTGTGTGTGTGTGTGTGTGTGTCTGTGTATGTGTGTGAGAGAGAGAAAGAAAGAAGGAGTGTGTGAATAAAAGTGATGTTGGCAGGTTTGGTTCTTGTTGTCTTGTGACTAGATGTACAAAATTAAATAGTAAATTTCAATATATTAAAACAGAGGCTTTTTTGTGTCTTTTTTCTATTTGATTTGACTAATTAAAAACAGTCCTCCAGCCAGGACTGAAAAGAAGATGTTAATAATGCTTTATTCCCTTTTTAACTGGGATGTAATAAACTCATTCCTCCAAAATTTGTGTTAATGAAAGAACCAGGCTCAGTGGCAAACTCTGTACTAAAAGCACAATGTTTGTGTGAGACAACACCGCCCTCTACTGTAATATGCTTGTAACTGCAAGCAGTAATGGCCTTGAGATAAAAACCCAGGAAGCTAAAAATTAAGACTTCAAATTTATTATTAATAGTCCTCATGTCTGATATGAGCTTAAATTAAAGTGAAAGCAAATCAAAGAAGCAATGTGTAAAACTGAATGAGTCAAGTTTTTGAAAGGCAATACTGTAAATCCTCCAATTACACCTTTGTAATGATTTCCTCCTTTAAAAAAATCACAACTATATAGAACAAAACAGGTCATCAGAAACACATCAGCTGCAGTATATATTTTTTAAATCACAGATTAATCTTGCAAATGAATAAAATATACTACTTGATAACACACTGAGGCATCAGCATGTAGATGCCTAAGCATATATGTGTATGAATTCTCTACAGCAGAGGGCAGACGGTACTTAAAATTACACAACTCAAACTAAACTTCAAAGCATTTGTAAGTTATGTCAAGGTAAATGCAAATAATGTTAAGTATCAGTGACATCCAGAAAGTTTGAAATGCCTCACTTTGAAACATTGCTAGAAAAAAAAAAATCAGATTTCAGCAACTGTGCTTTTATTCTCTGACCTCAAACATTTGTCAATCCTCACTTTTAAGAAAAAAACCAAAACAGAAAAAGAAAAAAAAAACTTGCAATCACACTGGTTTATTTCACTACATGAGATCAAGTTCTTTTAGTTGCTGTTTTCAAGCCAGAATGCAGCTTTTGTTGTGTAATCAAAGTGCCAGAAGCTTTCTCTTTTCATGTAAGTCAAAACAATCTGAATGGAAAATAAGTGACTGCAAATGTTTTGCATATTTTGTTTAGAGGCAGATAGTCTGTGTTCCTGGCCGAAGAGGTTTTACTTCGATGAAAGCCTCCAACTTTCTTCAATTTATCTGGAATTCACAAATATTGTCAAAGCTCCTTTCATGCTGGTCTGTGTAACATCAGAGAAAGCCTGCAGCAACTGAAAGAAAACTGGACAACTGTTGCCTCTGAGAAAACCCAAGACACATTTTGAAATGCAAATTTAGTCTATTTTGTTATTCTTTTATTGCTTCTATGCTTATGTTTGGCCTCAGGGAGATTACAAAAATACACCTTTTCATCATGGGAAATTACTTTTTTTTTCAGACACTGATAGCCCTTCAGATTGACCATCCCACATGGAATCGATTTCTAACGGCAACAAATTGACATTGGACCATACTGCGGCTGACCTCTACATATCTCCCAAGAATGCTTTAAATTCAACCTAACATAGACCAGCAAGGGTGAGGATAATAAACATCAGCCGAGAGGAACCTCTGGCTGTACTTTGATCCAGATGCTGCGGATGCTGGGAAGAAATATTACAGCAGAAGCAGCGAAGGTGTGCTTCAAGAAACGTGTAGCCAAACCATTTCAGAAAAACAATGAACACATTTCATCACAGTAAACAACCTGCATGACAATGCAAATGAGGTGGGTTAAAAGGCAGTCAAGAGAGAACAGGAAGGTAGTGGCCCAGCAACAGGAAACTGGTGCCTTCAAGTGCTGGCAGCTTAGCAGGATAATAATGCTAAAGTAAAAACAAACTCAATTAAACAAAGGTATCTATGGGATTCATGTTAATACGTTTTAGCTTCTTGGCACTATGTCGAAATTACAACGTATTTCACTTTAAGCTTAAAGGCATACAGAGCCACAGTTTTCCATTACTGCTTGGGAACAAAGGACTCAAACTTGGCGGCGTCTTGCCAGCGGCTGTGACGCTCAAGTGTGTCCCAGTGCAAGTTGCAGATCAGAGCAGCAGATCGAAGAAATGATTGAGTCACTGCGGTTATGTTTTAAAGCCAATTATAATGCCACATTGACACCTCTGCATACCTTGGGATAATTTTTCCTTTTTTGGCTTTTAAATACCATCTTTGAAACTTCACATTCAAACTATTCAAACACAAAAGCCCTCCTTCAAACCACAATCAGTGTCACACTGTTAAGAAGAGAATTTCTTGAAATGGAAAGAAAGTTCTGAATAAACAAGCTCATGCAACAAACCTTTGCAATCCATCACAATGATTGAGCCTGCCAGCTGTATCTGAGGAGGCTGGGTGAAGCCCAGTCATGCCCACTCATGGTGAAGGGAATGGAGAATCCTGCAGTAAAAAAAGAAAACACATATATCTTTTTGAACAAATGTTTATCTTAACAGGATGACAGTTCTTGGCAAAAAATTGCAATATAACAGACATATGCTTTTATATCATTCACTGTAATCCAAAAAGAGTCCTGAGAGTCCAATTCTGGTCTGTTTCCGAACATTTGTTGGAGGGACTTGGACCAAAACATCTGCTTGTCATACACAGTCCTGTTTTATCTGTTTTGGACACATGCTCTAGAAATACAAATAATCCCTGGAAAACTGCTTTTTTTGGTCACACAGTCTCTTTCATGTTCTTGTAGATTGGATTGATAAATAAATAAAAGCTCAGTTGAAGCATCTTGAAAATGCAGAACGATACTACGCTGCCTGCATTTTTCTCTGCAGCCAGGCTTCTGTGAGAGTCCTCGGTGCATTCAGGGTCATTTCTCGGCCTCAGCTCTCACCTCAGACTCCAACCCGCCATTTCAGAGCGGGAACAGAATTTTAATGCTCTTACATCTGGACTTGGGCTGCTTGAAGCAGTTAAAGCAACAGATGTCAGGGACAAAAGACTCCTGCTTCACCGCCAGTATCCTGAATGCAAGTCCTACACGTACGCTTAGCATTCACTCAAGTATTTCTGAATTTGAATTGAACTAAAGAAACAGCGTGGCCACAAAGAAAACACGAGATCAGAAGATGAATCAGTTTTCACCAGTCGAGGCAGCTCTAGAGTTGTACTCTGCCAATATTCAAATTCCTTCTCCAGTCAGGATCTTCTTGCTATTCACATTCAGACCTGTCATTTTATGAAAACATCTGCCCTGTTTTGGTTACATCCCAGCAGCAGTAAATATACGCAAATAATTAGAAACACACGTGTTCAGGAAGGGAGGAAACTGTGGGTTGTGATGCTTAAGACATACGGAGGTCCAACCTGCTGTACTATAACGCTGAAGCGTGTGAGAAGTAGATAAAGTACCTTTTTGTGACAACCGGTTGCTCATGACATGAGACGCGGACCAGGCAAGACAAGACTGAGGAAATTTTTCACAAATCTACAGCTACATCTGTACAGGAGGGAGAAAAAGCAGCGAGAGCAGAAGAACCATGTCTAAAAATGAAAATATTTGCTTCAGTAGTCATGTAACCCAAACTTTTTTTGTTTAACATGAAGTTTCTAATATCTAGCCTTAAAAGACAGACTTCGATTTATTGTTTCTGCAAGTGATCACACAAACTGTGTTGTGAGCACCTGAGCACAACACTGACACGTTGTAGTTTGGTTTGTTAAAAAAAAAAGAAAAAAGAAAGCAATTTTTGTGGTTTCCAACTGAAACAAACCCCTGATATCTTAAGTTGCCTTTTGAACCTGTCCAGGATTTTTGATCTTTTGCATGGTGACTTTTTTTTGCTTTCCCTTTCATCATTACAATCTCAGCAAATCACTCTGTATTCACTATAGCTCTGTGAACTATTTTCATCATCAGTGTGGGGATTAAGAAACTACAAAAACTAGCCCATACGTTCCAAAGCTAATAAACTATTCATGTAAGTTAAGCTGAAGCTGATTTTTTAACACAGAAAAACTCTTTTGTGCTGCTTTAAAGTTTGCATGGTAACCTTGCTTACAAAGAGTAGACATTTCTGCACCTAGCACCTCATTTACATTCAGCTTATGTTGACAATTTACTTTTAGGCCACTAAAAGTCTTGCTTTCCCCCATCACTGACCAACTTCTCCACCTACTCAAAAACAGAAAAGCTTTATTTAGCTCATTCACTTATTTTCTTTTTTTTTTTTTTTTTGCACTTTGGTGCTAGGCAGCACCAATTACTTTTATCATCTATAAAAAGTCCCCTACAACTTTTGAACATCTTGTTTGCAAGAGCAGAGAGGACATAGAGGACATAAAAGCCAATCAAAGCAGTGAATTGGGGGAATTCTTATCTATCCAGTCTGTTCAAGGTGTCTCTGGTGCTGGAAGTCATCAGTCCGTCACAGGTCTGAACTCGTGAATCCTAGCACCCATAACAGCAAGTTAAAGTAAGATAAGGAAAGGTCATTTGCTGAACTGCAGTGGTAGCTGACCATTTTCTTTGGTGAGAAAAGCCTTTTTCATGTATGTAGAAGACAACCCAGTTTCAAATCTCAAAAACCAATGGAGTTTTTAATTAATTGATTTATTAGTTGGTTGTCGTTATACAAAGAAATAAATGTTCTCAAGCACAGACAAGGTCATTTCTCTTTCCTATCCTGCCTCCTTTGATACATTATTTTATATTGTAAAAAGTATGTAATCTATCTCATCGTGTACATATCAATCATATCAAATTCAACATTCACCAGTAAAAGGGATCACCATTAACCAAACAACTTAAGCAAATATTATCTGGATTTGGTACTACAACTGCAAGACTTCCTTGACATGTTACAATATCGTTTAACCCTTTATGACCTAGCACTGGTGCTCCAGCAGGTCATAAAGGATTAATATAAAATTGATTATAAACACCAGTTAAATACACCCTTCTTTGGAATGACCAAGAGCTAGCCATTAATTAGTAGAGTTTAAAAATACTCACAAATACCTTTTTAATCAGCTTCAAAATATTTAGCCAGGGAATATTTCTGAAGTGGTAAGAGGATACATAAAAAATATTGTTCTTTACACCTTTTTAACTGTAATCACTGACAGTTTTTAAAGCATACACCGAACCAAACAGTGACTGAAATATACAGTGTATATATATATATATATATATATATATATATATATATATCTCCATCGGAAACGAAAGTTGAATGTGAAAGCACCGATTCAGTTGAGAATAAAACTCAGATTTGATCATGTGGTTGAGAGTTGTGTGTAATCCCACAACTAACTTTGTCTGGTCTCCACACACCATTACTTGAACTTTTGTTCCTGTTACAGTTGATAATTACTCACTTTGTAACAGCTTCACTATAGTGAAAGTTTAATAGTTTAACATAAGCTATGTCAGTGTGCAGAAAAGACAGAAATGCATATCAGCAGATTACAGTTTGTAATATTACAAACATGTGTCTTATGTAACTGTCCAGCTAAAAGTCTTCCAAATTGGAAGGGAAAAAAAAGGATCAAGTATCAAATATAAACTTGGAAAAAAGTAATGAACCTAAACTATGCAAACCTGTTTCAAATCAAGTCAATGAGAAACAGAAAGACAAAAAAAACAACTGATCTAATTCTGATGCTATAATCAACTTTTTGTCCTGCTGGAACTCAGAGCATTTAAAACATTTTTGAGCTCTCAGAGGTAAAACAATGAAAATATAAAGTGACATTAAAAGCTTGAGTCACAAAGGCTTCTGCTCAGCAACTGTGTTGGTCTGGTGAATTGACCACTGAAAAGTTTCAACCTGTTGCCATGGACACAGGAGACATTTTTGCTAACATCCAGTTTCTTTTTCTTTGATAAGACAGTTATCAGAAATGTTCACATCTCAGTTGAGCCAATTTTAGAGGTTCAGGCAACCAGAACAATACAGAAAATATCAAATTTATCACCCCCCCCCCACCCAAAAAAAAAACAAACAAAAAAAACAAAAACAAACTACAAATGATATAAAGACAGGGGTTTTGGTGGAAGATGCATTACTTACAATCCATTTAAGCCTTCAACTACATGTCCAAAAATCCTTGTACAATCCTAGTTTTAGACACTGGTATGTATTCATTTACTAATAAATTCTTGATGTTCTCCCCCTACCTTAAGACATGCATTCTTCAAAAAAAGAAACAAACAAAAAAAAACTGAAGTTAATGTTTTCACTACCAAACTGGATTCTTTTAACTGTATCACATATGGGGGTAATTTGCTGCTTCCTACACCAGGAATCAGCTCTAAACCCACCTGTACCTTAAGGATGTGGTCTCATTTAATTTAAACATATATTTGAAATATTTTAGATGCAGCAAGAGCAGCACAATGACTTGGAAGTGTTGCCTGGTTCGAATCGTGGCAAGGGCCTGTCACGAGTCAGGAAATGCAAGACCCAATTGCAAGAGGCAAGAGGTTGGAGTTTCCAAAATCAACAGGTGTAATTAAACCAAAACACTATAATAAGCAGGAAAAACCAAAAAACTCTGAATGCTTAACAAAAATATCCAGAAACTAACTCAAAACCACAGAAATCAGGGCAGAAAACAGTGCAGACAAGCAGAGCAGAACAGAAATATAAGCCCACAAATACAGACACACTCACTGGGGCTGACAAGACACAGGTGCAAACAATCAGGATGAAGGCAAAGGAAGTAAAATAGGTAAACACAAACTAAAGTCAGACTTTCAAAATAAAACCAGAACCACGCAAAGTCAAAACCTCAAACCGTGACAAGGGCCTTTCTTTGTGGAGGATATATCTTCCTTGTGCTGGTGTGGATTTCCTCCTATTTTAGGCGAGCTGGTGATTCTAAATTGCTTATAGGAGTGAGTGTGAGTGTGTATGGTTCATTAGGGATCTGGGATAGTCTCCAGCAGATCCCCTTGAGCCTGAATAGAAATAAGCAGTTACAGTTACATGTGCTTTGTGACTACTGTTCCTTTCAGCTACTGCCTGTTTTGGCAAAAATCTATATTAAATTAATACAGAAAGGTCATCTTTAATTGTGAGGCTTTTCTAGATATCAGTAATTCTAAGACTTGAGCATCATCAACAAAGTCAACTTGCTCTCAAGTTTATAAAAAATATGCCACTTTTTTGTTCTAGAAATACATTTGTCAGGGTACTGTGTACTTATTAATAAATTGTGTTTGTTCATGCCAAGCAGAACAGGTATGTCCTTTCCCACATATGTTCATATGAGAGATCATTAAATTGTCCTTCCCAAGCCAGCTAGAGACACACAAATACAAGTTTGAACTAAATAGATGATCACAAGATGTGCTTTCAAGCATTTGTGTGTGTACAGACATTACACTGTAATTAGATTCTCTTCTCATGTAATAATAATAATAATAATGATAAAACATTTTAAAGCTAGTGTGGGCTCATTGCCATCTTATTTATGTAATGCTGTCTCCTGCAGAGTGTAATCTTGTGCTTGCCTTACTATTTCTCACTTTTTGAGCAATTATCACTAACTGCATGTTGTTTCTGAGAATAAACTTCACCACCTTGCTTTGTCCTCTTGAACATTACCGTATTATTATGTGTTTTTTTTTTTTTTTAACGCCCTCAGATTCTCTAACTTACTCCCACCTTTTCATAATTACATGGTGACAAAGCTGCAGCGTGGAGGTATTTGCCACCGAACCACGAAGCTGTCACTCCAGGCTCTGGGATCCAATTAATGAGAATTCAGCCAGGGATTTTTCTCCTGTAAGACACCATGCAAGGAGCCAGGAGCCATCAGTCTCATGTCTTGGACATTTTTTTCCTGAGAAAGACAGGCCTTGTGAAAACATCCCTGCCTAACGCCGGTCGACGTCACAACATGATAAGAAGCTGTTTGAGCTGCTAGTTTCAGACTCTCACATGCAGTTTGATGCAGACATCCTGGCTGTTCCAGACAGCAAGTGTAATAAATCATTCTGTGCTTTAATAGATGCTAACAGCCTTCTCAATTGGAGTAAACACACTCTGTCAAGGCCATGTTACCAGTGTTGCATGGATCATTTTTAACAGAAAGACGAAGACAAATGGATTTGAAATGGCTAAGGTTAATGCTTGGAGCTGATGGTATCTGAAGAAATTTTTATGTTTGACTTTGAAAATTGCACAGTCATTTATCATCACGAAAATTTTCAGCTTGTCTTTGAAAAGAACTGGAATCTGTGGTTTGCTATCAGTAAAATTAGGGAACTAATTTTACCTACATTTATGTCACTTAGTGTTGTTATTGGAGATGAGTTTTAAACCAGGGATGGAAAAGAAAATTAGGGCTGGCAATTGATTAAACTTTTTTAATCAAGATTAATTGAAAGATTTTCATAGTTAATGCACGATTAATTCTAATTAATTGCACAATGTTTTAAAAAGATATTTTTCAAATTGCAATAATACAGGCGCAGACAGTTCTCATTGCTTCAAACAAATAGTTGTATTTTTAAATGTTAAAAACATGTCCTGAAAGTCTAGAGAAGACCAACTTTGGGCCAATGCTCAACTGCTGTTGATCTAAGTAACTAACGCAGAACAATTTTTCACAGAACAATTAAACATCCATTGGTTTTATGCAGTTTTTAATAGACATATTTACAGCCTGGTTAAAAATCAAGCTGTGATTTGCATTATTTAATTTCACGTCCATGACAACTCTGAGGGGCGTTCATATTTTTTTAAACCACATCAGGTGAATTTATATAAAGAAATACACTTATTTATAATATTAAGCATAGCTTTTTGATTGACAGTCGGCTTAGCCAATTACTATCCACTATCTTTTCATAATCAACAGTTTATACTAGCCCAGCGCAAAATAAAATACATAATATCCTTGTTGTAGGAGTATCACAATCAACTTCAAAGTACAGCATGTATTAAAAGAAAAATACTGCATTGTATATTGTTTTGAAGCATGTTATAAATGCTAAACCATACAAGGGGGAAAAGATTGTTTCAAAGCACACAGTTTACCTGTGTAGTCATAAAAAAAATTGATTGGTTGTAGATGATATGACGAAGGCCCATCGGAAACATCGACCTTTGAACGCTACCACATCACTGCTGTTAGTGTCTAACCCATGTGTTTCTGCACTGTGTTGTGGGTGTCATCTGCTGTGTGACTTTTTTAAAAGTTCATTTAATAATAAAAGTTCATTTAGTAAGCTTTAATTACAATGTTTAAACAGGGTGGGACAGCTGAAATGTTGGCGCTTTCTAAAAAAGAGATTGGAGTGTGCAGGGATGTTGGGCAGATATTTATATTAAACATTGTAACTTTATGTTTTTATATGATTATCTTATAGTTGTATGTATTTAATTCATCCACTTCTTACCAGTTAAACACAAGTTGGTTAGCAGTTCTATTTTTTTTTTCAGTGTCGTTCCTAAACCTAGCCCGTTCTGTAATGTAAGAGTAAAAAAAAGCAAATGCAATGTTCTTGCATGATGTATAATGGTGTGCAGGGCTTAAATGAATTCACTTCACTCAAATGAGTTCAACCCCAGCGTTTTGAATCCCAGTGCAATCAGTGATTTACAATTCAACCACCACCCAAAACCTCTAAGTAAATGATTGTTTGTTGGTAAGGGTCCACACACACACTCAGGGAAAAGCTTCAGCATATTTCTTTAGCAATTTCTGAAAATGTTAAATAAAATTGTTTTGGTCTGGCCATGGTATTTGGTTTTATGAGGAGTCTCATTTTGGTGGTATTTTGTAAATAGTTTTAAAAAAAGGCTTGATAAAGCAGCTGCAGAAGAAAAGGTAAGATCCTGGTGGAAAACAAACTACTTATTTTGGGCTGTTTTAAGATGCGTAGGCAAGAAATATATTTCCTCTCTCAGAGCAGTCTGCAGCCAAGTAAAAACTCTTGGCTGCCTTCTTCTAGCTCCTCTTTCCGTTTCTTCCTCCTCTCAGACAGTTCAGGAATGGGTGTTGTCTGGATGAAGAGTGGGCGAACAGTGCCTGCCTAGTTGGGGAAGATTTGAACCAGAAGAACACAGAGCTTGCCGGCCTTGAGCTGTCCACCCCCTTCACATCAGCTCCTCTTTGCTTACCCTGCAGCTTCAGCACCCATTTGCCTCTAATCAGCTGCTCTTTCAGTCTCAGGTGTATGCTGGATTTCCATGCAACCTTTTCTGCATCTAGTGTCCGCCTGCATTAGTTAAGTGTAATGAACCGGTGAATTTAAATTGTGCTGCATCCGGGCAGGCCATCGGATTTCTAAAGGGATCATTATCTCTGTTTTAGTTTGTGTTGCCTCGGGTTGATGAAATGTCAAAAGGTGTGATTATACATTGTGGCTCGGTGGAATCCCCACTCAATATGATTAAATCTTTCATGCCCAAGGCTTAAAGTATCTTTGCTTATGGGTAATACAATGTTTTCTTCAAATCTCTTTAGCTGACAAAATGTTGCTTTACTCTGTAATGTGTATATTTGACTCTTGATTTTGGATTTCTTATTGTCTTCTATAGGGAGAGAGAGGCTTCATAAGCTGCAGTAAGAAAGCCTGTTCAAAAGAAAGGAGGAAAAAAGGGGAGGAAAATCTTTCTGAGTAACAGACAGTGTTGATGTGATGAGCAGTGACATGCAGGGCAATGCTCCATCCCTCTGTTGGAACTTGCCTGGATGCTCCTGGATGCCGCTTGTTAATGTGCGAATTACTGCACAATCCTCAAATGTATTGACCAAACAGGAAACACCCTCATAAAACTAGCCAGTGGAGCAATAAGCTGACCTGGGGATTTCTTAGCTGATGTTAAAACTTTTCCTAACAGACCTGCATTCAGTGTTACATTCGTCAATATCTAACAACAGGTTAAGATGACTGTTTAGTATAAAATCATATTTTTCTGTGGCAACTGGGACTTAAATCACCCTCCTATACTGACAGGACCCTTGCCTCTGCTTTTCTTTTGAAGAAACAAAACCACATGAGCTTTTTAATTGTTTGAATGGTTTGTGCTGCAGGAAACTGGAAACCTTTCATCTGGTCCTAGACAAGTAGGAGGAGATGAAAACAGATCCCCAGTAGATCACTTAATGATTTTTTTTCCCTGTTTCATTTCTACTGAGACAAATACAAAGACGATACCATGTGTCAGGATGGGCAGGCTTGAATCTTGGAGAAAAAGAATAAATAAAGATTTCAGTTTGAGTCACCTGTCTCCCTGCCTCAAAATTTCCTGCTCTCTCATCGCCCGCTCCATGTGTTTCTCTCTCCCTCCCTCCCCGCATTTTTCCCAGACTGAGGCGTCCATGGACCCTCTGGCTCCTCTGCTTTCGTCAGTGACTTGGAGTGCTCTGAGAACTTTGTGAACTCTTCATGTTGGAGTGGGAAGGGAGAGGAAGGCGAGCAGTTGATGGGACTCAGCCCGGCAGCAGCAGCAGGCTCCTCTGGAGACAGCATCGGGACTCTCGGCCGGATATCTCCCTGTCTCTGCTAGGTCATGACTAGGCAACGCCTCACACTTCTGACCCCCCTGGCTCTGCTGGTACTCCTTTTAGGGTTTGCAGACCTCAGCCTGGGCTCTGTTGGTGAAGATGAGGATTACTACATGCAGGAGCTGGTGATGAGAGAACAACACAATCAGGTTCAAGTCCTGGAAAAGTCCTTGTCTTCTTTACCTGATGGGCATGGACACCCCAGACAAAACCCTGCCAAGAAGATACCCAAAGAAAAGGCAGAAAGCAGCAAGAAGAATGATAAACCAACGGCTGATGCAAAATCAGGTAAAAAGCATGGTCATTTATTTGATGGTTCAGAAAACGCAGCTGCTAGTTCTGCTGAAACTTTTAAGTTTAGTAAACATCTGAAACATTGTTGACACCACATGGCGGTAGATGGCTGATCACTTCATATCCATAAAGAAAGTGTTGAGTTAAATCATCAATAAAAATGATCATGACAGTGTTCCATGAATAAAAAAGGAGGCATATGCTTTTAATAACAAGCATTACATTGAAATAAAAACTTGCATGTGTGTCTTTTGGCATCAGTGGAAACCAGGCAATAACTGACCTAGTTCTCACAAATGAATCATGAATAAAAACTTTGAATGAAAGATAGCGTTAAGTGTCATGTTGAACTTTGACTTGAAGGAGCATCTGAATTGAATTCGCATGGTGATAATCATACAGAGCAGAACAATGACCTCATGTATCACCCTCCCCAACAGACACACACACACACATAGGACTGAAAGCTTCATGCTCCGCAGGAGTCAGGAGGAGGTGCTGAAGCACATGTGGTCCATGTGGAAGTGCACGGCACAAATCTCTCCCAGTGGGAGTCTCAGCTTATGAAGTGGCAGGTTTGTAGGTAAGATCAAAATATAGCCAGATGATTGGAAGACGGCGGGGGGCGTGGAGGCTGCTGTTGTCTGGTGCAGATAACGTCGAGCGGTTTTGTAGAACGTGACCTCATGTTTCAGGCATCGGGCTTCAGATGTTTCAGCAGCAGTTACCTGCTGCAGGTGGAAGTATAAGAGAGAAAGATAGCAGTAAAACATTCAAAAATCCCATTTTACCACTGATGAAAGTTGATTTTGTTACTTCCACACTGCACAGTTGCTTTGTGTCAAGGGTTATTGGGCTAGTGAATTTTGACTTTAAAGATATGAGTTTAAATAATTCCCAGAGTACTCCTAAATGCTTATAAATTTCAGTTTAAGTTAAACTGAACTTCCAGCAAAGTGACAAATGAGCAAAAATAGAAAACCAGACACAGTTTGCCTCAGTGCTGTAGAGCTTTTTTTTTTTTTTTCTTTTTGTCATCATTTTACTTTTGGCAAGGGAAAAATTATGGCTCATGCCAACCTACATAGAGTCTAGCCCTTTGTTTTATAGGAAAATTGTTTAAACATTGACCAATATAAAGACATATTGCGCTGACTGTGAGATCTCCTGCTATTGTGGTTTGCTAACAACTTCATAACTTATGCACACTACATTTTGACTACTGTTCTGTTTTCACCACAAAGTTGTTTATAAAAAGAGTTGGGGCATTGTGCAAATGCATGGACCCTCCCCTTCCTCCTCCCCCTTCTTCTTCAGAGGTTGTCACAACAAATCAGCATTTTCCATTTTACCCTCTATTCTGCATCTTCTATCAAGTCAACCAATTTCATGTTCTTTTTTTTACTACATGTTGAAATCTCCTCTTTGCCTTCTCCCATTTTTTCCTGCCTGGCAATTCCAGGTTTTTTCCTGCCTGCTGCCCACTCCACAAACACCATAGCCCATGCAGATTCTTGTCTGACCTCATCTATCCATCAATCACCTATCAATCAGCACTTGAAACCCACAGACTGAGGCCTTAGTGCTCTTTCTTTATGTAAAATCCTACTCCTGCTCCCAAATCATGACCATTTTTTTCAATCTCGCTTCCACTGCTCTTTCCTAGATCTTCATCATGTAGCTCAAAAGCTTTCTTTACACCTCTGTAGTTGTAGTTTTTTTCATGTCTTTCAGCAATAATGTTGTCTCTGGACATGACTGAATAGTTTTACCCTTTGTGCTAATTTAGATGTTTGACTGACTTGTTCAGAACATATGAAGTCCTTTCATCAACACAATGACGTGTGGCCTAATAATCACAGCCATGCAGCCTCGTTTTCACCCTGGTCCCTTTTATGTTGAGATTTGTCTGTATTCATGAACTCATTCACTGAAATTATGTGGTGTAGCAAATTAAATTCCCCAACTATTTGTAAATTTTATGTTGAAAAATGTGTGGTGACAGACCCACAGTCATTTTTTTCTTTTTGGCCACTCATCTTATCTATCAAATCATCCTGTAACATGTAAGATATTGACACTACCCATTTCTTTTTTTGCTTTTCCATTTTGGCAGTATTCATTTATAAAAAATAAAATGGTTAATTTCAATCATTTTAAGTATTTTACAATGACAGCAATCTTAACTGCAGAACTGCAGATGCATTCTGTTACATTTCTTTATCATCTCTGCCTTTCTAGCAGCTTGATGCCTGAAAGGTTTTAGAGATAGAGGAGTAAAGACTTTTTTTTAGAATGCAACAAACAAAAAAACAAAAAACTGAGCACACAGTGTGAATCCACATGTGTGCAAAGGTAAAAGTATAATTAAGGCTTGTGCATCCTCTTTTAAACAAGGGTTTGCATGTGGTTAAACCCAAATACCTTTAATGTTTATGTGTTTCACATACATACACGCTTTTAATACGTTTAACTGGGTTTAATGTTTATTCCTACTGTCACATCACTATGTGGGCACTTTTCTGTTATGTTGAACCACATCTGCAGCTTAGAGCCTGGAGGAGGGTTGAACCTGTCCCCGCAATAAGATGAAGATAAACGCTATCAGATGTGAGACGAGTTGTTGTCATGTGGACCTTTTCTGACCAGAGACTCAGTCAAAGGAAGAAAAAAAAAAAATAAAGAAAACCAACACCTCACTATAATCTTCAGTCCCTGACACGTGACTCCTCTATTCCACCCGGGCTTGGAAAGGGTATTTTCATTACAGATTTAAATGATCCTTCTATATTAAAGCTCTAAAAGGAGAGTAAATTTAAATGCAATATAATGTGATTAGCAGCTGTACTTTAAATGAGAGCAAGGAACACTAGAGTTAAGAGTTTTTTTTTTAATTCAGTGGGCAGAAGTGATCTTTTGGTTCAGTTCCCAACCCCAAATCCATCCACATGTCCAAAACTTGAATCCCACTAAAGCTTCCCTTTTCCTTTGGTCAACACTGCTGCTATCCCTCTCAGTGCTGTCAATTGTGACTCAGCAGCTTTAAATAAGAATGTCACATTTTTATTGTTGTCTATTTGTCATTTTCTTATTATTTAAATTCACTTTCTTAGTGAGTGCAGCCAACAAAAAGGCGGAGAAGAACAAGAAGAGCAACCTGAAAAATTCAAACAGTATCGCAGAAGGAGATGGACAATATGGATCAATAAAAGAGGGTGAGTTGAAAACCAGCAACGTTTTTTTTTCTGTTATGGGAAATCCATGATGTTGTAAAAATGAATCTTTCCTGCAACATGCAGGGATTATGTCCTCACCTCCACTGGAACCATTATAAAGGGGAAAAAGCAACAAACTCTCATGGAGATGACAAATGTTTTGGAAAGGACAAGAGTGTTTAGAAAGTATATTTCCCCTCAGAGAAAAGGTCTGGAATACAAGATGATGCTCTTAGAAGTGGAATCAAGCCACAGAGGCACTGATGTCCTCTTTGGTAATGAGGCATTGCATTTGGTTTCCATGGATCGCGGTATATTTGGCTAAACTAAAGCCAGGACGCCTTCACAAATTTTCCTGCATGTCAGATGATAAGATAAATTAACCTTGCTTGACCAAAAGTCCAAAGTCCATGTGTTTTGATCTGAGACTTTCCCCTCTCAGACCACACAGATATTGATCTGACAAAACTTGCAGTTTATGACACTGTTTTGGATATTTCTAATGCAGGATCGTTCACATTGCCATGAAATGAGGAGTAGTTATGGTGGCTGGGGGTTAAAGCATGTTTGATTTTTATTGTGAGTATCCTACAAGACAAGATGAAAGGCAGCCATCTTTGGCAATGGGAAAACAGAAAAGAAAGCTGCATTTTCTTATGTTCTGGAAAATGTGGGACTCCATGCCAACATGCCTGGCACGTCTCCTATATGTGATGGCTTTAAGGGGAAAAAAATCATGTTTCCATAGCTGATGCACATCACATTTCTGTTTCGTTGATTTGTTTCACTATATTCATAAACCTCCTTGCAGCAGGTGATTTATCAGGCGATGATTTCACGGCTTCAGCGTAGCAAAAAACATGCACTCACCATTGATGAATCTATAATTCAGCTTTAGTGATTGCGCCACATCTGAAATGTTAACAATTCTTCTTTTAGAGCTAAATATTGCATATTTGTTAGTTTGAAACACAGCAGGAGGAAGAATTGTGACCATTTAGACAGACTGTTAATAGTAAAATAACACTAGCCAACGCTTAGACTCAGATGTCGGCTACTGAACAGGGAACTTCAGAACCTTGAAAGCTTCTTCATTATTCTCAGTCAAAACTGACCAGGTGCTCCTGTCACCTGTCTCTTGCATTCGTGATTCCAAATCAACTGATTTCTATGTTTCCGATACCTGTGATTCATTTCTGTAGATGCCTCTTCTGTGCAGCAATAAGAATTTCATCACAGATGACTAAATCCCACGCAGCATCACTAATCTGCATCAAGAGCTGCCTGGATTTACATGTTACCAGAAGTCCGGTCTCCTTCTATAACTTTCTCCAACTTTGTGGCATTCCTGAATGGGTGCTCTGATAGATTGTGGTGCTCTTTTGTGCCTGTGAAATATCTCACAAAAACTATGCGATCAGTTCAGGTCTTAGTCAAGTACGGTCAAAATCCCCGGTTGTCTTGCTGCGCTGACAACAAAGTGTAACACAGCAGAATACAAAAGCATAACAGTGATTTAAATCAAAAACACACATTATATAAATTTCAGTTCTAAAGTTGGACATTTTAACATGGAAGTCAACGGCGATTGACTCAGTTTTGCAGCCAGCCTCTGTCAGCCAGTTGAGAAACTGCAACAAATCGTACTTCCACATAAGACTCAATAATTTAGATGGTTGGTGCTTGATTGCAGCCAGATGATGTTGTTTACGCTCATTCTGAAGTGAGGACTCTTCCCTTACATCAGGTTCATTAAAAGTACATTTCCACTGCAATTTTACAACACAGTTCCTTAATGTGTTTTTTTTTTTTTTTTTACGCTATCAGGATTAGTTATCATGGCCTTTAAATCCATATAAAGAACTCAATGAGCAGGTTAGGGTTTGAGCTAAGACATCAACACATGTCAAAGCAGTGTCTCCTTAACAATCGGTTATCTTGGGAAAAAAATAAAAAAAATAAAGAGACCAGTGTATGGATGGTTAGTCTTTTCTTTTCTCCAGCACTCTCAGATCTAAACCTTTTCGTTTGACTTTGAATGAGAAACATCTTCATGAAAGACATTACATCAAAAGGGAATGATTACGTAACTTAAAGCAGAGTTTCCAGCTTATATATTTGTTTTCAAAGATCCATTAATTAATATCATTAGACAGTCAAAAAATGTCTTTTTTTTAAATTTTTTTACATTTCAGACCCTTTAACAGACATTGAACTTAGATATTAATAATAAGCCTTCTAACATATTTGAATTCTTTTCATGCTGGTACTTTATTTAAAACAAACAGTATGCACAAGTGCATTTGTGCACGTGTGCAAGAATGCACAAGTGCTCACCTTAATAAAGTTACATCCTATTCTAGTTACCATTCTATTTTAACTCACATTAAAATAGGAAGCTATTGACTGTTTCCTTACGTTCATTCTGACGGAGCTACAAGACGACATCTGAAATAAGGAGTGCCTCAGTCAAAATGAGGACTACCGGCTCTCCGGCTGAGCCACAAGATTAAGTCTAAGAGCTCATTTTCATAGCCTGGAAATAGCAAGTGGTCTAGAAAGCAACATTACTGTCTCTTTTATCATTTCTATTATACATCATTGTTAAAGCCAAATACTGTGTGTTTTTGTGGGTCTGCTTGGTTTATATGCAGATGGTGATAATGATTTACAGCTTTGCAACATGGCTGGCATCAATCCATTTTCCTTTCCTTTTTGTCTCTCTAATCTTGATGCTTAAGGCTGGTCTGAGGGGTTGGGCTGCTCCAAACGTGTTAAGGTTGTCATATTCAGAGCTTGTGACCTGACAGTAGGGCTGCATCTTCATGAGGAGTCTTGAGTACAGTTGTTTTCCTACCCTAGAGTAAGTGTGAATTCAACACGAACAGGGCTTGCCAGTGGCTCGAGCACGGGCTCATTAATTAACTTCTAGGTTTCAGTTTTGTTGCAGGAATGTTCGTCTTATTCCTCACAAATGCATTGTCTCTTGCACGCATGCAACTTGAATGCTTATCTCTTTGCAGATGCAATCTTTATAAATATAAGTGTTTCTGACATTTGGGCTGGTTTGCAAAGCCAACCATATTTAAAAAATTATGTGCATCTCTACAGAGCCACAGAGCCCCATCTACAGTACTGTATTTTTCAAGGAAATTCTGTTGTCTTCTTTGCATCTGTTACCCTGCTGGGTGTTCATTTATGGAGGCAATCCTGGCTGTGGGACAGGGACATGCACAGCATATGCTGGATGTACAAACAGACCGGTGCCCAATTGGAAATTCTTCCTCTGAAGTTCCACTGTTGTGGTCCAGCTTGATCTAACCCAAAGAGCCGTGGGCAGCGGAGACTTCACACATCATTTTTCATTTGCCCATTTGGCTGTTATTGAGATGGCATCCTCTGTTATATATAAAAAGATAGGGGAATCTTACACAAAGATCTCTACTTAGCAGACATCACTAGTTTCTGTAATCACTTAAATACAGGCATCTGATCAAACAAACTGAAACTCCTTTCAGCATGACAGGAACACATTATAAGAGATGTGCAGTGTTTTCCACTTATGAAATGTAGCTTTGCAAACCTTTGTAGCCTTTCATATGGCTGCTACTTATCGATACTGCCACAAAATAAAGTATATTATAGAAGACATAGTAGAAGAGGTGAGTCATTACCGTTGTTTGGGCTTTAAGGATACCTGGACAATCATTGAACAGTCATTATGTCTCTTAATATTCTTGATCAAGTTTTGATAAATCACTTTGCACAACCAAGAGGTGGAGGGTTTCCAGCTTGGTGAACTCAGGTCTGCTTTGTGGGGATGATGTGGTGATATGATGATGAAGGCTGTATCTGAGGAAAAAAACAAGCAAAAAGCACACATGTCAGTAATGATGCCATCATGTTTTCTGTGCTACTCCCCATTATGCTGATCCTCTGAGACCAGGCCTGGTTTGAGTAAACAAACGGTCAATTAATGAGACGATGTGATGACATATGGCTTGATATAAGCTGGCTACTGAGAGTGCATTCGAAGTCGTCACTGAGTCAGTTGTATTCTCATAAGGCACAACAATAAAACTAACAAGCGATCAGGTCACAAGGATTTTGTTAGAATGGCATCTGTAAAGGTGTATGACATACATGTGTCTTAACAGCAGGCAAACAAAGAGCTCTTGAAGTTGATCTGGGGACTCATGAGAATGAATGCAAGTTTGACAACAGTTTAATTGAGATGGTGAGTAAACCCCTAAGATCTCCAAACAGCAGATATAAATGTAGCTGAGCAGTTGTTTGTGTCAACCAAGAGTTGTCCAGTGAAGGACAACCAAAGACATGAGCAGGGCAGGTCATGCCCTATAACACCAGCATGGATAAAATTAAAAGGAAGATGATGACAGTAACCCACTCAAATATCCTGTCTGAATTTTAAACAAGCTCACAATGTTGTACTTTTTTCATCAGACAGTTTGCAAAGACACTACCGGCTCACAGGCCACAGTAATAGTATAATAACTGTAGTATAATGATATTATTTAAATCTGTAGTTGACTGGAGAGTAAGGAATAGATGACTCAAAATGTTTAATCATGTAATTGTGTCCCTTCTGTAGTCTGTGAAGCAGCACCCAAATGAAGTCTTTATTTTTGTGGCTTGTGTTAATTTACATGAAATAAGAGCAAGAGCCTATTTTTGACTGAATTAAATATGGCATGGTAGTCCTGCATGTCATCATTTATGAGGACAGGCTTCTTTGAGAAACAAAGAAAAGAAAGTCCAAAACTATGAGAACACCCACTTCCCAAACACTTCTACTCTAGTAGTTTTGAGCATCCAGTGCATGTTTCAGGAAATGACGGCAGCTCAGCTGTTGCACAGTCCCTCAGAGAACCTACAGTTGCAGAGTGCAGCTGCACAACAGCCAGGGAGCTTGACCATTATTAGTTATCAATTACAATTGTTTCATATATACATACATACGTACATATATATATAT
>JAOWBL010000011.1:7189538-7216973 GCA_028564865.1 Zenarchopterus dispar | reverse complement strand
TATATATATATATATATATATATATATATATATATATATATATATATATATATATATATACACATATATATATATAATGTATAAAACAGAGAGGGGTGTAACTTTGGATGGACAAAAGCATTTTTAATCTTTGCCTCCTTTCAAGCTCCACGTTTGACCAGGGTAGCTGCAGAGGAGAGTTGCCTGATGAAATAGTGCTGAGTGCACTTGCTTTCTGCTTGCTTCTTACATCTCAGCTCACAGTGCAAAATCTAAAATGCTTGTTACTGTTGAGTCAAGCTATAAACAAGCGCATGCTTCCTGACTCAGGAGCTATTGTATATGCTGTGCAGAGAGCAGCTCTCTCGGAGCAGTGCAACTCATGACACATAATATTACCACCCAAGGCCAATTTGTCTTTCTCCTTACCTAGAATGCCCTCCCATGGGACTGGAGACATTGAAGATTGATGATTTCCAGCTTCACGCTTCGTCTACGAAACGCTATGGCCTCGGTGCACACAGAGGTCGGCTTAACATTCAGGTAAGACAGGAATGTGAACTGCTGGCGTAGCTTGGCCAAGCTTACTGGATGCGCCAGGACTTGCAGGACACCCTAGGCTATCTCACCTTTCCTTGGAAACTTCAATGTTTTCCGGAGTCATATTTTCCACAAAGCAGCAATATTGAGAAACCGTATCTTTAAATTTGAGTATCAGTTTAACTTCATATTGAGAGTGATGGAAAGATGTCAGTGGTAAAAGCTGGCTTTTTCATTCTAAATGTGGAGGCAATTATCTTTTTGTTTCAGCTCAACACATATTTCAATACTCCAACGCTTACTACAGAGAGAAAGTACTAGTGTTCCCATCAAGCCAGGGACACATCCCCAGACCTAATAAAGGGGATGGGCATCTGGGAGAAGAGGTATTTCCTGTTAGTGCAAGCTGTGCTTTGTGGGTATTATCCTGCACAAAGTCTGCAGCAGACCTCATCTTCTCCAAGATGAGCTGTGCCAAATCCAACAGCGCAAATAATGAAACACAAAGGCATGCACTTAATTCAGTCAAGATGCAACAAAACAATAACTAAATAACTGATTTGTTGTCTGGTAAGGTTGAGCCAAGTGTTTTGAAAGTGCAGGGATCAAAGAAAGATGGGATGATTAACTCGATTTATCGGACATAATTAAAATGGCACACACCTTTGTGTATATAAGAAGATACAGCTGATGTCAAAGCAAAAGCCATGAGGTTTAAAGTATTGTCCATAAATCTGATTTAAAAAGAAAAAAGGATTTTGCGAAGGTTCAAAGATCTGGGAAATGATTTCTAAAGCATTTAAAGTACCAACAAGCGCAGCGGAATCTTTTGTTATTATCGAGCTTATTCTCTTTTAATAAGGTGTCTAAGCTTGACAACAGCAACAAACTTCCTGGATTTGGTTGACCAGTAAATCTGGGTAATCACAAGCGAAGGCACCAACAAGCCAGTGATTACTGGGAATAAGATCCAATCAGATAGCAAAGAATGTTTGGTCCAAATCTGCTCTATATGACTGACACCATTGAGTCAAGGCATTGAACTGAAACTCGGCTACATCTCCACTAGACGTGCCTAATTCTTCATTTTTGGGGCCTTACAAAAACTGCCATATCCTATGAAAAATGATCTTATATCTGATAACAGAGCAAAAAGTCAAAACCCAAATTTGGTCTATGTTGTCTGAAAAATCAAGTACACAACTTGAATGTGGAAAACCTAGCACCAAGCAACAGCTTATTATTAGCATGATGTTGAAGGCGTCCTGATGTTGAGTTGTTTTTCTGAAACAAAAACTGCTTCTCAATATGCCTACCTGTGTGTACATGCATTTGTGTGTACTTGTGAAGTGTAATGAGTGGCAGCCGAAGTACTCCGATCCAAAACACACATCTAGACAAGTACGATTCTTGTTCTGTCCATTTCATTGTTGATGTGTAAAACTTGTGTAGATTTTAGACTAAGTATCCCAGAATACATTTTGCATCAACAAACAGAAGTAATAATGGAGGACAAAGGAGTAAAAGAGAAAATAGAACATTTTTAATTTTGTGTAATAAAAAGTAGTTTTTAGAAGTTTTTATGTGAGAACATAATTTTTCTAACGTCAAATTTATTGTTGAGTGGTCAAGATAAAGCCAAGAGTTTACTTTATGTAACTGAGTTGTAGTTAATTGAATTTCGGATGATTTTTTGAGCAGGCCTAGTAGCTGAGCTGTGATACCACAAAGCAAACAAGTACACTGCTGTTCCAACGTCAGAAAGACCAAACTGCGTTCTCCTATCCTCGGAAGTACATTCTCCTGAATCATCCTGGTCAAGTATGAACTAAGTACACAACTCCAAACTATCAACACATGGCTAGAGTCTGGAAAACTTCTCTGGGTGGAGGTTGAAACTTATGTCCTGATTTAGATAATAGTGAAGCATGTAGACTAACATACTGTACAGAAACTCTGACATTGAAGGTATATTATATCTAAACAAGGCAAGAGTCCAGACCTGGACCCAGCGGAACATCTCTGGAAATACCTGAAAATGACTGTGCACTGATGTTCCCATTTCTATAATATGAGCTTTGACATTTCAGTGAGCTTAGAAGCAACCTTTCCGAAGCAGAGGTGTGCCAGCCAAGAGGGACGAGGCTGCCAGAGATCTTTTAATAAAGTATTAAGTGACGAATCTAAATACTTTTTGCAACTGGGATATTTCAGTCTTTAATTCTTAATATGTTTGCTAAAACACTCCAAAAGCCTTGTTTTGCATTGCCAGTGGTGATATATTTTTGTAGACTGATGAGGGGAAAAAATTGACTTCATTTCAAAGTGAGTTGTAAATGGAGCCGAGTGTAGAAAGCTCAGAAGGGTTTGAAATCTTTCCATGTCCACTCTATGTTCCTCAAAAATGTGACCTTTCTTTTGGAGCAAAACACATCCCTAATCACAGGAGGATACAGGAGCCAACTTCTTTTCTTTTTGATTCAAATAAATAATACATGAAGCTTCCCGGCGTCTGCACCTGGATTTGGAATTGGAACTGAAATGTAAATACAGAGCCAAAAATTCTAGCGTGTCTTATTTAAATTTGTCTAGACACACTGTTACCAAACTAGCAGAACATAAAACATGACCATCTTGGTAGGTAAATATGAACAAGTGACATCACTTCCTGAAGAATAAACCAGGCATTTAGGTCACATATTGTGACAGGAACATGCTCGCTATGATTTGGACTCATTCCCTTTTGTGCAGAGGTGAATGCATTTATTTCCACTTTGTTGTGCATTTATTGTGACAGATGGACACATCAACCAACCAGCTTTTTTTAAACTTACATAACCACCTTTAATTCATCTCTGAGGCAATGGTATGTAAATGAACATCTGTCAAGCCCTGCTCTTTTCAGATCTTTAAATGATTAGCACCTCTGTGTGAAAAGGCACATTAAGGCTGATGTGCTCCAAAGAGACTTGACAGTTATGATAAAGAGGTGATATTATGCACTTAGCATGGGCAGAATAGTACAGCATGCTATTATAATGTTTGCATTTTGGATGAGTAAGATAAACACTTGGCATCTGTCACGTCTTGCTCTGAGCCAGCAGCGTCGACCGGTGCAGTGGTAATTATTCTCAGCTGTCGAACCACCAATGGGTCCAAAACAGTATGTCCTTGCATGACACTTGAACTAGTGCAGGAGATTAAGTAATGCTGTTTGCTGGGAAGAGTGCCTCAGTGCTTTGAGAATAAAGCTTTATTTTACAGATGTGCTGTGTTTTTCTTTTTTTTTTTTTTTGCTCAAATGTTCATGTTCATTCCTTTTGAGGAAAGCGATCCATTATGGTCTAATTAAGCTTGTTCTTGTAGTATGATGTTAGAGGCAGCACCTTGCTTATCTGCTTTATCTTGCTTTGCTGATCCTCATCTAGAAAGCACATTTTAGACTATCGGAAAAAAAGATAAAACTTAAACAGCTCAGCCTTGTTGACCTTTGCATTAGTCACCATTTCTACTACAACACCTTGAATAAAACTGCAAGAAAAACCGATTTAAGCAGTCAGCGTGTCGCAGCATGCAAGCGTCATACTGTACGTATTGCATTCAACATCTGCATGTGAAAGAAAAATCTGCTCCACGTGACTGTTTACAGGCCGGACTTTATGAAGATGACCTGTATGATGGGGCCTGGTGTGCTGGGAGAGATGACCCACTGCAGTGGCTTGAACTGGATGCCAGGAGGCTGACAAAATTCACGGGGGTCATCACACAAGGCAGGAGCTCCCTCTGGTCGTGAGTATGAAGCCTGAATGCATGCATGGATAGTTGCAGACAAGCACATAGGGAGGCTAGTCTCCCTTTTTAAGTTAATCCTGGAGGATAACTGTGAGTTTTGTGCCCAGTGTTGCTGTCTCTCTGAGGATTCGTTTACTTTATTTGTGGACAGACATAGCCAAACATACTTAATATGATTTATTATTCTTTGTGAACAATACAAAACAGAAGTTAATAAATTAGTTTATGGAGAAATTTGAAGACACCAATTCATCTTGTGGGCTGGCAGGAATCATGCAGTTTGAATAATAAAAGACAAGCGAATAAGTCTTACTAGCTGGCATAACAGTCCCAAAGTTGGAGACTGACTGTCAGAGGTGGAGCTACGTCATTAAGACAGCTAAAACTAACCCAAACAAAGAAAACGGCCAAATATCTAATTGCGTGTGGCACAGGTTTCAGAAGGACTGTGAGACATGCACACAGACAGAGCGACAGACAGCAGTGACTGTGCCACAGCTCTGAATGACTCTTGGATTTTCCTTTAAACCCATGTGGAAAATTTGAGTTCACAAACATAAACAAGAAAAGCTTGTCAATCTTCTCCAGATGGAGCTGAATCTTGACTCGGATTTTGCCTTTTTCAGAAGTCTTTTCAGATCCTCCCATTGTGGGATTAAGGATTTATGGACTTGATTAAAATGAGTGCAGTTCTCATTCTTTCATATCTCTTTAAAGGTCATTTTATTATTGAAATAAAGCTGGAGAAAGCAGATTTTAAAGTGCTACAAACTTTATATAGAGGGTAAAATCAGGATGTAGAAAAGAAACAAAGGCTTGGCTTTGAATAATATCACCTGATGTTGCCCCATCTCAACTGTCCTTCATTGAGTGTTCACAAATGTGTAAATACACATACAAATCCAATGCTCATGAGTGTAGACTGTCCAATTTGAGTTGTAATACCACTTTGTCCTACTAGAGGTGCGCTTTGTTCTGTCCCACACATAGATTGTTATAGAAGTGGGCAAACCCCCTGTGACTTTCATTCATCGGCACCATGTTGTAAATAAGCAGAATAACCAGATCTGAAAATCAGCTTGGAAAGTGGGCTCATTACTTCAGTCACAGTCAGCTGTTTGCTGGAACACGCCCATTTACTGTGAAATAAAGTTAGCTACAGCGTCCAGCTTCTTCAGCCAATGTACACAGGAGGAGTTGCAGAGTTGCTGGTGAAAGTTTGCAAAGGAATATCCCATGTCCTAAATGTCTTTTTGGTGGCTGGTATGTTTAGGCGATGCTGGATTAATTCAAACTGCTGAATGTTTAGCTAAAGCTTTGTTACAATACCTAACAAAGACATTATGATGGCTCGCAATTTGGCTAATCAGAAGTAAAAAATCAAAAGTCTGTGGCCCTAATTATGCATAACTGTGTTGCTTTACATAATTTTACCTAATGTGTTACAAGAAAAATTCACCCCTTGTGCAGTTGTCATGAATATGAAATCTAGTTATAGAGAACAAAACATTTTTTTGATCCAGGAGATAACTATGCTTTCTTTTTTTTTTCTTTTCTGTTTTTTTTTTTTTTGGTGCAAAATTTGATGCATTGACCCAGATGGCTACGAAGGCCATCTGGGTCAATGCAGATCCAGGCTTCTGGCCATCAAGGCCATCTGGGTCAATGGAGATTTGGAGCTAGCCCCCAGTGGTCATTTGATAAACCCCAACTTTTTCTCATTCCGGATCAGTCTCAATACAAAAGTTAGATTGTTGGCTCTAAAGACTTTCTTGTGATGCGCTGCCCCATGTGGTCAGAAATGGTATTGCTATACAAACTGGCATCAAAAAGACAGACTCAACAGTGACACTAAAGGTTTTTCTAAGGTTGCACAACATACTTTATGTTTCCATGTCAACTTGATTTATCCTCACACTTTCTATCATGGATTTTTATTAAAAAATAAAAATAAAAACAAACATTTATGAAACTCAGAGGACATTCAGTAGCTAAATTGTTGCAGAATGTATTCAAATTTTTGTCAGAATGACTTCTTTGTTTGGCTGTGCAAAATGTTGTAGTTTCATGATAAAGGTTGGAAAATTGTATTTGAAACATATATGTTCCTTATTCTGTATCTCACAGATTCATAGCTTTTGTCTCATGTCAAGGTCTCACTGTTGGTGTTTTTAAATTACACCTCGTAGTTGAGGAGAGAGAAGATAACTTGTGAGCTCACTGTCTGTTTGGTTGGCCTCGGGGGCTTCACCAACATGGGAAGAGCTGGCTAGAAGCTGGAAGCAGAACGGGTCACAGATCTATGCTGAATTCATGCAAGATCTGTGTAGCGACTTGCAAATCACATTGCACAAATATTAAATGACCATCAGTTTGCCTCTGCCATTCCTGCTGTTGTGTTCATTGACCACAAAAACTTCTTTCTGAGGGTTTTTAGTTTGTTAATGACCCGAGTTTTGTTTCTTGCAAAGCAGCTGTTCTGTCATTTTAGTGGCCATTTGTAGATTATAGTTCTATAATATGCTGATTTATAAGATCTTCGGTTCTGAGGATGATGAGCTTGTGAACATCTTCATCTTAACACTGGGAATTGTAAGCCAAATTATTAACGCTTGAGCAGCGTTTCAGTTCAGCAAGTCGGATATGTCGTCAGAGCCCCAATCAAGTACTCAACAATTCAGTGAACTAATCTATTTAATAAATCTCTTTATTTAACTGATCAAGTAATTTGGTAGAGTGAAAAGAACTGGCCCTCCCATCACTCGTCATTATAACTCTGCCTCCGAAATGTCAAAAAGTGAAGAACTAGTTTCAAGCTGGGCACTGGCTCTGGACCAGTACTGGAGCCGTTAGGGTGGAAAAGGGATGTGTGTGATGGTCTAGCAGTCTCTCCAGAGTGTAACCTGTCTCTTGGGCAGTGAAGGCTGGGATAAGCTCCAGGCTTCCTGAACTTTCAGAAAAACAAAGTGACAAATTGGGGGAGAGAGGTACTACTGTTTCTTTAAGCTGTTCCTCTTTTCGACAGAAATTGCAATAACTGCTCCTACTTCCCCTGAGTTTACTCTGCAATAATATTTGACAACTTGGCCTTTTGCCTCTTAATTGGAATACAGGAGATCCAGGCTTCTGGAAACTGCTGTATAGTTTGTGAAAACGGCAGGATATTTTTTTTCTAATAAGCTGTATTCGCGATTTGCCTTCAGGGCCATCACTATTTAAAGTTTCGGGAGACACCCGAGCCTGAGGCAGGATTCTTCTGCAATTAGCTCTGTAGGGCATGTAGCTGTCTGTGGTGCCCACTCAGGGGCTCCTGTCTGATCAGGGCTTTAATTACCAGAGCTGGGAATTCAAGTGTGGACCAACTCAGAGCTGATGTCTTTATCCTGGAGCACGAGAGTCACTGGTAGCCTACGTTCTGCACAGTCTGGATGTATAACTCTTACTGGCATGATGGGACATTAAGCTAGAATTAAATGAATTCTTAAAAATATTTTACTGATTGGTGCTGATAAAATACACGTCTTATTTTACTCATGGCTCTTTTTTTTTTACATCTTACTCACAATGATTTCTATATCATATTTTGTTTGGGCAAAACCAAAACTTTAAACTTTTCTTCATTTATTGCTTTTTACATAAGCTTAATTTATGTTAAAAATAATAGTGGATAATGTGCTTCATTTAACTACATGATAGTGCCTTTTTTTCCTTCATGATGACCAGTGCTTGTTCCATGCGTGGGTTATTTTTAACATACTAAAACTTATGAAGTATCACATCTTCTTCCAAAAGGTGAAGCAGGTGACGCCTTGAAAATGTGCAAGAATGAGATTTATTTTGAAAGGACACATCTAAAACACAAAGGGCTTGACTGATTTAGACTTGAGCACAGTTGGATGTCTGGTCCAACATTTACATTGTGAAGAGTTGACAGGAGATCACTGAATATTCCATCCATGCTTGGCCGTTGTCCATGTAACATGGTCAGTGTTGCAAAACTAATTGTTGCCTGACATTCTCAATGCAAATACTTCATGTAAAACAGGTGTAAAAATTCCCGGCATTCAGCCAGATCACTGACATCTCATTCCTATGTGGCCCTCCTGGTGACAGCTGTTAGCCTACTTCCAGATCACGATTTGTCCTAGATTCTCCAAACTAAGAACACTGTGATTGCTGACTACTTTTTAAAATAAGAAACTAATTATTCAGAAGCGTTTCACACGATACTGTTTCAAAAAGACATAGAGAGAGAACAAAATTATGCCTTAAGTGCAGATAATTATTTACGCTCTACCCCTGCATGAAAAAATAAGTCTTTGTGCGGCTTTGGGCAAGAAAACAAGTAAGTATCTTTCTCAAAGTATTTCTTTAACATTTTCCTCCATTTCTCTGCAGTAAACGCAATAAATTAAAAAAAAACTTCTCATTGTCATTTGTATTATTTGTATATGGCTTTTCACCCTTGGAGACTTAAAATGCATTTGGATGTGAGCTGAGCGGCTTCCTCCAAGTCTCCTTGGTGCTCTGTATGCATCGAATTCAGCCTGACGGTAAATTACTTTTTCCCCCTTCTCCTCTTATTTCCTTCTAATGTTAACAGGAGCGACTGGGTGACCTCGTACAAGGTTATGGTGAGCAATGACAGTCACACCTGGATAACACTTAAGAATGGCTCCGAAGACATGGTGAGTAACAATCATGACATTTAAAACAAATCCTCTGATAAAGGCAGACGTAATTATCGCCACATTGTGAAATTGAAAGACATTGTTCTTTCTCGTTTTTAACTAGTGACATAAGGAGTCATCCTTCGTGTCTCCCCGCTTGACTAAAACCAAATAGAAAAATGAATTTTTGCTTGAGAGTGATTACAGAGGAAGGCTTATATGGCTGCTCATTTCCAAGCTTAATGAGCTGTAAGGAGATAGTAAATACTGCTGATCTTCCAGCAGATGGGAACTCATCCTGGCTTGCTGTCAGAATTGGGTCTTTTGTTTTTTAGATTTTTACTCGGGCACTTGATATAATTGAATAGACAGAAAACCAAACAGAGCAACGCCATGACTGCAGCGATGGCTGATACCTTTGGCTGCAAATTATAACGCTTCCAAGCTCAGTTAATGAAGTTCTGTTTAACCGTACACCCCTCCGTCTGCTGATGTTGCTATCTGTGTGGATGATTATACCCCGACAATAATTTAAATTCACTGTTATACCCTCCCCGCTCAGCCAGCCACCCACCCTTTGTGCCGAATGTCAAACTACTCTATTGGTCTTTAAGAATGCCAGAGGAGTGCAAAGAAGAACTCCAACTGTGGCGGTTATAATTTACAAAGAACTCCTGGGGGTTTCAAAGTCTAATGACACTGTGCAGGTGGATGGATGTACTTTCCAAACCGTGGAAGCTTATTATTTCTTGTTTTCATCATTGTCACGTGTAGTTTGAACATTAAACAGAAGGGTTTTTTTTTCTTTACATGTGTTAAAGGAAACATATTATGCCCTTAACACAACTGCTGAGGTCCTGCTAAAATTGGCCTGGTCAGCCATTCTAATTATTACGGAGTTGTAGTTCTTCTAATTTTAAGTTTGTCTTCAAGAGAATAGGTAGATTGGATGCAGAAAAAAAAACACCTCTGGACGGCACTGGATAGGCATACAGCCAATCAGATAAACAAAGCATAAGATGTAGGCAGCTACAACCAAAACAGTGTGCAGACAAGCAGGATTGCTGGTGAAGGATCATTGTCAGTTTTGCATTTCAAAGTTATAGATCCAAAGTGACGTCTTGGTTGTTTTGAACTGTATCACTTGGACTCTCCTGCATTAATCATTGCATAGCTCAACCCCAACCCGCTGCGACTGACTCTGTACTGGTAGGAATGGCCGTGAACAGGAGAGGTACCAGAACCCATTTCAAAAGAGAACGTTTTGGAAAAGTGAATAGGTATGGCTGTCTGTCTGTGTCAAAAGACCAGAAACATACAGTGCTAGGTCCCTTTTTGAAAGCATGTCTTTTCAGGCATATCACATGATTGTAGAGGGAAGAGTCAGCCACTTGACTCTGGCACAGAGACGTGATATAAATTTTGAGGGTAGATAAAGCTAAGAAGATTGGACACTACTCTGCTTTGGGTCTGTGATGTCACAGAAGCTTTCAACTCTAAATCACTGACTGACTGACACATTTTCAGATCTGAATGTCCCAAAGTTGCAGAGTTGTCTTTTGTCAGACTATCTCATGCTTAGAAAAAAAAAGTTGTTCATTATATATACATTATATATACATTTAACATTGTAATTGGATTCATTTTTAAGGGTGATTCCTAACCTTTGATAAAGGACAGTGGATGAATTGACATTACATTTGCTCATTTTATAGCTGTTGAACGAAAACTATTGTCCTGTGTTCTTCTGCTCTTAACTGTGTATTTATTCTCTGCTTGCCTCAGTAGATATTCCGCGGCAACAGGGAGAAAGAGATTCCCGTGAGGAACATCTTTCCAACGCCTGTGGTTGCCCGATACATTCGAGTCAACCCTCGTTCCTGGTTTCACAGTGGCAGCATCTGCATGAGGGTGGAGATCCTGGGCTGTCCTTTGCCAGGTGACGGGCTTGTCTGAACACAGCAGACACACCGACCAGTGGTTCATGTCATAACATTCGCAGCGTAATGAAAAATGCAGTTTTGGTTTGTTTTTTTTTTTTGATGAAGTTTGGCACAGATAGAAGTTTGGCACAGCAAGCTCTGTGGACATTATTTACAGTAACTGGGACAATGTTTCTGGGAAGCTTGTGAGTTATTAATGAGCAATTGCTGACTGCCAGGAGTGCAATTTATAAATCACATTTAGCATCCTTGGTGTTAGAAATGCAGTGAAAACCTCAAAAAGCAAATTTCTCAAATAGGTTATTTGGCATAAAATAAGAACATGTTACGGTTAGATGATTTACAACCTTGAAAGTTGTCTCATAGCTGTTCATTTATTTCTATATTTATCCTTTAAAATAAAGGAAATTAAAAAACAAGCATTTTTATATATCTTTAAATATCCTTAACTCAGTCTAATTTGATTCCAGATCCAAACAATTATTACCACAGACGCAATGAAGTCATTACCACCGATGACTTGGACTTTAGGCATCACAGCTACAAAGAAATGAGGCAGGTGAGTCAGCGTGAATAAAAACCGGCGTCTTCTTCTTCTTAGGAATCATGTCTTAGAGACACCGGGGTGTGGAGCGATAAAACATTGTGTCACTGTGAGCCAGTGTCAGTCAAACTGTGTCCTTTGCAAAAGCAAAGAGTGCAGCAAAACAAATGAGCCGAGCCCTTCAGGCAGCATGAAAATGCATAAAGTGTCTTCTGGGTTGTGTCATTACTTATTCATATAGCTGTCATGAGCAGAGGCCTGTTTGTACTGAGAAGCAGGACAGCTGTATTTGTCATTGTGCACGCTGGACCTGAGTGGCTGGAAGGGTACAAGTTCTGAATTGTAATCTTCTGCAATGTAAGCATCTCTCCGTGCCATAGAGTGGTATCCCGAGCTGCTCGGTGACATACCCATGATTAGACGTTCTTCAATTAATGGGACCATTATAAAGCAGCTGCTTTTTTCTGGTTTGACAGTCTCAAATTGGACAGCAGGAATATAAAAGTGAATTAATGGTCCGTGTTTCTTTTCCTTCTTTATCTTTGAGGCTAATGTGTTTCACACAGGGCGCTTGGCCTCAATAGAACTTGGAAAAGAAAGGAAGAACTATTTTTAAAACTCCTTTTCAAAAGCTTTTTCACCCCTGACATTTTGCTTCTATATGTAGGCACCAGGTACCAAATCTCCTCTTCACAGGCAGCAGTTTTTAATAAGTGCTGTGCCAGAACTTTCAGGGGGAGGCAGCCCATTGTGGCTTTTATAAGTAAAGTACACGCCCCACGAGAGCAACAGAGTGGAAAAGATTTCCCCAATTATATTGCTTAAGGTTTGAACTTTTCTTACTGTGGATCACAACTGCAGGAGTTTGGGGAATACTGCACTTCCAGAAAAAAAGTGGACGGGTGACAGAATTAGAACATTTCCCACATTCTCCATAGGAGAAAATATGAAACTGAAAATATTCTGTTGTGGCTTATTCTTGCCAAGAAACCACATTTTTAATTACATCATCAGCATATAGTACATCTGCAATTATGAAAAGTAAATAAAAACAGAAAAAAATCACATTTTGGAAAAGGAATGACATATTCTTCTCTGATATGGGATTCAAGCTCCTCAACAGTATTGGGTCTTTCTTTTATTGCATTTTCTGTTTGATTCTTTCCCACATTATTGAATTTAGTGGAAGCTATGGACTGCTGGCAGGCAAATTCAGCACCCAGATTCCTCTATACAAACCTCTGGTTTTGTCATGGGTGCAGTATGTTGTTCCGCATCATCCTGCTGAAAGATGCAAGGCCTTCCCTGAAAAACATGTCTGGATGCAAATATGTTCCTCTAAAACCTGTACGTACACCTCTCATCATCTCCAGATGTGCAAGCTGCCTATTCTATAGTCATTAAGGATGCCCATACCATCCAAGATGCAGGAATTTGAAATAATTGTTTATAACAAACAGGATAGACCTCTTCCCTTTAGACTGCAGGACCATGGTGTCCATGGTTTCCAAAAAAGAAATTCAAGTTTAGATTCAACTCACCACATGACACTTTTCCACCTGACAGAAGTTCAATGTAAATTAGAGCATTTCTGGATCATTTTTACTAATAAGGTTTAAGAAATTTAACCCACGTTTGATGATGGCACAGGAAACTGCATCCTAAGACAGTCATTTCTGGAAGTGTTGAACTGAGCCAATTTAGTGATTTCCACGACATAATAATGCCAGTTAATAATGCAGTGCTGCCTAAGGGCCTGAACATTACTGGAATTCAGTATTGATTTCTGACTTTGTCCAGTGCACACAGGGATTTCTGCAGATTCTCTGAATGTTTTGATGATATTATGTACTCTAGATATTTAAAATTTTATTATACAGGAGCATTATTTTGAAACTACTGCACAACTCACAAAGTTTTTTGCTGATTAGTGAATCTTTTACCTTTTATTTCCCAGAGACTTTAAAATGCTCTTTTTATACCCAGTCATGTTACTGACTTGTCAATCAATCATTATTTACAGCTTTTCTTTTTCCTGTTTGCCAACTTTCATGAGATATGTTCCTTCCATCAAATTCAAAATTAATTCATCTTTGCCACACAATGGTATGATGTCTACCTTTCAACATTTTTATATGCAGTATTTATGTTGTGATTTCCAAATCATTGCATTCTGTTTTTATTTACATTTTTACACAGCATCCCAACAGTCATACAACATCAGTTCTCCTAAACAGCTATTCTGTTTCTATGAGAAAAAGTACTTTTATTTTGTAAAGAAGTTCCAATCTGGATCTGTAAAGAGATTAACTGTTATGAGAAAGAATGTCCTGCATTGATTCTGTCAATACTACAGTCTAGGTAAAGTCATCAGAGGAACTTTATTAAACAGTAATCAGGAATTACACCCCCATCTTGTAATCCTTTGGTCCATTGACAAAGCCTGACATTTGCTGAATGATTTACTTGATTAGACAAGTCAAGATTAATCCACCCTTCATTAAAATTAAATCACACCTGACCATTTAATGACTTCAGCGACAGCTGGAACAGCCACAAGCCCGGATTTGTGCTGTTCATGCAGTTACCTCACCGAGCACCTGGTTAGCTCCTTCCAGCTGTCTTCTCTGTGTCACCGCACATGCCCATACAGTAGATAAACTTTCTTTTTTTTTTTTAAATCAGCTGTTATAAATCTGTCATCATAAATGTCTGCTTCTTTTTTTCAGCAACTATACTGGGTAAAGTGAAACAAAATAAACCCAGTGTCCCAGCTTTGGGGATATTGGCTTTTCACATTTCCAGTGACATAAAGCTTAGTTTTTTTTGTTTTTTGTTTTGTTTTTATTTTAGGTTTCAACCCATAAAAACCAGGGGACTAAGATAAATTGTTTTGTAAATAAGTTTAAGGTTTACACATTTAGGTTTTGTCATGCACAGTGAAATACATAAATAATCAATAATGGACTAATTTATTGTCACATTTTAGGTGTTTAGGACATAAATAAAGGCAAACAAGAGGCACAAGTCATTAACAATAACGTCCTTTTTCTTTTACTCTGCACTAAGCCAGGTATCTAAAAGCAGGAGAGAAAGGAAAGCAGGACAGCATAAAGGGAGAGGAGCTGACTAGACAAAGGCCTTAACGGTGACACAGCAGGGCAACTCAAACTCAAACTCACACACAAGGAAAAAAAAACTCAAAATAAAAGATGAATTCAAATTAAAAACAAAACAAGGAGAAGCACATGAACCACGATCAAAACTAAACCCAGCAGAAGAAAACAAGAGTCAAAAGTATAAATTAATGAGACTTTTGACTTCTCAAGCTGAATCATTTATATATATATTTCCCTCCTTAAATAATAAAAAGCCAACTTTTTATTAACTACAATTGGCTTTTTCAGGACAACAGTGACACAGCCCATACATATGATGATCTCATAAAATGAGGAACTAGTTCAGGCAGGCATCTCAGCCAGCATTTTAAGCTTGGGTTCAACCCTCCGCATGGTTTATTTCCATCACTTTATCTTGTTGATAGATCTGTTTAAGGAGCGTCCATCTGCAAAGACCCATTCTATGTTTATGGGTGAAGTTATGGTCGATGCCCCCAGTATCGCTAAGGAAGCCTGATAAACGGGGATTGATTGAGCTGGAGCCTACATAATGACAAAACTCAAGTGTTTGATCATTAAGAAAGTCTTTGAGGTCGACACTGTGAGGGCTGACTGACTGAAATGTTGTAGGCTACTGGTAGATCAAATTATCCAACAGTAGACGAGGTAGATTAAATAAGTTTGACCTTTAATAATGACAGCATTTAATCTCCACAGCTAATGAAGGTGGTTAATGAAATGTGCCCCAACATCACTCGGATATATAACATTGGAAAGTCCCAGAGTGGCCTCAAGCTGTATGCCATTGAGATCTCTGACAACCCAGGAGATCATGAAGTTGGTGAGTAACTGTTTATCGCACCGGGTTGTGATTTCTCAGTTTGAATGTAAGAATCTCAGATGTCACATCGCATTTGCAAGCAGGTTTTTCCTCCATCGCTGTAACTGAAACGATTGCGCCTTTAATCCTCCACTATCTTTCCTAATCCCTCCATTCATGTCTCCATGTTATCTCGCTGACCAGGTGAACCAGAGTTTCGTTACACAGCAGGTTCCCATGGAAACGAGGTGCTGGGACGGGAGCTGTTACTCCTGCTGATGCAGTTCATGTGTCTGGAGTATCTGTCTGGTAACCAGCGGATACGTCACCTCATAGAGGAGACCAGAATCCATCTCCTGCCATCTGTCAACCCTGATGGGTACGAGAAAGCCTTTGAAGTGGTAGGTCTGCAAGACGGCCATTAGTGACCTCATATCATGAGCTGGCCTGTGGTGAAAACAGCACTATATCTGCTTAATTGGCATGTCTTTTGTAAAAGTGTGTCTGATGCAGATGTATGCTGGAAAATGACCGTATATGGGCCGCCTGTTCGGCTGTTATTTACTACTGAGACCCATGTGGCTTAAATTAGTTGCAGACCAAGATGAAAGGCACCCTTTTAATGAAACATGAATAGATAAAGACAAGTCAGAGCACTGAAGAGCGAGTGCATGTCCTCTATAAATCATGGCCCTCCAGTTTGGTGATTTGATGTGTGAACTCAACTGACAATATGTTTTACTCCAAATTTCCATGTCATCTTGTGCCTAAAACCAGAATACTTGTACATGATCAGCTGAAAGAGATTAAACTATTCAAGCTGTGAGACCTGTGAATTGGCTGCAGAAAAGGGATTTTATTTATGCACAAATGAGCCCATATTCAGCTACTACAGTGATTTACTAGAAACATAAACAAGTGAGAAGTGATGCAAACAGTGGCAATGATATACTACATAGTTTAGATTTTTAATTATCTTTTACCTCATTGTTACTCTGTCTTATATCTGGACATTAAACCCCAAAAGTAGGGGAAAAAACAAACAATATGAGAACTGACCCAGTAATATCAACATTTCATTCAGACAAATAAAATGAATGTTAGATAAAGGCGAGCTAGCCAAGCTGTTGTAGCCTTTAGTGTAAATCCTGACTCGTGAGATGATAGATTGATCTGTGTCTCTATGTGAATATATGATCTGTTTTGCTGTCTGTCTTTTTATTGGTCAGATTTAAATGCAATTTTAAATTCCTTTTTTTATTTCCTCTCTAGAGAAAATGCACCTACGTCACTGTTAGATACTGGAAAAAACCACTCAGCATAGCTTCCACATAGCTGCTGTGACCAGTCATTGCTTTGGGAGTATACCCAGTGAATATTTTTTTAAGTTAAAGCAGCGCAAAGGGATTTATTTTCGTGTTAAAATGTCAGTTTCAATTTCATTTGAAAGCATATTTGTATACTTTCGGGAAGTGTCATCTAGCTCCGCCGACCTCATCTCTATTATCGGCAAAAACTGGCCCAAGTAACTTTGGATTCCTTTCCCGGTGGTCTCTTGCAACAACTGTGTACCACTTTGCAGCCCCGAGTGACAACATAAACAATGATAAATTAACCTCAAAGCACTACACTGGGCATCACTGGAGAGGCGAGAAAAAGACTCAAGAAAGCAATGGAAGGAGAAATATTGAAACACTGAGTGACCAAGAGACTAAACAAAAGTAGACTAAACAAAAGTAAACCTTGGACAGTATCGTAAAAGTGACTTTACCTCTGTGCCTATAGGCAGAACTGATGAGCTCAAAATTGCTGAAATTTCTTTGTGCTGGTTTAAAGGCTTTTGCTCTCAGTTAAGCATCTTTGTGATCAAAGAATCAGCTGACATTATCAGCAGGCCAGATATCATGGTTTTTGATTTAAAAAAAAATAGATTTGGAGCAACCTTTTACATTTTGTTAATGTTTCACTAATTTTGCCATGTCAGCTGTCCAATGGTCTAACAAAACATCCAATATGTAACAAGCTGACATGTAGTCTTTACCTGTAATTCACAATGGAGTTTTGTTACAGATGTTCTGTAAATCAATCCAACATCTATCCAGCAACTACTGCTTATCTCAGTGTGTTTTGTGGGAAGGCAGCTTATGCCCACTTTAATCCCTGCACAACCTGCACCTGACACTGATACCACTGCTGAGACTCTGTGGGATGAACACAAGTCCGCACTTCTCACCTTGACCATAATTTTCCCAGAATTTCCTACATACTCTGTCACTGTTTCCCACAGGGTTCAGAGCTCAGCGGCTGGTCTCTGGGTCGATGGAGCAACGATGGAATAGACATTCACCACAACTTCCCTGATCTCAATACCATTCTGTGGGAGGCCGAGGCCAAGAAGTGGATTCCTCGCAAAATGCTGAACAACCACATTCCCATCCCACAGTGGTATCAATTGAAGAATGCCTCTGTGAGTCTCACGTTTGATATTGTCTGGTATTAGCCTCGTCAGGGATGACAATTCACGTTGCTAAAATTCTCTCTCTTGAAATAGATCTTTTACTCCGTCCATTATAACCGTTACAGAACATACTAAACAAATTGCAACAAGTTTGAGGGGCAGGCTTTATGCAGTGACTCACCTCTCACTCACAGGTATACATTTGTGCATAATTATATGTAAAGCCATACATACTTTGAATATTACTTAATTACTGTGTTGTAAATCTTTCTTTGCGTAGTGGCTCATTTGACTCAATTTCCAGAGGTCTTACTGACATGTTAATTATATGCATTGGACAAAATACCACAGAGACATGGTATGACAGCTTTCTTTGTAAACATATATTTCCTGCTATGTTTATATCCACTGGTTAAATGAGATGGAGTAATGTTATAAATATGGTGCTGACAAAGATGGAGAGGCTGAATAATTCTAGTCTGTAATTGGTCTGTGATGTGAACCCTGCTGATGTGAATGGCTCACTGAATAAGAAATTTTGTCACCTACACTGATTCAGTTTTGAGTTGATAAAAATTTCACATGTGCAAATATATATAGTTTAGTGGGAAAAATGTGATTTTCTTTTCATAATATGAACTCTTTAAGCAAAAGGGACATTTACAGCTCCAGATACAGTTTGCAACTGTTTTGTAATTGTTTATAAATTCCATGGTAAATACCATTTGACTTAGTTTGGGATCCTATTCAGAAAGATCTACTATTGCTTTCAGCTGTATTTACAAAAACTCAAAGGGAGTACTGAGATAATTAATGTCTTCATGGAGATACCTTGTTTTTTCTACTTCATGTCCATGTTGTAGCTCTTTAATGTCTTCGTCTTGGATTAACAAAATGCAAAAAGAAAAACAACCCAACTTGGTTAAGTAGCTGGCCCTCACCCCCAGACATAAACATTTCTTATTCAGGAATAACAAAGTATGGGTTTTGATGTAGTACCTTTTTCCTTTGGTCAAAACTCGGTTCTTTGGCTAAAAATTGCTTTTAAGTTTTACTCTTAGCTTTCTTTGCTTGCAAGAGTTTACTTTTTGTTTATCATATATGTACTGCATTACCATTTAGTTTACTGCGACCTTACCTTGAGGTGATAAAGTGTGGCATTGCTATTTGCCCTGAAACTCTTCCAGAGTAACAAACAAATCTCGCTGTGAAGACCATCAGGCATTTGAAAAGGGTAAAGCAGTCACGAGGGTGCATCAGCACTGTCTATTTTGGTAGAAGCGGATGCATTTGCTATGTATGACGAAGAGGCTGTGAGCCAAAATACACCCCGCAATCTATTAAAAGCTCACCCTCACAAGTGTTTTGACATAAGTGAAACCCACGGGTGAGTCACACTGAGCCTCCAGAATAGCTGCTGCAGCTGCAGTGCTGGGATTCCCATCTGTCCTCACAAAGCTATGAAAGCTATCCTCACTTGTCCCACGGACTGGTCCAACTAATGCTGAACGATAAGAGGGCATGTTTTATTGTACAAGCCCCTACAGCTGAGGCAATCCCTGCTTGTGACATACAAACACAAGCTCCTGGCTGTCAGCTGATTTATTCAATTTCAGACATTTGAGAGATGCTTTTGCAAATATTTCCCCATTGAGAGACTGTTTTTAGCATTAGGGAGTTATTTTAGCAATCATAATGCTGAGATGATTGCATTAATTACTTTATCCCTAACCCTCTTGTGTGTCTCCCCGCTGCAGGTTGCCTTGGAAACGAGATCTTTGATAGCATGGATGGAGAAAATCCCCTTTGTGCTGGGTGGTAACCTCCAGGGAGGGGAGCTGGTAGTGACCTTCCCTTACGACAGAACCCGCTCCATGGGGGTGACCAGGGAGCAGACCCCCACCCCGGATGACCACGTCTTTCGCTGGCTGGCCTTCTCCTATGCATCCACCCACCGTCTGATGACTGATGCTAGCCGACGGGTCTGTCACACAGAAGACTTTGCCAAGGAGGATGGCACCATCAATGGAGCATCCTGGCACACTGCAGCTGGCAGTTAGTGTCCAAATCCCTCATAGGGTTTTTTTCTTTCAGTGTTATATGAGAGTTCCATGCCCAGCTATCACCTAGCATATTGTTTTATGGCATCAAAGAACATGCGTATATTCTGTTCTAAACCAAAGACAAAACAGAAAAGTACCAGCATTTCAGTTTTTTTTTTTTCCTTAATTATCACCACAGTTATGACCAGTAGATGGAAATTCTGAGCTCTGAGTTGATGCTTGCCAACAAGGTCTCTCTTTCCTGGCAGGTATGAATGATTTCAGCTATTTGCACACCAACTGCTTTGAACTGTCGATGCACGTGGGTTGTGACAAATTCCCTCATGAGAACGAGCTGCCGGAGGAGTGGGAGAACAATCGCGAGTCTCTTCTAGTTTTCATGGAGCAGGTACCGGCACAAAGTAGCCCCCGCAATCACACATAATCACCGACGAAAACCTGGTGTGTGCAAAAAATACATAAGCTGCTAAGTATGGTAAAAGCATTTATAAAGTTTAGTTTAGACAGTTTTTATTTGAATATTGATCTTGGTCATGGAGGAAATGTATGTATTGACAACATGCTTCTCTGAAGATCAACTAGTGTCACAGATTACGCCATAACATCAAATCTTGCAAGATGCTTTGTATCAAATTTATGCAGTGGGTGTTGAAGGAGTAAACCTGTGCCATGCCCTCCATATACAGGTGCATCGTGGGATTAAAGGTATAGTCAGAGACCTGCAAGGTCGTGGAATAGCTAACGCCGTCATCTCTGTGGAGGGCATCAACCACGATGTCCGAACAGGTACCCTACAGCATTTCACCTGAGTCTTTGTGGTAATTTTGGTTATTAATGGTTTCTAACCTTGTAATAAGTGCAAAATACACACACCCACTTCAAAGTCTTGTTTGTATTTCGTGGATGGGAGCAATTAGTCTCTGTTTTAAAGCATGTTTGTATGTTTTATGAGTGCGCTGTCATATTGAAGTCAAAGTACCAGGAGGGGCTTCAGTGAGCTATCTCAACTTTTCATTTTATTTCTCTGGAGTTAGTTACTCATGCAGCAAGTTAACAATTTTAATGTAAGACCAAATTGAAAGTCATAAACAAAAGATGAGAATGTGGTTTAGTATAGCCACAAGCTGGAGAGTCAGTAGAGAGTAATAACCCTGGATGTGGTAGCCTCCCGGCCGTCCTAATACTTTTTTTTTCAATATAAACATATAATCTGGTTTCTCTGGAGTTGGCTTTGATTTCTGGGGCACAAAAGGTGCAGAAGAACCTGTCAGAGAAACAAAGCATGTGATGTAGGGAGAGTGACAACCAGAATATTATCAAGCTAGTAACAAACTTCAAACCAGTCTTTTGCTTTTCAAATGCCAGTTGTGAATAAACCATCCTTCAGAAGGAGGAAAAGTGATGTTACTCGAGCCCTAAAAGCTTTTGGAGTTGGATGGAAGATGGAAGAACTGCCTATGTCGGATTGAGGGGCAGGATAACCTAAACACTGACCACTATTGTTACAATCATGTAAAGAAGAAATTAATGAAAAAAAATTAGAGAATGACATTAGAAGCAAGCATCAATAGTCTAATAGTGGAAAGTCTGTCTCTCTATATGCAATAGAAGACCAATTTTTAATCTTTTAAAATTAGCAGTTAGGGTTAATGAACATGCTCCAGTGTGCAGCAGAAAAACAGAATTTGCAACAGCAGTTTGACTGAATTTAAACCAGTGTTCACATCTTAATTAACACATAGTGCTGAGTGTTTCACTATCACATGTGCTTGTGTTTATGGATCCCACTCAGACACTGGGACCACCTTCAAGTTGGTTGAAAAGAGGTATTCTACTTTACAAGTAGAAAAGAATGTTTGGCTCAAACTTGGCCCACATCTGCAATTTCCTTTGGCCCACATTTGCCTTTGGCCTTGAGTCAAGGGGAATGCGGCTGCATAAACCTGACCACAGATCCACCAGGAATGGGACAATTCCTATTTTTGTTTGTTTTGTTTTTTGCGGGCCATGTTCAGCCTCTCTCACTGCTTGCTATGTCCCAAGTCAAAACTGAGTTAAGAAATTTGGGCCACATCTGGCACATCCAACATATGTCAAAACCCGAGTTTGGCCCAGGTCATGAACTTTGGGACACATCTGGCTCACATAGCACTTGCCTGTGCTGTAACTGAGCCAGAGGGGCCAAAAGTAGTCCAGATTATGCCTAAATGTGTCTGTTGCCGTGGTTGTAAACCAGTCAGTAAAAAGTGAGACATTGTCTCAACCATGACCAGACACAAATACGCTATTTTTGAAACCCGAAATTAAAAAGTGAAACATATTAACTTCCTCTGTGCTTGCCTTTGTTTTTAGCTCCAGATGGTGATTACTGGCGGCTGCTGAACCCCGGAGAGTACAGAGTAACAGCCAGGGCCGAGGGCTACAGCCTCATGAGTAAGAAGTGCGAGGTTGGCTACGAGATAGGAGCCACCAGGTGCGACTTCACCATCGGCCGGACCAACTTGTCACGAATCAGAGAGATCATGGAAAAATTCAACAAGCAGCCCATGAAACTGCCTGTGAGGCAGCTCCAAGCTCAGAGGTCCAGAGATAGACGTCTGGGAACATAATGACTCCATGAGTAAGCCGGAGGAAAAATTAAAAGCAAACATCTGCTCTGATCAGAATGAAGGTTAAGCCTGAGTTTGGACCTGTGTCAGACTCCTCCAGAGTGCTGTCGGCGGAATTAGTGTTTGGAGACTAAAATATGGATTAATTTAAACATGTGCTTTATTGGATTTTTTTTCATTGATTTCATTTGGTTTTGTCCCTGGGCATACGATCTTTACGTTCACTATTGACAACTCATCTTTTTCTCATATCTGCAGTAAATATTCTCATATTTCAGGCTGTCTATCATTCTTTTGTTTGCATCTGGCAGAAATAACAGCTATCAGCTCCCATTTTCAAGTGTCACTGACTCAGTGTTGCTAATGTCTGATTATCATGTCTGAGCTTATTCCTCAAAATACAACTGACATTCAAATTCTAAATGAGAAATCTGTTGTAATTTTATACCTGTGAGAAATTATCGTGAATGTTATTATGTACATACTTATTAACTTATATAATACAAATTACATAAACCATTACAAAATGTTTATTACTCACATTTGTGTGATGTTTGGCTCTAAAAATAAGAGTTGTGGACCTGTGACTTCTTATAAGTCACCGATTTTTATTGAATACCCTTTTCTTTTAATTTTTAAACAAATGTTTGCACATATCTGTAGATTTTATTCATTGTCAATCAGTCACATTATTTGCATCATATATTTTAACAGAAAATGTCCTTTTGTGGCTGTATAGTTTCAGAGTAATTAAAATATGATCAGATACTCTTCCTGGAAAGTATGTCTTATTTGATGCAAAGTGCAGAGTGAGGAGAAGTGTATTAAACAGTTTTGTGCTGGCTGCCAATCTCTCCTCCAGGAGATAAAGGAATATAATTACACATTTGCAAGACTCATCACTGCCTCAGGCTCTCAGGCTCCTCAGACTGAGTGTTGGCTGTTTGTCTGTTCACTCTTAGAGCCGATCTTGTTATCTAAACCCAGACTGTTGACCCGGCTTCAAATGACAAAGAATCTTCAAATAATCACAGCACTCAGAAATGAGTTACAAACAGCTTCTTCTTTTCTTTTTTTTTTCCACCACTACTTCTCAGCCAAACACCAGTCTGTCTTCAGCTAAGGCCAGCACTGGAACTGCTCCACGTAAGAAAAAAGAAATAGGTGTGGTCTTCAGAATCAACATATAGGGCCATGTTTTTCTTTTTTTTTTGAGTGACAGATGGCTATGACTAATGTTAGCTGCCATCACTTGAGCTACTTGGCACTTGACCTCTGGTTTGACTTGACTTTTGAGCTAATTTCAAGACATTCTACACAGAATGCACTCAAAGTTTACAAAATTAAATGTAAGTCAATAAAATCCAAATTATATTCCAATCCAGTCTAGTTCACGGTAATTCATGCATAATCAAATTCATTCAATTCATAATCCATTTTATACCAATTTATTCAAAAATTTATATATTTGCAAAGCCAATTCATGAACCTCCAAAGTAAGGAGCTCAACAGATTGTATTGAAACTTCATTTTGATGCAAGGAACAAGCATAAATCATACTCTTCAGGATGTTGATAGGTGACATCACAGGGTTTGTTCAGTTCTTTCTATGGAGTCTAGGTGCAGATAGGAGTAAAGTTCTTATTCACAGCCCTTACTAAGGTCATCACCAGAGCCGTGAGCAATGCCACATCATTATATACAAGACCTATGAAGACCAAACTATGACATAGCCTGAGCATAGCCAGATTGGTTCAAATTCACAACTTTGCTCCTAGTCTAGAGGGTGATGGGTTAAAAGCAGAGGACAGATTTCAGTGTGTTTCGTGAGATTTATACTGACAAATAAAGATTATTAAACACTTAAATTAAAATAGTCCACAGCGCTGCCACCTCTCCCAGACTTGGGGTATGTTTATCCAACCACTTAGCTTCAAGCTGACTGTCTACCATATTATCATTCCTGGAGTCAGCGCTAAAACTCCAAATCAGGAAAAGGCTTAGGAAAGTATACAGTGGGTACAGAAAGCATTCAGACCATTCAAAAAAGCATTCAAAAAAAAAGAAGAAGAAGAGGACAACAACAATTAAATAAAAAATATATTCCAAATTATGTTAATCTCTTCCAATCTTTCTTCATTTTTGTGGATACAGCTTTTGATTATTCAAAACATGGTTAAAAATCATCTACTAAAGTCACCTGTTTGAAAAACAGGTACTACTTTTTTTACACACGATCATTTTTTACAGAATGTGTATTTTTAAAAAATCTAATTAAGGTGTCAGGACAAAGAAAAAAAGAAAAAAGAAAAAGAAATATCTCGATTATCTTCAGTGAAATGAAATTGAATAGTTCTTTATAAACTGAAGTTGATAAACTATATTGCTGCAGGATAAAGTGAGTTATTCACTACAGAGAGTCATTGTAGAGGGTTACAGACATGGCCAGGAACCCCTCTCTGCACCAGTCTTGTTTGGAGTGATGCAATTAAGTGTATCTTAACAATGAAAAGTCAAAGTAAACGTAAGAATGACTGTGTTTTGTTTGTTGCATTTGCTTTTCCTATACCATCTTATCATCCTGTGATTTAGGACTGCAGACTCACTCCTAATTAGTTCAACATCCACAATGTACTGTAAGTTAAACTTAGTTACATTCCCAATGTTTATCTTTAATTGCTGTGGTTAATTTTCAGCATCATGTCATTTGACTTCTGCAGTAGTGAGATTGTATCGTTGGAGTGTCAGGATGGAGAGAGTCTAATTATCAGAGCTCTGCAGGGGCTTTTACAGATCACTGGTTCATTCTGACAACTCCAATCTTCCCTCTCTCTGGTCAACATGTAATTAGAGGGTGACCTGAGCCTCCTATCTCATCCTGCAAAAGGTTATTGAATGGAGTCTTGCACACGTGTTATAATCTTGGCACACTGGACACCGCTGGAGTTGTCAGAGCTTGTAAGTGTTGCTTTCTGCAACTCTATGACATCACCAGAGACGGAGTGTGAAACGGAAGAAATATATGTTCAAGTCACAGAAATGGTGTGGCGTTATATGCTGAACATTTGTTGTTTTTAAACCATCAAACATGGAAAACTGAGCATCCACAAGTCATCATGTTTAAATGTATAGAGACAACCAGGGCTTTTGCAAGAAATGTGTAAATATATATATATATATATATATATAATTTCAAATTGATGCAAAGTAATGGGCTCATTGAGATGATTTAAATTCATTTTGTCGAGAATATAAATTAAGAAAAATTTTGATGCAGTTGAGGTCGTAGCTGCGGTCAAACAAAACAAAACTGTATTTTGTAAACGAACGTCATCACTGTGAGGTAACACATGAAACATAATCATCAATGATCTTTATTTAGCTTGTTTTTGACTTGAGGCCTGGCCATGTACCACATGAGGTAAAACTGACAAATTGCCAATGAGCTGAGAGAAGACCAAGATAGATTGGCGCTTGTAGTCTGGAGCTACCGATTATTCCACACACAAGCAGGCGTGTGGAGTAATTGGTAGCAGCTTCAACTCCGCAGACCACACCTTCGCAGAGAGCATACAGGGAGAAAAAGCTAATAAGACAATAGCAGCAAGAAACAAAAGAGGGGTGACACAGCGCAACCATGAAAATATGATTTTTTAAACTAAGTCCCATTACGTGACATCTAAACATTTATAGTAGATAACTGTACCTACAACATATTGACCATAAACCCAGACTGATTAAAAAAATACACGTTGAATAGAAGTTAATGTAATGGTATATTTATTTTAATGTAATTTAATTTATTTTATATTTATTTTTATTTTAACTGTTCAGCAACATACTCTTTTGTTTGATATGTCCGGTAGCAGAAATGGTGCTGAATGTTTATAAAATAAGATATGATATGATATATATATATATATATATATATATATATATATATATATATATATATATATTTTTTTTTTTTTTTTTATTTCATTTTATTTTATTTATTTATTTATTTATTTTTAGCGTGTGAAAGATGTAACACAAGATTTTCTTCCCAGGTCTCGTAACAATCATTGTTTCATACGTTTTATTTAAACTGGATAAAAACCAACCCAACACCGCTGGGTTGTGTTCTCCACTCATTCTTGGATGTGATTTAACCAAATCTTTATGCCAAGCTAAAGTAACACATTTGCTCTTTCCAGCTTCACCTTTACCATGCAAACATTCAGACTAGTTTTCTTTTTTGTTGTCATGTCAAAGCTTTCAATGAAGATTAAGTCCTTAGGGAGAACAACAACTCTCTTGAAAAGATTTTCTTATATATTTTCCCATCGTTGTCTGGAGAACTTTCAGTAGAAAACTCTGCCAGTAATCTCAATCTTAGAGCTGCATTTTCAATTTTTAAGACTGTCATTAAGAACAAAAGCCTGTAATTTGCATATATGATATCTTTTATCTTTTATGGTAATGATTACCCACAGGTTTATGACCTGTTTCCATCCTTCATTTGTATTTTTTATAACAAGAGTGACAGCTCTTTGTCCAAAGTCTCCTAGAGACATTACACTGGTTGCTATGGAGACTGTACCTAATCAGGAGTATTTAATTTGATCCTGTGGTTGTGTACATATGTGTGTCATTTTTAAAACTTCTACTAGTGCACACTTACAGTTCTCAACACTGTTACTCTTTGTTTGAATATGAGCTTGAGAGAATGTGCGCAGCTGCCTCAGGACCATAATACTGCTAAGAGAGAATGTGTCAGGGCATATTAGTGAACATCTGCAATTCCTAGATAGAAATGTGCTGTTATTTCTGTATGAAAGTTCTGTGGGAGAAGTGGACCCACTTATAGAGCAGCCAGAAAACCTGAAAAGTTACAGCGACATATATATATATATATA
>JAOWBL010000011.1:7173254-7189438 GCA_028564865.1 Zenarchopterus dispar | reverse complement strand
ATGTATGTATGTATGTATGTATGTATGTATGTATGTATGTATGTATGTATGTATGTATGTATGTTTTAAGTATGTATAATGTGAATGTATTTTGATGTGAATTGTAGGGTACAGATTTATCCATGATAGACATTTAATTACTCTTACAAATCCTGGGTTGCCTGTGAAGATTTGTAATCCGGCAGATAAATGAACACACCCATCAGGGGCCTGTGGTTGTACACCAGCTTGGACGCTCACAACTTGAGCATCCAAGTTGTGCTAGATGAGGTTAAATAAAAAGAAAAGGTTATGGGGCACAGTCTTCAACATACTGTATCTCTTAAAGTTTGCTCAGAGTAAAGCTGCAACAGTTTCTGTGATGTCAAAAGACAAAAATACCACAGAGCCTTGTCACTGTGCAACTTGTCGACAACGCTTCGTATTCTTCATAGTCTTTGGTAGATGTCTCAAGATGTTTTTTAACACCTTGTGTGCTGGGTGTTTGTGTAGATTTGATGGACATGTTGTAAACTTGAAACAGACTTCACTTGCAGGAAAAAAAATAGATCAAGATTTTTCTTGTCAGTGGAAGAAAACACACACAAAACATATGGTGGCACAGAGAAACACACGAAAAAAAATGAGCAGCATCTGTTTCTTTTATTATTATTAGTCTTAGCAAGCTGTATTTTTTGTGACTTCTTTTTAATATTAAGTTTGTAGTGCCATTTGCTGATGATTTTGTGCATTTTTAGATTTAGTTTTTCATACTTTGATGGTCAAATGGTCAACATTAGTGATACTGGATAAATGTGTCAAGTCACATTCACATAATCCAAAATAAAATGATCCTTCATTGCATCATTTTTCACACTAACTTTATCTCTGTTGTTTCAGTGCTTTATCCACTGAAGTGTATCAATCAGATCCAAAGTGAAAGGGTCATAAAGAGAAAAATAAACAATTCTTTGTTTTACAGTTTGAGGTGTCCACTTTTCACTTTGACTTGTGGTTTATGTGTCACTCAGGGGTGTTCGTTGAGAGAGTGGGTTGACGCCAACCATGATTAAGGTGTGTGCCACTACCAGTCGCCACCCACCTGAAGGTAATCATTGGTTCCTGGTGTGGTAATCCGTGTACAGGACTTCAGCCATTTTGGAGCCAAAACTCAGTCAGCTGCTGGAGTTGTTTCATTACCACCTGCACTGTGGTGTGAACAGAAAAACTGCCTCCCTCTGACTCAGTCGGTGGAAACAGTCTGAATGGCTGCGAATGCATGAAAGTTATGTAGCTGTTGCCAAGCCTTCTTCTTTCTACCTGACACTTCTGCGTTCCCAATATCATCAGTCTCCTGAACAGACTATTAAAAGAATGCAAGAAATAAACATTACTTACCACTGCTTTTGGATGCAATGGTCAAAAAGCTTCACCAACTGAGTTTTAACCCACAAACTTTTAGATTTGTCATTGCTGGTGTTTAACTTTTATCTCATCTTGTTATAATATAGTGCGGCATGATCTCCGAGTTTTGTTTTTTGTTGTTTAGTGATAAAGAAAGTTTTTAACCTTTGTTTCAAACTTACACATGATTTGGAGGCAAACTTTCGATGTGCTTGTCTTTTTTACATAAAACTGAATGCAAATTTTGAAATAAATGTTAATATTCAAAAAGGAAAAACAATCCCACCAGGGGAAAAGTTAAATGGAATCAAAATCAAGAGAGAATGATCTGGTGTTGATTTTAAAGACAAAGAGGGTCTCATTTCAGAGTTGGTGAGTTCCACGGGAGCTCAAACTGCCCCAGATTCGCTTCAGGATGTATTTCAGGATGTCTGCTGGATAGTTTGAAGAATGTTGAGACATCTAGCTCCAAGCCTGAAGAAGAAGTAATTATAGAGAGCCAACTGGCCTGGATCAGTGGATAGTTGTATGTCTGAAGCAAAATTACATTTTTTTTCTTCGCTATTTAAAAGTCCTATCAGTTTGCAAATAAGTGAATTTTTTATACATTAATTCTTTCAAGCAATCCACCATGTTTATGTGACTATCCTGATTGGTCAGGAGTGTTTCTGTTCTGAGAGAAACTGGAAAAATCACTGTCTTTTTTTTAAATAAAATCCACATTTTCATCCAGTGAGAATGTTAATTTGAAAGCCTGCATTTATTTGTTTAAAAATATATATTTATTTGAAACTTGAAACAATGTATCTGAAGTGCAAAGAGCTTAAGTTTAGTTTTTTTAATCCTTTCCATGTTGCTGACAGCTGTATGTGTAGATGTATGTTGTTGTACAGCTATATATTTTTTGATCAACAAAATATTAATGACAATATTATATACCAGACTGAACTTTGACATTCCAGTCAAACATGAGCCACAGCAACATCTCAAACTGATGCTTCTTATTTAACACAGGCCAATGCCATTATGCTCCACTAAAATGCTACAACAAATACAGACAAGAGTCACATGCTGAAGCTGGTCACTAACTCTCGGTTACTAACTTTTGCTTAAAATGACTGTGGTCGTATGAATCCTTTTTGCATCAAACCGAATGTTAAGTTTCATTTGCAGGGACAATCGTTACAGCCACACCGTAATATTGTATGAGAATCAGCTTTGTGTCCTCTGATTAATAATAAAAGTGTTGATTCTGTTCTATTTTTTTAGTCACTTGGTCTCTAAGTCACTTGGTGCACAGGGGTTACGTAGGCTTTTCTGTCAAACAAATGTTCACACACTCATTTCCTTGGTTTTTCTGAAAATTAACAAGCAGAAGATATTGCTTCTAATATAAAAAGCCCATGTCTCACACTTCAGGCATGTGAGGTAGCACCCTTCTTCATCAGCTCTTTGGTCTTCACAGTGTGCCACTGATGTCATATTAAAAAGATGACCTTAGAAGGGCTGTGAAAAAGCTTTTGAAAACATTAATATCATGTTAGAAGCTAAAAACTTTGTCATATCAAAGGCCTTTATTATTCATTATTTTTCTAATATTAAACATATTTTTTTAACAATGCTAGAGTACTGAATATAATACTAATACCATGACATTAGTTCTTCCTCTTCATAAGAATTCTTCTTTGATCAAAAATATATGACAGAATTGCCTACAGCATTAGACTCCACAGCTTAACATATTTTAAATTGAATCATTTTCAGGAAAACATTTGAATTTCAAATAACTGCACTTGTTCTTAAAATCATATTTTGCCAAATTAAAAAAAAAAAAAAAAAAATTAGAAACTTTTAGACGCCCAGACCACAAATCAACCACTTTTTAACAAATAAAGTCAATGTTGGTGCTCATTATGGAGGAGCTTTATTTTCATACCCTGAGTTACAAGAAAACCAGAGAGAGAAAAGTGATTATTAATCCTGCGTATGTGCTATGATTACAGTCCCTCCTCCATGTCATTGGCTAGGATTAGGTGTGTTGCTGCTGTTGGGCTGACTGACATTTCAGATTAAGCGTAAAAACTTGAAAATTCTCCAACTTTTGATGGAAGCTATTCTCCCACTGCAACCCACGGGATCCACAGTCCAGTTCGGCAGTGCTTGACGTCACCCCATTCGAAGTAAACGGGCAGTGACACTCAAGATGCTTCCAACATCTATCAGTGAGCAGGTTGTTACTGACACCTAAAAATCTCAGACAATTAAAATTAGCACCTCTATGTGGCACCACAATAAGATTTACATTTTGGCTGATAGCTCCTGAGATTTAATGAGTAGAACAAAAAGTCTCAGTTGGCTAACCTTTAGCTGATGATAGCCACTTAAATTTAAGAGCCCAATATTTACAAACCTGTACGACCAATGAAACTATAGATAAAGCCATTCAGTTGACTTCTGTGGTGTCCACAGTAAAAGTCATTTAACTGGCCTTTAACCCAAGGGGTCACCGATTGTAGTTTCTCTTTGTTTTTATGATAAAAAACAAATAGTAAGGAGATGTGAACTCTTTTGTGACTTGTGTGGATATAAACACACTTTACTTTTATAATTCTGGCCAAAATTATCCTTGATTTCACTAACATAACAATTCCAATCGACACTGAAACCAAGTACTGTTCTTAACATATGGAAACAGTCGTTACCATCATCAGCACCGGTAATCACATCAGAATGAACAGTTGCTCATATTCACCATCTTTAACAACATTAGCAGCTTCAAGCCAAGATTTAATAAATTAGAGGATACAGAACAAAACACTTGAGACTGTCAAGTCAGTCACTGTTGAACAAAATGAGGTATATTACAATCCGATCATTGTCATCTATCTGCAACAGTTAAAACACTTTTCATTTAAAGCAGCACATTCTGTAAAACTCAAGCGGGTATAGTTTTTTTTTTTTTCATAAATTACAAGTACATATATCAAAAGACCCAAAAATACTTGTTCATCTAAATCTGTCAACAAATATAATTTAATATCTAGCTTGAATTTCATCAGTCTTCATGTGAAAATAGCAATGTGCTTCAATGAGAACGTGCCATGGAAATCAATATTAGTTTACACATTTACAAACAGAAGTAAGGCCAACAGATTCCTTTCTTTTTTTTTCTGTATTGTTCAATATACCCATATGATTTTTGTTAGTGGCTAGCCTTTTAAAGTAATCTATATCAGAGATTTTAAGACATTAGTTGTCTTTGTTATCAACAGTCAGCAGTAATAATAGGTTTCTACAAATTTATTTTATGTGTTTTAGAAGGTACCCACTGACACTTAGGTGATGGGTTATCAACAATACTTTTGGCACTGTTCCATATTTACTGATGGATCATACAGTACAATTTTTTTGTATCTGAAAACAGTCAAACGTCCCAGTGTAGGATGAAAATCTGATGTTCGTAAATAAATTTAGATAACCTTATTATTATATGTTTTCTATATTGACATGTAAATGAACTCGTATCAAGAATACATCAACTCTATAAAACGTGGGCCCCAATCAAAACCCTCCTATACAAAGCGAGCAGTCTTTGACACTGAAAATAAAAGATATATTAGTTAAATGAGTCTTTGTTAAGTGTGAGGAAGCTTTACTAGGCTACAGTGGAAACAACAGGGCTTTATAAGTGTACACAATATAGAATCTGTCAATCGTGAGAAGAAAAGATTTGCTCTGCCATCTTTTTATAGCTACTGGCATTATCAAAGACACAAATGGTTTTATAGAAAACTCCTTGAAAAACATAGAAACAATTTAGATTAACATTAATATATTTAACTTAAAAGATGGAGATTCGGTTATGTTAACATTTCTCATAAGACACATTGTTCTGAAAACAAATAAGAAAAGATGAAGCTTTCTGTTAAGCTGAACTGTTACCACTGCTGAATATTAGGCTTTTTGACCTATAACTAGTCTAAAATCTTTAATAACTGCATCATCAAATAACTGCACTTGAAGTGATACCTCTTTAAAACAATTTAAGAGCAACTGAAATGATTAATGTCAAAGTTTAATGCTAACGGACACAAAAATAACTATATAGAAGGAGAAGATGTCGCTGTGTTTTATGAAATATTACCAAAGAGAAAACTTTGTGTGACAAAGTTTACATCTAGAATTTAAAGGATCAGGAGTTACAGCTACAGTGAAGACTGACAGGCAAAAAAAATCAAACTTCTAGTCTCTCCCTGTTACTGGTTAAAAAACAAAAGACAAATATGGACATATGAACCACATGCCATCCTGACAAAAATAACAAGTTTCATGAGATACATCATGGATACCATTTATCTGACTGTATTTGTTTATGTAAATACATAAGCAAATAATGGAACTTAACAAAAAGGGGAGCACAGAAAAAGGAAAAAGGTCAGAAAATAATGCCATTCGATACAATCACCATCACCAAGGACCTTATTGTTGTTCACCTTTAAGCAGGAAAATAATTTAATTATAAAAAGAGGTTTTTCATGGGAAGATTCTGGGTAGAGGGTTTCTCCATCAGCTGGACTCTGAGCGATCTTGTGTTGCTAAAGTGTCTTCTCAAGTCCTCTGCCAGTGCTAAACCAAAGGTTTCGTATTTTTAGTACATTTTTAGTAAATTCTTACAAGCTAAAGCTAAAAACTGTAAGAGATGCTGATTGCAACTGAAAGCTACGTTGTTAAAGTTTTCAACCCTGTTCCTTTAACTTGTATCTAGAAGGATTCCAGTTTACATTTGAAGTCTCAGTAATTTTGTCCTCAACAGTTTTGGTTCCTGCATGTGGAAAACAGAAGATTTGAAAAACATGGAACGTAAATACAATATCAGTGCATCAACCATAGACTAATGATGATTTAGGTATCATTTTAAATTTTTTATATTTATTTGCTCTCAGAGCAGGAAGTCTTGGGCTGGATAGCTGATATACATTTTTTTGGTTATCTGCTTACTAGATTTAAAAAAAAAGACCCAGAAACAGTGAACACTGTCCCCAAATAAGTGCAGGTTTTGTACTTTGACTAAGTGTTTGATATTTGGCAAAACTGGAACATGGTTGTGCCAACAATATTAGGTGAAAAACAAAGCAACCTTTTTTTTTATTAATCTTTATTTATCCCCCCCACTGAAGAAAATCATTAATTCTGCCTTCAGAGATGCTTTGTTCCCTAACGTACATTTTTCTTTTTCATTAGCTTGTCTCCAATCTTGTCCAAATGTGTAAGAGCGAATTAAGCAATGTTTGTGGGTCAATCATGTCTGTGAGTACTAACCGAGGCAAGTACAATTGATCACGCTCCACTTGGTTGAACAACCGGAGGGGCACATGCTGCTCACCACAGCAAAGGCAGCCGATTTAACTACTTAACAATGGGTTTGAAAATTATACTTAGTTTACACACAAGATATGAAAACAAAATGTACAATGCTTCTATTTCCCTGCAAAGAGTACAACACGAACAAAAAAAATAAATGCGCCAGAGAAATGTTTGCTTAAATCTGAGAGGGATTTACCCCATTAAACCAGAAAAACCTGAGCAAGGCTGTCTGTTGTACATTATATCTGTATTATGACTAAAGAACTCAGTCAAAAAAACACAGCTAATTTTGGTTAAGCTAGTTTTCAGTGCTACATACAGAAATAATGTATTGACTATTTACTTGCAAACACCAAATAATTTGAAGGAAAAACAAATATTTTTCAAAGCAAATACTGAAAAGTTGTCATCTGTAGAACCTCATTCAGACTGAAAGCTACCCTAGTTGAAATAATGAGGGTATATGAACTAGCTGTTCTTTCTATGTGGGCACAGCTGTCTCTCCAGGTGGATGTAAAATCTGCTGCTGATTTGTCCTCGCAGCAAATTCACCGCACTGATCTGCTGTTCTGGGCACTCTGTATCGAAGCGCAGGGCTACCCCTGCAGAGGTTTGCACTTGCCTGCAATGACTCCTCTCTTTTCTTTTCTTTTCTTTTTTTTTGACATGTGAGACCAAATTCAAGCAGACATGGACGAGGACAGTCATATTCTTGCTCCTCTTCTTTGTCAAAAAAAAAAAAAAAAATCAGGTTTATTCTGCATTTCCAGGACTTCTGTCCGGCCAGACCTCAGGCCGTGCACCAGCGTACTCCTTTTCTGTCACTCCGCTGTCGGTATGTTGTTGCCTTGGTATTCAGGCCCGCGTCCAGATGCGTTCAAGGAGCTGCGCTTCAGCAGCTTGTTAATGATGTCTGTGCATGTCTTCTTGTACTGGTGTCGCAGCAGGGAGTACACAAAGGGGTCAAAAGCCGCCTTGCTGTAAGCTAAGCACTTGGAGACGATTCCCCAGTGAGGGTTGATAGGCACTGCTGGAAATAACTCCACGATCCTGCAGGCAAGTGGAAAGAGAGGTGGTGTGAGAGCCTGTGGTGCAATGGTAAGTCAACATGCTGAAAAAAGATATGCATACTCTGAGCATAACATACAGAAGTTATAACTATAACTATTCATTTTATAATTGCCTAGCGATTATTTATTATGGACAAGTATTGAGACCTGTGAACATTCGAGTGACATTTGCATATTTTAAACATCTGCTTCAAGATTAGGCTTAAAACGTTCCTTTTTGGTAAAGCTTGTAGCTAGGTGTGGCTCAGGTGCCACAAACCTCCCATGATGCATTGGGCTCTTTCCTGTTCTTCTTACTCTTCTTTTATGTGCATGTCACTAGACAGTAAAATAACGTGTTAAATTAACACTAGAAAATGTTGTATATGTGTCTGCCTTTTTTTAAAAGTGTTGTTTTAATTCTTTTAAAATAGTTAATTATCTAACACTGAACCAGAGTTACACCAGTACTGTATGGTGTTCAGGATTAATACTAGTGAACATGGATAAGTGTTAAATACATGATACTGGAAATAGGGTGTGCTCAGTTTAACACTGCAGTTGTTGGAAAGCATGTCACACTTAAAATATACTCTAATGCTTAATGTTTACTCTGAAAATGTTCATTTTAGCCTAAATGGTGTTAAAAAGACACTTTAAAAAGTGTTAATTTAACACTGGTTATTTTTCCTGTGTATTATTGCAATTAACATTGTTCTCTTTTGTGTCTCACTGGCAGATTTCCCTGGACTAATCTCTCTGCGTGTGCTGGAAATTCGCCATTGTTCATAAGCCTTTCAGATAGAAAATAAAAGTTTATTCCATGTATAAATAAATGCAACAAGAACCAGAACTTTAAAAAAAAAAAACTTTGTTACAGCATCATTAGGCTGAGAGAAAGAGTAATGTCAGAGAATTCTCACAGCAGTTATCCATGCTTAAAAGACTGTGTAAATGAATTAAAAGCGAGCCTAATGAGCCTCTCTCTCGCTGCCGTCGGCTCCTCAAACCTGGTGTTAGCTCTGACAATTTATGTTGCTCCCTGCAGTTTTTACACGGTGTCATAAAAAGTGTATAAAAATCACTGATCCTGTCCCATTGCACTATCTATGATTACTCTGTCCGCAATCGAGCTCCGTCAGCACGTTAACACCGACCTTATGGCCCAGTAGATTTCACTAACATTTGCCGCTCACTTCAATAAAACGGTGAACAGGAGGTTAAATCAGCTGTCACATCACAGCCAGAGCTCTTTTTTTTTTTTTTTTTTTTACTATCCACACTGACATCAAATGACCATCAGGGAGCCCGCGAAAGAGCTTTCAGCATATTAAATTCAGATTTTAATTAGTAAACTGCCATTTGCAGAATGAGAGCATGTGCAGCTTGCTTGTGGTCATTTATTAGTGGCAGGGTAACACTATTAATTGTTTCGCTGTCTGACTGGATGAAAAGCTCCATGACTAAGCCTACGATAAAGCAATATATATGCGGATTTCATTTCAGAAACTTCCATTGTCATGCAAGTCAGAGGTTCCCACCACATTCTTCCTCAAAACACCTTGCATCAAAGATCTTTTGGAATTAGAGATGTTTATTTTGTCTATTTAGAGGCCTGATATTTGTCGATTGACAATTTGACTGATATTGTAGTTGGTAACTTTAAAAATCCAACACTTGTTGAGCCAGTCAGGTAAGAAACAATTAAATATTTTTAATTCATTCTGCAAGTATTTACACGAACCTCTTTAATCAGCTTTTATTGACCACCATTACGCCTAAAACTCTTATGTAACTAATAGTATAAGACTCTGATTTGTCTGAACTAACTGTGCCTTAGCTCTCGTTGCTTAACTTCGCGTTTTGAATCCCACAAGGATTCAGCTGTCTCTGGAGGCAATCTGTAAACAGCTCCTCTTCATTCCTCTGTGTTATTTAATACAATAATAACATACTTGTCAGAAGAAAATGGAATATCTTTTCAGCCACATGTGATTATTATTAAAAACATTAACCTCTGAAGTTTCACAAAAAATGGAGCTTCTTTAGAAGTGGAAGACGAGAAGAGAAATATTACTTTTTTTCTTTTGTGATATTCTGAGATTTCTGAATTTACCCTTTAGATCTTGTTGAAAAGTTTAACTTCCATGCTTTTTCAATCATAATTTTGTTTTTATACAGATATTGATTGTATTAGCAGTTACAGATGATGTATTCATTTCCTATTCCCGGGTTGTGCATTTTTGAAATAACTTCTCACAAATCAGACATGATCTGTCTCACTCATGGCAGATCTTATCCACATTATTTCTTTTGAGCAGTGGTCACGTGAGTGGATTCTAACAAACCGGCATGCACCCGGCGAACTTCAGTAGAAAAGTGCCAATACAGCAACAGCAGCAGAGCAGAGGCATATTACTTATCACAAGGTCAGCCAATCTCATCTTCCAACTCTGGACAGAGTGGAGAAGAAGCAGAGAGGAAGCGGGAGGGGAGGGCTGTGGATGGGTGGGTTTGCCTGACCGAGCAGAGAGGTGCCCAGAGCGCCGCAGTGTGTGTACCAGCGTGGGCACCCTTACATACCCCTCTCTCCACACTCACCTTGTGATCACATAGGGAGCGAAGCAGAGCATGAAGGTGCCGATGAAGGTGCTGATCTTCCTTGTTGCTCTTTGCCGTCGCCTCTTCTGCTCCTCCAAGCAACGCTGGCGAACACTGCAAGCAGTGACAGTTCAGCCGGTTCATAATTAAAGAGGGCTCGGTGCATGTGAGCATTTCTGTCATACAGGGGTTAGATATACCCTATAAGGAAGATTGAGAGGTTGAACTGTGATTAAACAAGTGCTTTGCTCCAAAACCTTGGATGCAGCACACAATGAGAAGCTCAGCTTTAAAAATATTGCTGCTGACCCTGTGTGGGAGCCCGAATGTGTCATGGCTTTGACGCCTAATGACCCATTGCTTTGAGTAATATTTTATGAAATGGAAGTCATCAGTGAGTGATGACAGCCAGGATTTAGGATACAAACATGCTCCTCACAGACAGTCTCAGGGATCTGATGGTAAGCTGCAGGCTTATGGCGACTGATCTTTTATATATAGACAAACTCTATCTCACACACACAGACTACACACTGTTTTTTAGCAATAACATAAAGAGCAATACAATCAATTTTGGTGGCATTTAAATAGAACTGGATTTTGTTTGTACCTTCAATCGAAATATAAGTGCAAAGACAGGAAAACATCACTGTTTTGTTCTGTAAAAAGACTGAACAGTCATTTCAGGCTTTGTACAATTTATAATGAAAGAGTTCACTTTGTTGATTTGTCTCTAAACCCCTTTTTTTGACCAAAAGTCTAATAACTATAAATAGCCAATTTAAAGGGGATATAACTAAGGAGCTCACCTTGGGTGTATATCCACCAGGAGAACCAAAGTTTGCATTGTAATAACGTCGATCCTCTTGCAGTGAAACCTTGCCACTTTAAGGACTTTGAGGTATGTGAAACACAACACTATAAAAGACAGGAGGAAGGTGAAAGAGTGGAAAAAGACTGTGAAGACAACAAACTGGGTCCGACTGCTCGCCCTGGGGTTGGACAGGGTACAGGACGCGTAAAGCCGGTGGTAACCCACCCAGGAGAGGCAGGCGGCCACCGTGGAGAAGGACATGGAGTGCGCCCACGTGTATCCCAGAACAAACGCCGCGTCTCTGTGGCGCATTTTGGAGTGGTACCTCAGGGGGAACACCACCGCGATCCACCTGTCGATGCTCAGCGCGGCCATGCTCAGCATCGAGTTGGTGGACAGGAAGGTCTCCAGGAAGCCCACGATCTGGCAGAAGCCGTCTCCTCCCGGCTGAGCCTTGCTGACGAGTCCCACCAGAGTGAGCGGCATGTTGGACACCGTCAGCAACAGGTTGCAGAAGGTGAGGTTGAGGTTGAACAGCCCGGGGACCTGCTTGCGGATCTCCGGGTTGTACAGAAAGCAGATCAGCACCAGGACGTTGGACAGCAACGACACTACAATAATCACAACCACCAACACGAAGAGGATTACCTCCGCAGTGTCCATCCTGTGCGCCCCGAAACTCACTTTCCCCCACTTTTTGTGCGCATATCCACTCTCTTTTGGCAGAAGTGCCTGAATTACCAAGAACCGTGTCCGCGCATCCTTAGATCTCTCCTCCGGTGGAGCTCCGCTCTTTCTCTCCAACTACATTGTCTTTGTGCTGCTGCGGAGATCAGGAGGAATCCGTTATGATGAAAGTGCGTTTGGAGATTCTGAAGGACGGGGTTCGTCTTTTCCTCTAAACTACAAGAAACATCCTCTCACAACAAAGCTGCTCTGTACTGGTGCTGCGTCTTGCAGTGGGGGGTTTGTCGTGTTTGATGCGCTCTCCGGACATCACCCCTCAGTGCACACAGCTGAGTGTGTAGGCTACTTTATTTCTCCCTCGTTTCCTCTGAGCAACAGTAAACAAAGAGAAAATCCCAAATCCACATAATATTTAAACAATTATTTATAAAGCTTTATAATAATTTGAAGCTTGTAAAACAAAGGATTTTTATCAATTTAGAGAAAATGATATATCATGTTCTACATAATATAAAGAATGTGATATTTTTTTGTTCCTTGGGAATTCAGTTAGAATAAATACAACATCCATGCAGGACAAACTCATAATTTGCACAAAGAGCAACAGCAGACCCTGCATCTGGAGTATCACATCATAAATCATCTTCTGACTAATTATAAAGATCCCTATGAAAAAATCCCCCTTCATATGATTATTTGTTGTTTTGCTCATGTAATTAAACCTGTGGTTGGTAAAAGACACATTTAATACATTTTTTGCTGACTGATTCGTGGTCTTATTCTTTTAAATCATCCCTCCACATCCACATCAACTCTTCTCCGTCTTCACTTAGTGCGCCTGCCTCCTCAGATTGATGGGGAGTAACATTTTCCCCTGGAAGCTGTGTGACGCCCACACACTCTGGTGCCCCTCTGGACTTCAGCGTGGACAATTTTTTTCTCTGAAGCATGGGACTTAAAGTCTGCCGTGCCACGTGAGACGCTGAAGGCAGTGGAGCAGGGAGCGGTGGCGGTTGTGATTGTGACAGGAGGAGGGGGAGCAGGTTGCCAGAAAGAGTTATTGTTTCTGCTACCGCATGTGCTCATGGTATTTGTCTATACAAGTGTGATACTATGTACCCCTGTGTTTGATTCATCTTCTGCTGGGTGGCAAAAGGTGAATAGAAACTAAATAAACAAAAAAAATGGAGACATTTGAACATGACACCCTTTTAAAATCCTTTATTGTAGTGTTGTCTTTGCAGCAATAGGGTTGGGGTTTGTTCTTGATACAAGTCAAGGGCTGCTACAGAGGATTCCTCTGTCAACTGCAGGGTGATATGAGGCTGAATGTTGCTCCATCTTGGCCGTAAGTGAAGTGTTCACTACAACTGCATTTCATGTGATGGGAAATTAGCCCTTGGAAAAAGTTACACTCAAGTACTATCATGCATTCTACTGTCAGTTCAGAGGTCTTATCAGCAAAGAGCCACCAGTTGCTCTCAGAACCAAGTGCAGCTTTCTGTAGGCATCTCTTTTAATTAATCTTTTCATAATAGTATGGCAGCTCCACGGACAATAATATCTGTGAAGAAAGTCTTTTTTATCTTGGAGGATACTGCCTGATGGATACTGCAATGTGCCTGGGTGAGAGGATAGCAGTTGTGACGAGTGGATTGTTGTTCAAGTCTTTAAAAATGACTGAGATTTTTTCCTAAAGATATATCACTTCCAACAAAGCCACACATGCAGCATGCTACATTAAACAGGTACATTTGCAAACAGTGTTTCATAAATATGGATGCTGTTTTTTTTTTAAATACAAAATGTCGTCTTTCATCCCAGTTGAAACACGCATTATTTTATGAGAGTATTGTCTCTATGCAGAGTCATGCAAATGAGGTCTGAGTCCAGGTGGACACATGAGTTTTGACACTTACTGGCTTCAGGTAATGGTGCTTGAATGAATTCACAACAAGCTGAGCACAAGAGAGACACAATACAAAATAATGGGGGTTTTTTTCTTTAAACAAACTTACAACGGTCAATTCAAAGTCATTGCTTCTAACTGAAATCATTATACACATTACGGCAAGTTAAAATCAGTGCTGCTGCATCTTTTTGAAGGGTCTGAAAAAAAATAATCATTACACTTCCTTGAGCTGAGCAATGTATTAAAAGTACTTTTCTTTAGAAACAGCTGCAAGCAGTGAAGAGGCCAGGCAGGTCAGCATAATAAAGTCACCATGGCAACAGACTGTTAAAAATATATCTCAAAAAATGGCATAATCTAAAACCAAGTGTGAAATCACCAGTCACATGAATTATTTGTTTTGGACAAACAGCTTGGCATTTCATAGCAGTTTTAACTATTGCAACAGGCTCCAGTGGTTACATATTTTGGCTTTCTCTCAAAAAGGAGGATACAAGTCTACAAACTGTCTCACAACAAAATGTAAAATGGGCATCACTTCTTAAAAGTGCACTACATGACAGCAACATCTCATGTACGAGAACGAAGTGCTGGGAACACAGACAGCTGTAATCCTGTCCTTCAGTGATTTGACTACTAGGGTGATGACTCTCACCTTGGCCTCCTGACTGCAGGAGGAAAATATTCCACTATTTTGTTTTACTCAGCAAATTGTTTGGGAGGCAATGAGTATATTACACTTTTTTAATGAAGTTTCTATTTTAAAGATATGATGTGTTTAGTATAGTTGACATCAGAATGCGATACTTGGGAAATTAAACCAAAATGACAATCAGTGAATCCTAAAGAAAATATCTATGCCAAGCTAATAACGATGACTGTTTTAGCTATAAAAGTAGATATAAATCCCCCCCTCCAAAAAAAAAAAAAAAAAATGCTGTCAGCTCTTGAGGAATGGTATTTAGATAATTTCCAGACTCAGGAACTTCACACTGATTTGTGCACAGAGCCATTTCTTCGACCACAGAGTCATTGACATTCTGTTCAAATGTTTGTTTTATTTTGCTATGCTTTGGGTCCAATTTAAGGGTGGAATGGTATCATTGCTCTGAATAATAGGAGAATCATCCAATTGGGGATTGACTCTTTAAAAAGTGCAGTAGATAAAGAAGAGAAAATCAGTTAGCTTCATTGTCATTTGAGAAAAAAGTTTTTGTTAAACTCACAATCTTTACCATGATTTCAGAATCGATTATTTTTTATAACATAAATGATTAAATTAATAATATAAAATGTATGCAAGTGATAACCTATATGTATAAGTGCAAATGATAACTACAAATATCTACTATGGAGGACATTATTAAACAGTTAAATATTGCGGTAAAATACAGTTAATTTATTCTAGAATATGACTTAGTTTTCTTAAAAGGCTCCTTAAGTTTTGTGAGGGAGTTCTTTATATTTACTGCGGCTATCAAGTCTGCAGATCCTTGAGGATAATTTCTCCTGTCAGTAAATTTAACAAGTGCTGCACTTGACTGTGAGAGATGGTAGGATGACTGAGAGCCTGCAGCACTCTTCCTTTATGCTGTGACAGTATGGATTTGAATTTGCTGCCAGTTCCAATTCCACACTTGACTTCCCTGTGATTGGCAGACTCGTCTCAAATTTAAACCCAGATGTAGGCTTTAGCTTCTAAGCTTTCCAAACTCTTTTGAGAATAGACTGGTCATTTATATTTTCAACATATCTCCACATCATGATGCTAGATTTCTGTACAGAGTAAATATGAACTTGCATAGGACAAAGGTTTGAGACGTTCGCTGCAAGCGTGACAAAACCCAGACCCTGTCATATATCTTTGAAGAGCTCATACACACAGCATTATACGCACTGACTGGTAGCACAGCAGTCTTACAGCTCATAAAGGTCTCACAGGTGAAGACAGGATGGACACTCACCCAGACAAGAAGCTTTATCCAAACCGAGTGAAATGTCAACCTCCAAGTACAAAGAAGGGAGGGTGTTGACGTTGCTAACGATGATATGAGAGGTCAGCTTCCAGATAACCCTGACTTAGTCACCACCACTGCAGTCAAAACGAGCACAGCTTAGACAACTTACACCACAAAACAAAGTATTCCTATATTTTAGCTGTATTTATTTAAAAAAAAACTAAAAGTAGTAATAATAATGATGAAAAAAATCTGTTTCCCACCAGGTCTTAGAGTTAGGTAAATAGAAATTGAGATTCTTCTTTGGAAAGTTACCAGGAAAACACCACATCTCTTTAAATAGATAGATAGATAGATAGACAGACAGACAGACAGACAGACAGACAGACAGACAGACAGACAGACAGACAGACAGA
>JAOWBL010000011.1:7148555-7168349 GCA_028564865.1 Zenarchopterus dispar | reverse complement strand
AGATAGATAGATAGATAGATAGATAGATAGATAGATAGATAGATAGATAGATAGATAGATAGATAGATAGATAACTTCACAGCTTAGTTTTGAAACAACATGCAGTAACAAAGGTGTTGTTGTTGCTCCTCCATCAAAGAAAGAAAAACCATGGTGGTTCAACAGAATTATAATAAAATGAAATAAAGAAATGAAACTGGCCTGGACAAAGTGGCTGGTACCCCTTGAAAAGATTGAAAATAATTGAACCACAGTGACATGGTCTTCAGTCAGTCTGTCTGTCGATTTAAAGGGTGGAAAGTCTTCACTCTGCTGCTTGGTAACATGGTGTTCACCACACTGAACACGGACCAGAGAAAGCAAAATAGGGAGTTGATAAAGAAAAAGAATATCCTAGACGAGCATTTAAAGTGAAGGCCTATAAGATCATTTCCAAGCAGTTTATTGCTCCTGTGACGACACAGCTAAAAACTAACTTGAACTATTCTGAAGTGGCTGCTGCCTGCGAGGCCTGATATAAATCTAATGAACATCTGTGGAAACCCGAGACAGCTGGAGCAGTTTGCTCGTGAGCACTGGGCCAAAATACCCATCTACTGGTGCAGACGTGTCATCGAGAGTTACAGCAGTCACTTTAGAGTAGTGATTGCAACACAAGATTGTGCAACAAAATATTAAGTTGAAGGTACCGACAAATTTGTCTGGGCCACTTTCATTAGTTTGTTTAAATGATTTCACTGAACCACAAATCAAAAGCAATGTCTGATTTTCATTCCTCAATTTTTAGTAAATTAACTGTTATTACTTTTTGTTTCAAGCTATTTCAGTGATCTTGTGGGTTTTTCTTTCCTTAATGGAAGGGCACTCACAAATATGTTCACATGTCTACATCATGAGAGGGGACAATAGTCTAAAGCACTATTGTCCAACACAACAGAATTCATGTAAAAGAGCATAATGAAGGTGTGTCAATGGAGCAGTCAAGGTCCAGAAGTCAACCCAATTATAATGATGTGGGAGCTAAATAGAGCTGTGAATAAATGTCTCCAGACCTCAATGAACTGAAGAAACGACGTGAAAAACTGACTGCGTCATCCAGAGAACGACAAGCGCTATCACTACTGCTGACATGCTGCTAAAGGTGATTCTGCAACTGAATTATGGGCACATTTTTTTAATCTGCATTCTGACTGCATTTTGACTTAGTTTCTTTCTGAATACATAATGACATATTGTAATAAGCTATGAGTTGTCTTTCATGTGATGTTGTTTTATCTAATTACAAGGTCCATGTAAGAACCAGTAATTTATTCATAATGCCTTGATATATAAAACCTTATCAATGAAAGAGGCTACTTTCTTTTTTACAGGACTGTATGAAGTTAAGATTATGCATATGTTCAAGCACATGGGACAAGCGCATCTCTGCAAAAGAATGTTACATTAGGGAAGCATTACAATCTCAAAAGCTTCCATTAAGTAATATTGTAAATAGTGGAGTGTGAATATTTCATTTAGAAAGTAAGAAGCAAAAAAACAAAAAAACAAACAAATTCTATTAATCACTGTGTGATGCAATTACATACTTACAAAAATATCCAAAAGTTCAGATGAGCTTTTGATGAACTTGTACCTGTTCTTATCAGATATGCCTATAATTAGTGTATGCTTGTATCTGAGAGATCAGGACAGCATCTGGTGTAATGAGGTAGCTTGAAATCATTTGAAGATGAAAGGCTGAAAATACCTTGTTTAGATGTGTCTTTGTCTGCGATTACATCCTGTGACTGACCCCATCTGCTTGTTTGAACAATGCGTGGTTGCTTTATAATTACAGCTTTATTCTTTGAAGATCAAACCTATCATCACCGGTAAAATGCAGCTTTCTTGTCACATATACAAATGTGTTATTTAATAGACAAAACACAAGGGACTACTGCTACTACAATCGTGTGTCCATACTAGAGTTGTTTTTCTGTTTTTTGTTTTACCTTTTTAATATTTTTGTCCTGCCATGCCACAACATACAGTATAACTAACAACATTTTAAAAAATTATTTTCCTTGCAGAAAGATTCTGCCAATTCCATTCATTTGTACTTTTTATAATTACAATTCATTGAGCATTTATTGAAAGAACCAAAAACTTCTGAAACTTTAAAGGAATGGTATTACACCCATTTTTTCTCTAGATGACATCATTTTAGAGGTCTTAATGCAATGCTTGTGACACGGTTTGTTGAAAATACCAAAGCGACACAATACAAAAGCTCATTTTTCAATTATGACTTTAAGGTTCTATTCATGGCAGCCAGTTTTAGGTGGTGAAGCCAAACACTTTTCTCCATTTCACCCTGCTCTTTAAGAACCTGTTTATTTTGTCTTTGAAATGAGTGCTACAACTTTACACTATCAACTGCAGGGGTACAAACAAAGAAAAAAAATCACCCCAGTGGGAATTTAGCTGAAGAATAAATGTGCAGCTGCATAATTCTACTCTGATGTGAGTCTAAGATGTTGCAGTATTCTGCAAAAGTACCAGACTTAGATGGCCCCAAACCAAGTTGCAGGGTTATGTTATGATGACATGTTGGAGCTTTTGATTTGATATTCATTTAAGAGAATCAAATATGCGTTGCATTGTACATATTCTGATGCAGTGCACTGTAATGTAACGTCGTGGACCTCTCATGTGGCAGACTACTGCAATGTATCTATCAAACTGTGTCAGATTTTGTCTTTCTTCATACCTCTGTGAGATTGTTTTTCTTCTGTTTTGTGTTTTTAAACAGTTTTTCATGCTGGTTTGAATGCTGTTGTGCCTGAAGGATTTCTACTGGTAGTTTTGACACTTTTTAACATTTGTTATGACAAAGACCTCAAAACCAGATAAGCTGAAGAGTAAGCGTCAAGAATGCAGAGCAGGAAGAAAAAATAGAGAGCAAAAAAGTATCTGTTTTCTTTCCTTCAGTCATCAAGGGGAGCTGGAGACTTCTAGGAGGTGGGACAGATGAGCCAGAACCACTGATAAAAGACAGCACGAGTGATGTGTTTTTTGTTTTGTTTTGTTTTCAAAAAACTTTGATTGACCAGCAAAAGTATCGCACAAGTGCTTCCTTCCTCTCAACAGACAGTGTAATCCTGGACATGTCTGTGAAGGAGCACCTCTTCATCCCAGATTTTGAACTGTTGGATGTGTACCGTCTGTGTCATCTGCTGAGCCAAATATGATGAATGCTAAATTTCCAAATGTTTTGATTTGTCATTATACCAAGCTGCAAGTGATCAAAAATAAGTTCCTCCTGAAAATTTGCTTTCCATCCAACAAGATTTTTGCCTCCAAGACTGTATGAAGGTTCTTTGTAAATAAGTTTGACATATAAACCTGCTTTGAACAATGCCGTTACTTAAAATTCAAAATTCCACAATGATCGGTTTTTGCACCTACAGCCCTGTTTAAACAAGTTAGCCCAGTTAGAAATAAATTCACTTCCACAACACAATGCATAGTATACTACTGAGTAATATTTTAAATCTTCATTAATAATTTAAAACCTCTACCCTGAAAAACTGAATTAAAATGTAGAGCTCCTCTGAATTTATTCAAGACCTTTAAATAAATGATACATTATTGTGTCTTCTTGATGCATCATGTTCCCGGAGTGCTTGAAATTAGCTCCAACCTGACCAGTTTTCTGCTCTTCCAAATGTGTCAGTCACAATAAATCAAAAACATAATCACATAAATCTCTGAGTGCTCCTTATGAATGTTAAAATGAAAGCCTCCCTCATAAAGAGCCTTTTGTCCATGTCCTCCATTTGTATGCCAGAGCGGATCAGAGCACCATCCAAACACAATCTTACACATTAGCTGCGGTGGTGTCGAGGAAACCCAGCACCAAGCCCGAGCTCACCATCAGCAATTTATAATCAGCACATTATTGACCGTGCTTATCGTGGATGTAGAAGGGTGTTGGTGCTTTATATTTAAAGTTACAAATGGATTTCATTTTGGCAAGGTGTTTTGTTGTCTGTACTGACAAACTGCTTAGGCCCAATTTGTTAACATTTGGACTGTAAGACTTTGAGACTTTGCAATTATTGACTTTAGCTGGACGGCACAGTTTCCTGCAACAATTTCTGTGCAGATTTAGTTGGGTAAGGAGAAATCTAACAGGTCGAAGAAATTCAACTCAGAGTTTTTTTAAAGTGGGACTTAGGCGCATTACAAAATAGAGAGATGCCTATCCGGGCAACTTTGCAGCTCAGATATGAAACAATCATTTCTTCCATCTCTTCATTTCACAGATGATTTCACAATCACTCTTTCATCTGTTTTTTGAAGAATATGCTTCTCCAAACTGTGAAGGCAAACATAAATTGAAATTTATTGATCTAGTTATCAGTAAATCTCCCCAGCAGAGGACAAACAATGATATGAAGCTGAAGACTTTTTAAAGAAACAAGATAAAGTATTTCATTCGCCATGATTCTTTCTTGGAGCCAACAACATCAAACACTTCTTTTTTCAATATGGTCATTGATGGGAATGTCTTGTTTTTCCAAAATCTGCTGTCTCATTATCTGACTCGACAATATTCTCTGGATCCCTTACTTCCTCCATGTTGCTCTGCAAATTTTCTCTCTATTATAACCTGTACATTCACTGTATTTCCCTCTCTAGTTATTAACATCTTTTATGTCACATCTCGATCTGTGGAGGTGGGAAAAAGGAAGTGTTTTGATAATGTAAGGAGTAGAAAGTACATATTTTGTGTTTAAATGCAAGGAGTAAGAGTAAAAACTCTTAAAGTACGTATACCTGAAAAATCTACTTAAGTACTGTGAGAAAGTATTTGTACTATGTTACTTCTCACTTCTTTGTTACCTAAACATATCACTTTCAAAGCAGTACAAGTCTGGATGGCTGCAATCACATCAGTGTACAAATACACAGGAAATACTCCACTTGTAGGATTTCAGACTTGCAATTCAGAGAACTCTGGCAAACCATTTTTTTTTTAAATAAAATAAATTATGATGCTATCCAGATATCTGCTTTGTGGTTTTTCCTGAGATGATTATCATATACTAAGGTGTCAGAACACTTCTATGTTCTTGCCTTATAAGTTAAAGTCAACATTTTTCTTAGTTGAAAACGTTTTAGCATCCTATGATGCTTGAGTAGAAGGTAACTGGAATCTTTTAGCATGACCTGAATGACTGTGAATCTGTATCAGCATACCCTTGAGCATCAAACTGGAAATATTTCTCTGAGTGGGTCATGAAAATGTATGGAAAATACAACAAGAGGAGCCAAGAGCATGTCTGTGTGGTATGTACTCTTCTGTGTGTGGCACATGTAAGGAGAAGAGCATCTAAGTTAAAGGCACGAGCAGTCTAAGAAGCTAAGGAGGGGAAAAGGAGGGAGTAAAAGTAAATAAATAAGAAGTAGATCAGTCTGTGTTTGTGGATGCTTCCCTGTCACCTACCACAACAAGACCCACTCTATTAACAAGAGCCCTAATGATCTAAGCTTATAAACCTGCAGGATGTCTGGATTTTACACCATCCCTACCCTCTTACATCCTGCTTTGTGTTAAAAAGTCAATTTTCTCATTCATTGATCTAATTTACTGCAAGGATTAATTTGCCAACCCAATTTGATTTCACAGTAAAGTAATAAATCCTCCCCAAATTTCATCAGGGTTTCATTCACCTCTGAGAGCAACCTCTAATTAGAAAGGCTAATGCGTAATTATTCTTTTATTTCCGGCTTAACATGGCCAGCACGAACAGAATGCAACAAGGGGATGACAGCAGATTTTAGAAAATTAATTTCTCATCAGCAGGATAACACAAATAAGGATGCTTTTTTTTTTTTTAACTGTTTTCATCAAGGCTTGCAGGAGCCTGAAATTAGCATCCGGTGTCTCTTCTCAAGCGTGCAGTTCTCAGACGCTGATGTAACAAATTGTGACGCATATGACACTGGGCAGATGGAAACCTGATCTGATCCCTGAAGGATAAGCTCGATTGAGTCTCTGAAGGCATTCAAAGAAGCCTGTTATCATCTCATAAAAACACAGGGGGGATCTACCGCCCACCAGCCTAAAGTCACATTATTTATAGGAACCTCCTTTGCATCTTAGCTTTCTCTCTTGGTCAGACTGAAAAACAAAAGATGTGACTCTTGTGTTTGTTTAGGTGGGTGGCTTTTAAAGGAGCACATCTTGGAAGTTCATTATCATAATGACAAAAGCTCAGTCCTTCAGCCATGCACTCCTGCCATCTTGTGAAACACAGAAGTATTGCCTCCAATCTCAAAGCCATGTTTGAGCTATGAAGGTGGACTGAAGCAAAATTTAATCAGTAGTTCCTCCTTGTGGCAAAGCAAGGTCAGTGCTGGTTTTCACATGTATAGGCTTTAGTCAGCCTATACATGTGCATATTTTTAAATATTTTTTTCTTGCTATTTTTAGTCCCAGTTTTGATGAATGGCACAATATTTGATAAAATAAAAATGTATAACACTTATTTTCCCATCAAAGTAAACTCCCATAATAGTGTCAGCACAAAAGCTAATATCTATAAAAATAAAAATTCCTTTATTATACTTTTTTTTTAAATAAGATGCTGGTGCTATAAAGTAAGCAATATTTCATACTGTATCTCATGCACAAAACTAGAGACTGAATGTGGGCCTACTTTTGGGCATTTATTTTTAATGTCAGAGATCACAGTAAAAAGCCCTAAACTAAACTTCATTTAATTTGGGAGTATCATCTTTCTTCTGCAGCAGTTATAAGCTGCTTCACTCCTTGTTGAGATTAATAGCAGGCTCACGCAGGGGCTATTAATGTTGAAAAGCCACTGCCCTACCTCTTCCCCACACTACCCGGGGAGCCACAACCTCCATAATGGCTCCATTCTCTGAATTAATGGCGCTCATTGGCCACATGATAAAAACCTGATTTTAATAATAGGCCTAAGAAGAGAGGAGACGTGAAAGAGGACAGCAGGGAAAGCTTTTGTTCCATCAGGGACAGTAAAACAGGGCTATTTTATGATTCTGGTTGTCACTCAAGCAGTCAGGGTGTTTAACTGTAAGTCAATAAATATGTGAAGGTAACAAGTGCAGTTAATATGAGTCCATTTGAAATTTTATATTTGATAAAAATGGGATTATCATGATTTTTGAATTCTTGATAAAGTTGTAAAACCATGTAAAAGAAATTGAAGTATATTTCTACCAAAATTATAATGTAGTCATAATATATTTTTGTAGTCATAGTATATTTTGATTTGGAGAAAACATTTAAATGCTTTCCTTGTTTGAGTTCAGTGCAGCATTTAATGCATTCCACCACATTTTATTAAAAAGGCTAAAATGTATTGTTGAGATCAAAAGAGGCGCTTTTGTTTAGTTGAAGTATTCATCTGACGGACTGCAGTTTGCTTACATAAATGAATGTTCCTCATGCAGCAGATTTAGTTGTGGTGTGCCACAAGGTTCTGTGCCTGAATCTGATACTTTTCACTTTAAATACTAGATGTTTCAATTTCATACCCTTTAGACCCCTTATTAGTAAAATGTCCTAAAATTAATCTGAATAGCCTCTAGCTGATCCACAATGCCTCAGTGAGAGCTCTGATAAGAATTAGCAGAAGATAATGCATTTCACCAATTTTAGCTTCTGTTCAGTGCCCTTCTGTTAAGTCCGGGGTATAATTTAAAATCCTTGTGTTCATTTATAAAGCTCTTCATTAGACCTCAAGACCTTTTTTTGTCATCCCAAAAGAACAATTTGCTCTCATACTGCAGACTTACTTGTGGACTGCAAATTTTCCTTAAGTAGAATTAGAGACAGAGCCTTCAGTTTTCAGGATCCTGCTGTGGTGGAACCACAACCCAGTTTAGTCTTAGGAGCCAGGCAGCCACTCTGCATTTAAAATTAGGTTTACAACTTTTCTTTTTAATGAAGCTTTTAGATGCAGATTATCACAAGTGTTTTTGTAGCACTGCTTTAGTTGAAGTGCTATAGTCCTTGACTACTGGGCTCTTCTCCTAACTCTACTGACAAACAAACAAAAAATTAAATTGAAATAAAAAATTGACATAATACAAAAACATTCAAGGAAAAACAATACAATTTACCGAAACACAATAAAATGTTAAATCAAATGGCACGAATATGATAAATCTGTTCTATTTGCTTTTGCCCACTTAAAGTAGGACTTCCTAATGTAACTTTTAAGTAAAAATTGTAATTTTATTTTTTGTCATTCCTTACAATAAACTGAATGATAAAGTTCAGATTTTGCATTTTTTATTTTTATTTTTTGTGTCAATTCCTCTCCTTTGCAGCTGTCATTCAGATTATTATGAAGGGTGAAGATATTGCAGCAACACACTGCCATGCACTTCATGCAATCTGGATCTTCACATTTATTTATTTGATTAAAAGTACACGTAGAGTACTGCGGCCTAACTCGAACAGTATTTGTGCCTTCTGAGTCTTACAGAAGGCGAGTTGAGACCGTAAGACAGCCAAACATCCTTTTCACCTGAAACCTGAGAAGAACCTCTTAAAGAGAGTCACTTGCAATCAGAAAGCCTCCATTTAATTACAACACACAGGAAATTACCGCGTGAGTGGGTCAGGTGCTGATAAGAGGCTGGGCCCCGGGGAGGATGGCTCCTGAAACCCGAGGAGCCCCAATCTCAAAGCCGAATCATCACAAAAGGCCATGTCTGGAAGTCTGACAATCTGATTGTACTGTCATCCAAATTCATAATTAATATATTTATCCAATTAATCGCTGAAAAGAGCCCTGATCCCCTGAACAGTAGGCAGATTCTTTTGGTGATGGCTCGGTTTACCGCTAATAACAGTGTTGTCAGTGAAATGGGTTTAGAGTGGACTGATGTCCTGGACCTCATGACAGACAAATTATTCAACTATGTAAGGATGATATGAGGAATTTAGAGACTAAAGGGAGGAAAAATGACATTGTTTGGTGACAACCAGAATTGTACCGTTGTTTCAGATTATGAAGACCAAGTTGGAGCAACATGAAAGAATCATTTTCTGCTTCCAGAAATGAAAATACCTGTTGTTATAGTTCAGGTTTAGCAAATCCCTCAACAAAGCTGTTGTCTGTTGGTACCACATGCTGTTCAACAACAGAAGAACATTCATAGTGTTTTTTTCCATTCCAAACATTCATAGCATAGTGCCACCTAAATATAAAATACAACAATAACAAATATCAACTCTTAGAATGTACTAAAGCTGATAGGTAAAAAGAAGACATTCAAATCCACTAAGGTTGCAAAATCTAATAAATGTATCTCACAATTTAACTGGATGTGTGCAGTTGCAATTAAAACATTTGTTCAAAATATCACCTGGAAAATAACCAGCAGGCCGTAAGGTTCTACAGAAATCCTCTATTACTATTAGACTATTATATATTTAGCATAATAGTCAAATATATTACAAAACATATGGTAATGCTACTTAATGAAATGAAATCCTTTGCACACGTACAGTAAAAGTGACAATGGCCTTATCCTAATCTGAATTGAACAGCACTCATTTTTGGGTTTGTATGTGAGTTTGACACACTCTACAAACCAAAAACCAACCACTCAAACCAACCAAACCACTCTACAAAATATTTTCAGACCTATAATTTTGAATACTTAAATGAAGTTGTGTGTCCTAGTGTAAAGACCTAATGTGAATTGTAATAACCATTATTTCTCTTCCTCAAGACAGGTTTATTGCTGTCTAATGCTGAAGAAGAAGAAAAAAAAGAGAATTATAAGTAATTTCTGTTCACATGTGTATGTTAAAAGCTCAAAATGACTGTTATCTTACTATGCTGCTATTGTTACTGAGAACAGACTGTTCGTCCATCACGGTGCTGCTGCTTCTGTTGGAGCTATTTACAAATTAGAAACATATGGTAATTGGGAACGCCAATCAGAGCTCTGAAAAGCTGCTGGTTGAGAGGAAAGGGGCCTACTTCGGTCTCAAGGATTCCCATCTGGGTCCCTGAAATGTATGAAGTGGGCCATAATCATTGGTCAACAGGCAAAGTCATTCAAAACTGGCAGCAGAGCTGTTATCATAGGATATATGGCTGAATATTAGATAAAGTACAAAACATCTGTCAGAGCTCCCACAAGACAGACATTATTTCACTATGGCTGTGTTGCTTCTACAATCCAAGAGTTATTTTTGTTAAATTTGGGGGGTTTTGTCACCTTTATGATTGCAGGTTTCTTTGAATAGTGTGTGTCAATAATGTTATTGAAAGTATCCACAAAATCAAATTTAAGTACTTCTCTGTATTATGTTATCTTCTGTTCAGTACTTCACTGCCAGAGCACTTTTTTTGCCCAACAGAAACAAGCAGGCTGTCTATTTAAGACATAATTTTCTTTAAAAATGTTAGTAACTCATCCTGTATCTATTTGTGGTTATAGAGGACAGGATAGAGTCCCAAGGATTTTAAAACTATAAATCTGGACAAGCAAAAAAGAACAAAACATGTGATCATGCTCAAGTAAGCAGTTTTATTGGGTCAAATCTAATAGATTTTGTCATTACATTATGTGGCATTTGAAACAATATAATGATTACACAAACTGTTTAGATTTTTCTCTGGCCTTCACTGAACTCAGCTGAGGTAAGAAGCACTAATATTCAAAAACAAAAGCTTCACAGAAAATGCAAAACAAAAGACTAAACATTTGTTTTGTGTAAATTGTGTGTTTGTCTATAACTTGGAACAAGTGTGTAAGAAGTCTATCTTCAGTCCTCTCTTATTTACTCTGTGATAATGTTGTTTTAACAGGTTGTCCCGTTGGCACTTACGTGGTTGATATTTCTGCTGCCCACCGGCAGCTAGTTGAGCTCCTTTTCCACAGAGAGCCTTGATGCTCCAGCTCTGCTGGCTGAATGGATCCACTCCTCCATGAAAACGACCGCACCAGGCAGGTAGTAAAGCCTTTTCAGCACGGCCCGGCTGCATCAATCAAATTCTGTAGAGGGCTCTCTCTATAATTGCCAGCTATTACAATACGTGCACAAGGGCTTCAGCACTATTTTCAAACATGATGAAATGGCACCAAGGTCTCTTTTCGCATCCAGTGATAATTGAACAATTAAACTTTGGCATACTAATTGCCTCTTCATGTGGCATAACTAATTGCAGTAGCTGGCTCTCTAGGGTCAATTCCAAAACAGTTTTTTGGATTATAAGGTATATATCTTTTTTTTTTCACCATAGGTTTGACTAGGTTTATTAAAGCATATATGCAAAAAAAAAAACAACTTTTGAGGAGTTTCTTTTCCTTTTTTTCCCCCCACCTAATTTAGTCATTCAGTTCATTCACACAGAATTATTTGGCAAGACTCTTTGCAGCATCCACTTTTTTGTCAGGTGAAATATTTATAATTATGCAGGTGATTGAGGCCCAGGAATATTTTCATACCATTTACTTCGGGTCATCCAGCTGCAACCCCCCGTTTTTACATCTTGATTAGACAGGTTTTAAATCACCCCTTTGATTGGGGCAGTTAAGCTCTTCATAGTCTTCACTGTAAAATGGTCCTTTCTAATGAAACAAATGGAAGCGAAGCCTCACAGAGCACATGTAGAATCTCTCATTTTAATAATTCAGAGGAAATGAGCAAAAATTAGTGAGCAGAGCGTCGGCGATGTCATGCAGCCATTATTTCTGCAAATGAGACATTTGATTTGAAAGATTGAAAATGGACATATCATCAGCGGGAAAAATTATCTTTTTCCCCCTTCCTTTTAAGGCATCATCAACTTATATATGACAGCATGCTGACAAAGAAATTCATACTCCGATCATTTTTCCAGATTATGTGGTTTCTTTCTTCTCGGGCTGTGAATCCCCCACACAATAAGCCCCCCAAGTATGAACTCCAATGTCTAATTACACTTAAGAGGGGGCCCAGCAGCACTCTTCACACACTCTGTGGAGCTCTCCAGGTGCATTAGGTGAAAATGACATAAACTCAGACAATGGACACAAGGCTTCAGGGGCCACTTGAAGGATGCATTGGATGTGGAGAGGCCCCATATTTTAATCCATGATAAAAGGTGAAGGATAACAGCATGTGCTTTGGAGGAGTATGCATAATACAAATAATATGTATAAGCCAATGCTAAGTTCTGTTCAAAATACATTATTTGACAAGTTAAAAGCCTAAAGAGCAATGAATGGTGAAGGCAAAAGTTTCTGCAAAACAGACAACGCTATGATGGTAATGTTTGATACTATAAACTCCTCCCTCAAAAAGTGAGAGACTTAAAAAAAAGATGATGAATTTGAAATGAATGTCAACTGAAAAGGCCAAACCATAGGAGCAGAGAGCACATCTAATATATAAACGAGGCTGCTCACACACACACACGTCATTTGCAAGTTCCAATACAAGATGATAATATGCGCTGATACATCAAGGCGAGAGATGAAAATGATTTGAAATATATCATGAGGTGGTGATCGTGGACAATATTAAACTACACAAAGAAGCTTTTGTTCCCGAATTCCTGCAGCAGTTCAGCTCGTATTGCCTCTGCTTTAATTTAATATCTATTTATTTTACTCCATTGTATGGGTTTTATTGAGGTTGTGCCTGTTTTATCGCCCCGATCTAAACCAGAAGTGAGGGTCAGAAGAGGCAGAGTGCCTTTGTTTATTGGCTTCCATTGAGCCAATATGAGTTGATTTGGCTATCTGCTCTTGATATTAGGCCCTTTCATAGTATTTTGTGCTACCCGGATATTGTTTATCACCACATTGAGATATTCTCTGTGTATTTCCTGCTGAATTAAATATTCTTCATCATTTTTGTAATATCCTCTCTCTGTAGGTTCATGTGGGATGTAAGAATCCTGTTGGATCTGCCAGTATATCCTCACTATCTATGAGCTCAGAACAAAAAGAGAAAAAAACAGCATATATTTAATCTCCTTCTTTCCATATGCTGGGAACAAGTAAAGTGAATATGTTTTTAGACAACCTCTCAACATTATCATGAAGTCTGCATTTTGGATGCTCAAGGGTGACATGAATAGTAGCTTTTTTCATGTTATCTTATACTGTAACATAGTAACATTAATTCAACATCTTGTTTCAAGTGGATAATGGTAATGCAAATACAAAGAACACTTCAGAACCACAGGCCATTAATGGGTTTCATTCTGTCTGCATTTAACCCTTTTTCTCATTTCTGCAAATGTATTCTCCTAACCTGTCTTGTCACACCTGTTTCTTTTTTTAAGAGGCAGATCTCTGTTGTGACAGACTTAAGAATTTTGACTTAGTCATAATTTTCTGACAACAATCTATTTTACCAAAAATGCCATGGCAGTCTTTTGATTATACATTTTTTAAGAGGTATCTGGTGCCATTATCAGAGATACCAAAAACAGCTGCGTATCATGTCAGAACCACCCAAACATACCAAACTGACCTTTTCTAGGACGTGACAGTTTATGTTGGTTTTAGCAATGCACTGGATTTTCTCCCAGAGGGACTCCCATTCACATTATTATTCTTTACCATTATTATTATTATTTATATATCACCCTTCTCGTCTGTGCAGGCTCTATGAATGGCACTGTCCTCCTTGGACTTTGCTCAAACAGCATTCCCCTATTCAGTCCACATAAGGTAGACCAGTCTTTTTCTTTAGCGTAATATTACCAAAATCTAAAGCATCCCAAACCAGAGTGAGGCTGAAAGTCTGTTACACTCTTTTTATTACATCAAAGCATTACTGCATTACCATTTTGACTAGGTGCTCAAAAAAGTCTTTCAAAATCATACATTTAATTCAAAGTGCTGCAGCTTAAATCACTGCAGAGATGTTGAAGGATATAGTTTTTTCACAGTCTGAGTCAGTATTTGCAAACTTCTATCATGGAGCTCTTCCTTGGCTCTTATCAGTGTTGTAACTGAGATGCTTCTTAGTACAGTTAGGCAACACACTTCTGAAACTGAGAGTTAGTGGTGTGAAATGATTGCCTCAGATTTTGGATTTTTGTTATTTATTCTGTTTTGTTTTGTTATTTTCTGTGTTGTTGTATTATTTTCTGTTTTGTTGTGTTATTTTCTTACTTCTGATGCCATCAGGTAGCTCTCTTGCCTTTGCTCTCTGATCAGTCTCGCTTTCTGCAAATTAATAATAATAATAATAATAATAATAATAATAATAATAATAATAATAATAATAATAATAATAATAATAATACTTTATCAGTTAATTCAGATAAGGTAAACAGTGATAATAAAGCAAGACATTTAATTTGCTAGTTATTGTAAATATCCTATTGTTACACATATAAATAATATAATTGATTAATAAAGTTGGATTCATTAAGAATTACTGAATTGAACTGAACTGACATGAATTGAATTAAAACATTATATTTGTCTTTATAAAAAGTTATTTAATCCATATGGTAGTTGATATTTAGTTTCTTTGGAAATCTTATTTATTACAACTGATTTATTTATTTATAGTTTATTTACACTCCCTTAAGAGGATGTTTAAATTCTTTCATCACATGCAGTTCATGAGATTGCATCACACTTTTAATAGAACCCCAAGTTCACTAAATAAATAGATATATAAAGGGATTTAGTGGACTCAGGCTAAAGAAAACAGAGAGAGAACCTTCTAAATTATCAGTGATTTATCGACACTTAGCTGCATTTACAGCAGACTTGTTTATACAGTCAACAGTACAAATTAGAGTGAATATATATACCTGCATGGGTACTCCTATTACACTTCGGCTAAGATTAGAGCATTAATCACCAAAATTGTCGGCTGTATGTTAATCACGACATGTATATCACATAAAAATTAAGTTAATGTTTCCTAAATTCCATAAACGCTAACGGCTAGCACTGTAAGTACAAAAACAGACAGCCAGCTGACGTCCTCAAACGTCACGTCTCCTCGAGGCGAAATATGATGCAGTTGGTGCACGTGGTCTGTTGTTTACTTCTTCCAGGAACATTGGAAGTTCGTCCAAGGAAAAAAAGGGGGGGCCGGTGAGAAACAGCTTTCCAGGATGGAGTTACTCAGCATTTGAAAGAAGATCTTCACGGCGACATAAACACCCGGGAAATGTCGAAGTGAAATAATTTTATAATCCTCTTGAGCCCTTAAGGCACAGCCAGTCCTGAACAGTGTGTACAGTAAGTTTTGTTTCAGAGTCTCAGTTCTGCCGTTTGTCTTTGTTTATATGTTTTCAGCTTGAATCCTTCGAGGTTCGTCAACAAGGCTGTTAAGTCTTCATGCAGCAGCCAGCAGGCTTTTAAAGGACAACAACACTCCTGAGGAGATGGAAATAGTCGTTTCTACCTTTGTTTTTCTCGCTTAAAACTGACACGTAAAACGCTGTATTTCACGTCAACATAAAACGTTGACGTGAAACGCTGTATTTCAGTAGCACTTTACTTAGAAATGTTAAACGTTTATTGAAGTTTAGACAACGTCTAAGTAATTAAGCATAACTAGTTAGCTTTTACGCATGTATAGACAAGTTATTTGCTGTAACTGCATTATTTTCTGAATGTACTCTGAATGAGGAGCTTGTTATGTTTTTTTTTCTATTTTTTTTTCCAAGATAAAGACCACAATGCTTCAACTTGGAAACCTGTTCACCCATTTCCATCTCAGTTCCAAAACATCTCAGTGTGCACAAAACCAGAGCCCAAAGCAGATGCCAACACTGCCTGACTTTTTGAAACACGTCATGTAAGTATAAAGTTGTACCAAACAATAATTTTACAGAAGGCATGTTTGTTTTTGACTTAATCTGACTCCCTGACACTGGCCTTTTCAGACTTTTAAGTGGTCCCAGAGGTTTTTATTCTTCAGTTTGAAAAACTTTTGCTGAACTTTTAGGTTCTGTAGAAGCTCAAAAAGAAAAAAGAAAAAAACAGTAGCAGAAGGGCAAAGCACTCTTTTGTGTATAACTCTGCCCCAAAATTGAGGCGGGGTCATACACAACTTACATGACACACAGGTAGATCACTAAAGAAATTAACTTTCAAGCATTGTAAAGTATAACTCAAATATAGAGTCAAATTATAATTAATGGGAATTTTCTCTTTCAGATCGAGAAGAGTGAATATTATGGTATTAATCAGTCATGAATCAATCAGATTCACTAGTTTTTATGATAGCTTGAATTCTTTGGACCATGAACTTCATTAAAGGACAGTCATACTCCAATTTTGTAAAAGTGATTGACATATGAGCTTTGGCTCTCTTTTTTTCATAATGCAATCCAAATTGCATTGAAATCCAAACTAATGGCAGGCAATGTCTTTTCTGAAAAAAAAAAACAACTATAACTACCTTTGCTCTTGAGAAGATGCATTACTATGTGTACATTAGAAAGATACATATTTTATATTATGTTTTTTTTGTTTCTGTATTGAATTATTCAAAACTCTTCCACTGTAGGAAACTCACTGGACTGAGGAAGGAAGATGTTTACAGCAATCTTCGTGTCCCTGACCAGTTTCAGACAGCCAAAGATGACATCAACATTGTTATCGTCACAGGTCTGAATTTATATTCAAATGACATTTCATTATTATTTGGACATGGGACTGTGGATAGCAATGAAAAATGACAGAAATGCTCTGTACTTAAAAATAAAAGAAAAAACATGCTGATTTAAATCTAGCCATGTTTTCTTTGATGCAGACGCCTTGTGTGCTCACAATATTCTTGAATATTCTTGAAGTGCATCCCAAGAGTCCCATTCTGAATACTGTATTTGCAGAAAGTATCAAATTTGACGTTAAACTGAACCAGCATTCAAGTTAAAGAACATCTTTTGAAGCATCTTTTAAAGCGGGACAGCTGTGTTACATTTTTACAGTGTCATTGCTTTGGTCTGGTATTTTGTTAAAAGCTATAAGTTTAGGAAAATGAACGATGTCAGTACCAGTGGTATTTTACCAGCGTCAGAAGTTTATAATCCTCCTTGTACATGTTTCACTTTTTCCTTTTCTTAAGGTCAAGGAATTTTCTGCATAGATGTGAAACCCTGGAGAGGGACAGTGTCTGCCCACAATCAAAACTGGCATGTCCAAATTAAAGAAGAAGAGCAGAATTTGTTCAATACCTGCATTGAGCAAATGGAAGATCCACTCAAAGCTATCATGGTAAAAAGATTCATTTAGTTGAAATGTTGAGGGGGGAAAAAAGTACCCTGAAAATGTCAAACTGTCTGGCACTCTTAAGCCCAAGGTCCAATCAGTTGTCCAATTCACTGTTTTCATACAAACTGTAGCAGGGTCAATGGAGTCACTGCAACAATTTGTATGTAAATTTCAAATACAAGAGTAGGGCTTCTTAAACTTCACGAGTGGGTACTCTAATAATTATATTCGCAGGCCAAAGAGGGTGGTTGGGGGAAGTAGGCAGGTGCCTAAACACAGCTGTCACCTTATGTGCCTGGGCCTATTAGCAGTCATTCATTTCCATTTGTATAGATGCTTCATTTGGACTGGAAGCTTAACAGGAGAGTGTTTCTGGTAAACAGAAGCTGCAATATTGAAATGCTTCCAATTAATTGCATCTGTTAGGTCCATTAACTCACACAGTACTGATACAGCTCCTTTTTGTACCAATTTGAAGTTATGTAATTTTTTTTTTTACATTGGTCTTCTGTGTGTTTTAGGTAATCATGTAAGAGAACTGTTGAGGCATCACACCACAGGCTTGATTTAATAAACATTAAAATATTAAGTAGAATAATTAAGTTTTTAGAAAAGGTTTTCTCCTTTTAGATCTGGTATATCGTCATTTATTATGTACGTTCAGTAGCTTGCCAAGTGAAACAATTTGACAATGTCATTATGGGCTAATATTATTAATTTAATTAAATTTAACAATAACTCTACCCTAATGAATTTGTCTATAGTATATGCCAATATTTTTAATAAAGGTAAAATAAGTTAACAAAATACAACAACAAATTTGACCATAGGTTCAGTGATAGAATTCTGCACTAATGTGTTTTTTGTGCTGCAGTAAAACAACAAAGATAGTAAGAAATTAACAGTTTAAGGTGGAACAGATTGAAAGATTTGCTGCCTCTCTGACTTTTAATTTTCTCCTCTAGACTAAAACAGCTAATTTATGTAGCCATCTGAAGAGGAATGGGGTCCCTGTGGGCCAAAGTCTCTTCTTCCCTCGGGTCGTCTTCCTCTCCCCAGACTGCAAGCTGGATGAGGAGCTCACGAAGAGGAGGGAGCTGGTCTCCCAAAACCAGATCGATGACTTCCTCAGATCTTTCAAGGAGAACTATATGGCCTGGATAACGGATGCTTTGACTCCCTCCTGGATCTCGGGTGTGTGGGTCCTTTGAAAATTCAGTATATTAAAGTGTTTTAATATACTGAAAATATGTTATTAAAAAAGCTTAACCGTGTTAATGTCTTTTCTTTTATTATTGATTCATTAAACATGCAGTATAAATCTACAAATTCCAGATAATAAACTTTTCTTCAAGCTAATCCAATGAACAAATGATCCTGGTATGATTTTTTATTTTTAATTTATTCTAAAATAAAAATATTTTAACTTGTGAAGAAATATTTTGATCTGTGCATATGTGAAGTTAAAGCCATATAGGACATTCGGATAAGTGCAGTTTAAGTTTGTTTATGACAATTTAATGAATGCCACTATAGGGTAAGGTTAAATGAAAAAAGCCAGTTCAGCCTGGGTTTTCTGTGCTACAGGTCATCTGTCGTACAAGCAGATGGAGTCAGTGCGGGAGGTCCTGCGGAGGGTGGGAACGTGGGATCTGGTGCATTTGCACTGTGGCGAGCAGCTGAAAGGAGACTATCGGGGCTGCCAGTACATCGCACTCAACCGCCAGGAGACGAGCACGCTGGAGTTTTCCAGAGTCAGGACCCTGTCTGCTGATTCACTCTGGGCCCTGCTGGGACACACCCCTCAGGTCAGTCCATTACCATGTCCTCTGTACCTGGGGTTAAATGATGAGTTGTGGCTCTGAATAATTATGTGCAGCATAATAGCCAACATGAACCAGCAGGTGGCAGTAGTACTTTATGACTCTCTTAGTTATCGGCTCCTTTTTCCACCTCTGGTGTTGCTGAAGGGGAACATTTATAAGATGTGTATTTCATTGCAATTTTTCCTATAGATGACAACATATTATGTAATTTTATGGGTTATTTTAGTTCATTTAGGACCCATTTTTGTTCTTAAAAATAAAAGAAACTACATGAATTTTGTATTAAATATTACAGTTCAGCTAAATTTAGTCATTTCGAAAAACAAAATCAAAAGTTTTACTTCTATCAGACTGCCTACAATAAGACATTTAATATTTTTATAAAAAGTACTAAAGAGTTATCACTTCTAGATGTTTCCAGAGGTCGCCATAAAGAAATTCTCAATGAGGTTGTTGCTTTTTTTTTTTCCTAACTGTTTGGCTTTCATCATTCTAATGTGTACCCTTGCTTAAATGTTATTAACACTCCAATTTCTAATTATTTCCTGAACTCTTTAGCTTTTCATCAAGGTAATTAATTTGATCACGCTGAGCTACTCAGTGCCATAGCTTTCATTTCACACTGACATCAAGACACTTGCACACACACACATACACACACACACAGATAGATAGATAGATAGATAGATAGATAGATAGATAGATAGATAGATAGATAGATAGA